>CM076570.1:708445714-708839747 GCA_034641835.2 Pinus albicaulis | reverse complement strand
ATGGTCACCACATTAAAAGGCTAAGTAGTATGTACATATCGATAAAGATGCAGATGCGAATCCAGTAGTGGTTCCCATGGCAGAAGAGTCAGTGGACCTTTTTCCCTAGGGACTTTGATAACATCATTGATATATATTACATATTTCCCTTTTGGACCTAACTTTATACTTTTTGATAGGTGAGATTCAGTGAGTTAAGCTTTAGGCTCCCTAGCGTACATATTTTCATCCAAGTAGCTTCAACCCCCAAAAAAAGCTTCCTCTCCTTACTTTAGTAGTTAGGGTGACTGAGTCAACTACCTCTCCACGAAGACTCTTTGTACTTGACTGCTCTTGTTAACGTACTTTAAACACTGGTGCAAAGTTGAAGGTAAAATGTATTTTTCATGGATCCACGACCTTCCCAGCAAAAAGGCTGTTGGAAGTCTCATTCTCGATCACGTAGCAAGTGATTTTTGTCTTAAGATCTGCAATCTGGCACTTTAGGTGAATCTTGCCCATAGATTTCTGAGACTTAGCGTTGTACCCTTGAATGAGGGTCTTAGCGCTGCTCAGCTTCTTGGTGGGGATCCCGAGCTTGCTTACCCTTCTTAGGGGTATAACATTTATAGCTGACCTTGGATCTACTTGCACTTAAGAAATTTGACTTAACCAATATATCCCTAAAGGTACAGTGGATGATTATGGTGAAGGTCCCCTAGAAACAAGTCTGATCGAGAAAATGTGAGGTCTGGCTCCTATGCCCTCATCTTCTCTTGTATGCCAAGCCCACACCTATCCCTGATAACCCTACCTATAGCAATGAGTAGGTAAGGGCTAATCATTCACTTCATTCATCTACTAGAGCAGAAAGGTATGGTTTAGAAGGAAAGCTTATTCCCAACAGTTGATTTAGCTTGGCTTAGCTCAACCAATCTATCATCTTTAGTAGCGGGTAAGATATTATCTCCAACTATTTTAGCTCATTAAGTATGTGGTTGAGATATTCTCTCAACAAGTTGTTAGTGTGACAAGATAGTGTGTTTCTATCTTGAGACAAACCTTCATGTATTTATGTGTACTATTACGTTGTTGAATAGATCACTCAACAAAGTTTGGTGTGTGGAAACAATGTCTACTCTCCCATTTATCCACATGGTATCAGAGCTAATATGGGCCTTACTCTCTCGTGAGAGGAGGGGTTTGTGACCATGGGAGCCTTCCGTATTTATAATCCTCTGTCAATATATATGATTAGCGTAGGAGAGTATTTTTTTATTTTTTATTTCTTTCTTTGTGGGGTTTATGGACCGTATGTAGCAGTAAGTTCCTTATTTTTTTTAGTGAGTCGTTGGTTTTTTCCTTACTCTCTGTCCTAGCGGGCAAGTAGGAGCTATTGTAATGTCGGTCTAGAGGGGGTAAGATTTGAAACATAGAATATGTATTGGTTAACATGTGAAATGGTTAGAGCTTCATGGCATGTTCAAAATGAAGGGTAAGATTCGCAAAGTGTTTTTCAAGTGTAACGGGTTCGTTAGAGCTTCAAGCAAGGGCATGTTCTGCCAAGCTCAAGGGGTAAGTATAAAAGTGAAAGTTTGGACATGGATAAATGTAATATCCTCAAGGGGTTGATCTATCCTGTTGTAGTGGGTAAATTTTAAAGAGCATAAGTCAAGAAAGCAGTCGAAGAGAAGGCAGAGAATGTGCTGCCTCACTAACAAACATCCTAACATACCTCCTCATTGTGTTATATTGTATTGTAACCACAAATTTTGTCTAGTGTCAAGGCCTCTATGGCGCGTCCTCGGGGCTTGATGCCATGATACCTAATAAATTCATATCAGCTTCTATTGTGTATATAACACTATAATATATGTTGTTTGGTGTAGACGTCATAGCTCTTCTTTCTAAGGGTGCATACATACTGAATTGGAAAGATGTTATTGGTAATGAGAGTAAGGTTTCCAGAGAGCATAAGGAGTTTATTGTGAACAAAAGTAGCATATTTCTCGTAATTGGAATGTGTTCTCATGGGTATATAAGTGAAAAAGATCTTTCCCATATCACTGTGATAGGCTTGTCTAATGGGTAGTGTTTGAAGGAAATTGAGTTGAGCTTATTCCTTGCTCCTTGCTCTCTATGTCCATGAGCTGTGTTGTGTATTTCATTCATTCTTAGGCCTTCTACTGTTGTTTTGTCTCAAATATTTGTTCTGTTTGAGGGATATTCAGCACCATAAATTCCATGTATTTTAAGTGAATGTCCCCACTTGGTTGATAATAATGGTTGGCATCTTTAGCGAAGATGCCAGTGAATCACTTGCTGTTGTCGACCCTAGAGCTGCTCATGTGTCTTTTCTTTCAGTTATAAATTCTACGAGATGAATACTATATTTTGAGGATGTGCAAGCAAGCTCGACCAAAGGGAGAGGAAAGACAAAAATATGATTTTCCCGCTCTTGTATTCTATGTGTAATCATCCTTCTCTACAAAGGAGAATTCATTCCATATATTATGTATTCTAATTACCCACATCGTATTAGGTTGGAAATGATTGATAGATAGTTAATTTTTTAGGTTTTTCTCACTAGACCTCCTCTTCGAGAAGCACTAGATCGTTCATCCAGATAGTATATCAATCTCCTCACGAACTCGTACAATCGATGCCATAGAGATGGTCAACTCCATCATCGGAGAAATAGGTAAACGAGTGACGATTTGACACCAGATATCTGGAGGTGCGAAAAAAGCTGTTGTGGGAAGCGGGGAAAACATGAAAACACGATGATTCTCTGTGGAAGTTTTCACAGAAATACCCTTATCTGGTAAACAGATCAAAATTACAAGTACTTAAGATCATATTGATGAAATGAATGACATACGAACAATTGACATAATATGGTAAAAAATCTTAGGTTGTAACTTGATCATGAGAAAATTAGTTGATGTTGTACTCGTAAAGCATGGGAAGTGTCGAACATTGGGAACTACCCAGGAAAGAGTGAGAAACCAGAATAGGAAGAAGCGAAAACCACTTGGGTAAAAAAATTGATTGTATCTCACCCTTCATTCTCCGTAGCAACTGGGAATCAAAGAGTACCAAATTTGATAACTTATCGATGGAAAGACAAAGTAGGAGCATGCTACTAGATACATAGTAACACATGTTGACGAGGCCTCCATGAATCGTGTACGAAGATAATACAGGTCCGAAGGCAGGGTCTGAGAGGGTTTAGCTGATGGAAATATTGACTCTTCTAGGAACTAATGACGCGTAAACCATGTCGAACTAAGACCAATAAATATCCGAAAGGAACGAATTCTAGATTCTCCCAAAGGATTTTTTGATGCAAAATTCGTATGATACAAATGAAATATTCATACAATATTCACTCGCCAATCCAGCGTAACAGGTGCCAACATATTTGAGGGAAAGGGATACCGGGGAAGGTGTAATGGGAAAGGAAGCAGCACTTTAGCAAGTGGGTGCTTCAGAATTTTTGTAGGGATAGTTTCAGGATAATGAGTTACATAATTACCTTCCCTACTTATATTTATTCCCCTCAAAGGGCTCTGCAAAGTGCTGGTCTTACGTGACTGCCTGCTTGAGTGAGCTAGCTCTGCAAGGTCCTGGCCCTTTATTTATTCCCCTTGGTTGAGGGGAAGGAATAAATATAGGAATATCCTTACCTATGGGAAAGGGATCTTCGCTATGGGTCTTGGTTGGGCATAGCCCTTCGAGGAGATTGCATCTTCTGGAATAGGACCTTTTCTTTTGTTCCCCACCACCCTCCCCCCGAATAGCCAAGCCTTTCCTTCAAATAGCTCTACCTTGTACTTGAAAAGTCCCATGTGAAAATGAGAGTATAGGACCTTATACCTTCTTTTCCAGGCGAGGAGGGTGAAGGCCTTAACCCCGAAGGTGCTCGAAACTGGAGATGTTGATAGGAGCATGTCGAAGCATAGGGATTTTCAATATCTGGCTATTGAATATGATGCATGCAAATGAACCAGGGATTTGACTTGAGCTATGCCTAAAAGAATATATCTGTTGTGAATAGATATAAATAACATCCATCTTTCTATTTTGAAAATAAAACCCCCCTATAATGAAGGGTCGGCAATTATCTATAGCGAGAAGACCTTCTCTATTCGGGACAAGATCCCCCATCAAGTAAGGTGTGCCATTCTCTCAGCCAACAATGAGCTTCAATAAATGGGACAAGTACTTAGGTTGATTGGCCACTTTAGGCATGCAGGGCTCAAAATGGCCATATTTTATACACCACACAATAGGATAGGGGGGAGGGAATTACACCACACAATAGGATAGGTGAAATATTCAGGGGGAATAAAAAAGAGAGGATGTGAAGCATGGCTCGACCAACACCCCACCCAATAATAATTCAAGGAAAGTAGTGCTCTCAATTTAAGGAGAGGTGCGTAAGCAGGCTTGACCAACGGGAGAGGAATTGGAATCTCCCATGACGTAAGGAATGGGAGGAAGTGTAAGAAAGCTCTCAATTGTGGGAGTGGTGCCATAAGGCTGCTTGACCGGTAGGGAGAGGTTCGAAAGTAGGCTCGACTTAAAGGAGAGGAATACTTAAGCTTAGAGGGTGGTCTTTTTCACGTAGAAGAAAATTCAAACAATGCTAGTAGAAGAGAACCGGATCTACAGGGATCACCTTCCTTCTTTGGCCAACCCATTCAAAATGACAATATTGCTGCATAAATAAGCCAAGCGCCAGTATGATTATTCCATCAATTAACTAAGTTCTTACTAGTGGGATAATAGATAGAGTCATAGATTTAGTGTCTCCAATAAGTCCTCTCGTACCCTTCTTAGGAGTACATGTTTAAGGGATTCCTCATCTAGTGTGTAGTTGTGGGCTCTCTTATAGCTAAGTTCGAATCTATCTTCATAATCCTCTATAGACTCATTTTATCATTGCAACATTCTAAAGATGTTTTCCCTCATGTCCCTAGACTTACAATACTCCCTATACTTCTCTATGAACATTTGTTTCTTATCTTCCCAAGTGGTAATACTATTTTATTCCAAACCCATAAACCACCTCAAGGTTGCATCCTTGAAGGTAGAGGGGAATATTTTTTCATTTTTGAGCATCTGAGGCATAATCATAAGTTCTACAGACAACTTCAAACTAAAAGTGGAATGTCTATGGGTTATTTAGGGAAATTCTATGTGTTAGTGATAGAATTTTTCCTCCTTCCCTTAAAATTTTCATAAGTATGTCTCCATCAGTCTCCTTCCCAAGTAGTTGTTGAACTAGTATAAGAGGTTGTTGGTATGAGCGATTTGACTAACTTGCCTCATTAATGGTCTTATCCTTTGTGGGCCCAGGAAGGTGGTTTGACCCGGGAAGGTGGCTAGCCTCTTTCCTACTATGTTCTTATCCAACATGACTTCCTCTCCAACCAGCTCTCCAACCAAAAATGAGGAATAACACGAGCACTAAATTACTGGCCTTCCTCCATTGATAAAGCCAAGGAGAGCTAGGGTCTTATCTAATATGGAGAGTTTTTTTTACGGTATGGTGTACTTCACCCGCTTTATGAAAGCCTTTTGAAAAGTCTAGCCTATAAAGCTTATAAAGCACTTAATGAATGACATGTGCAGGCTCATGATTCTAGTGCAAGATGGCTGGCTAATGAGGCTGGTTATACACACTATATTATATGTTTAGGGAATGCTTATAGGGTATTACTTTCCTAGCTCTCCTAAAGTAAAGGCTCTCGTACAAGTCTTTAGCATCGCTATACTTCGTAACTTAGATAAATCAATGTACTTTTTTAATCTATAATTCCATCCATAAAACCTGGGTAGTGCCCTCTATATTTAGGGAATGTTTATGAGAAGGGGGATGTTTCAGGCAACGAACCTACTCATTAAGGGATATATGTATTTATTTTCTTTATGGAAGAAAGACGCAAACGTACATCCATTCCCTTCCCTTTCCGTCCTAAGAGATATGGATAGATAGAAATGGTGAGTTCCAAGGATAAATGGTTAGTTCATGAGAGACATGCCTGCACAAGAGTAGGGGTAGTCCCCGAGATCACACAATAGAAATAGTTAGTTCATGATATACATGGATAGTTCAAGAACGATCGTAGGATGAGTTGCCGATAGCAAGGATAGATGGACTAAGCTAACTACTTAGTACTTACTTTGGTATCCAGTCATTCGTTAGTCATTCTCTCTAGCCAGTCCCCTGAACCTTGAACCCTAGGAGATTTTTTATTGGTTGGTCCCCTTCCCCTTGAACCCGGAAACCTTCCCCTTTCCCCCTTCCTTCACACGCCGTACCCTTTCAATCTGATCCTATTTGAGGGTGGGCTAAGCTTTACCTTGAATTATTCACTCCAACTGCTAGGGAGGTACTCATGTTTCTATTTCATTTAATCAGTATCTGTAGGAAGGTAAGGTTGTTTCTTGGCAAGTGATTTAGCTAGCGATGGGTATGTTTATGTTTCCTGTTATACTATTTTTTAGTGTACCATTTGTGCATGTACCCTTTGTTTGTTCGAGTACCATCGACGGGGTTAGACCATTTCATTTCATCTTGGACAATGGGGTAGGCAAGATGAGGTTCAGTTTAGACCATCTTGGTTTAGGTTATACCATTTCATTTGTATGGTACAACATCGGGTTAGACCAATTGTGAGTTGGATAACGATGCTTCTTTTTCAGGAACAACATCAGTCATACCAATTGCAATGGATGATTACCAGCTTACTATCTAGCAATAGAAGCCGCATGAGACGAGGTAGAGCTTTTGACAGTACAAGTCCCAGTATCTAGCTTCCCCTTATCCTTTTCCTTATCCATTGGTTGGATAAGATTCACCCTTATATTATTAATGGGCTTATTCACTGCTTTACCTCGCTCTGCTAGGTTCGCGAGCTCTGGCTAATGGTTTACTGTGAGGACTTTTTCTTTCTTATCTTTCCCATGATATTGTTTCTCGTGAGATTGATTGTATTCCCCATGACATGAGGTATGAGACGAGGTACGAAACTATTTCCTTTTCTTTTCCTTTTCCAAGAACTATTACTACTATTGATACCTCCCTTTTTTTGGCATCATATATCCTTTCTATCCTGCTTATGGCTTTCAGCCTTATAGCTTGCGGCTTCTATCCTAATAGCTAGCTCAGGAGGACCAGCCTATTTATTCTTATATTTTTCACAGAATGGATACCATTTGTGAATATTTATGGAAGTGGGACAAAGTGCATGGAGCTTACTAATGCTAATAGTCTGGTCAACCGAGAGAGATTCCCCTCCCCGTTCTTTGGTCAGGGGAGCAGGTTTGTACCTCTCCCAGTGGTCGTGAGTTCGGCTGGCTCACTCTCACCCTCTATTTCTTCCCCTCAAATAGCTAGCTAGAAGGTAAGGACCTGGCCCTTTTCATTCATCCCCTCAAAGAGCTAGCAAAGGTAAGGTTATCACTTACAAGAAGAGATCTGCTTAGTTCATCCCAAACCCTTCTCACTCATAAATGAAATGGTAATTGAAATAGTGAAAGGTGGCCTTTCGATGGTATCCTCTCCCTTTGGTCGAGCCTACTTGTGCACCCTCAATCCTTTCAAAGGTAAATGTTCTAGTTCAAGGGTGGCGTATCAAGATGGAGGGTAACCGATCAACTGATTGAGTAGGACCCCGGGCTACGAGTCAAGCCAGAAGGACTAGGAAGAGTAGGTCAGTAAGAAGAGATAATAAGGTGACCACCCTGCTTCCAGTAATAGAAGAGAACCTTTGGTATAACCTTTCATATGCTTATAAGGTAAAATATCTATTGCTAGGGAAGGTTGGTTTTGCACTTTCAAAATGACCAGGTCCCAAGGCGGTGTGGGAGCAAGCACCACCTTATCATTTCCCACCTTAACTCATTATCCTTCCTGCCTTTACGCTTCGCTAAGTAGAAACTTTACTCGATATATTTCAATGGCAACAAAGCCCAAATATCCTATCATTGCTAGTTACCATGTGCTATCACTGAACACAAGGTCATCATAGTGCATTGCAATGAGAACCCAATGTGTTGTGTTGCTGCTAAAATTGTTGATCTTAGGTTTCCACTCACATTTTTCCAACCCTGTATCCATCCTTTCTTTCCTTCTTTCCAACCTCTTTCTTCCCTCTTTCCCACTGTTCATTTGTAAGTCCCCTCATTAGTCTCTCTTCCCTCTCCGTTAGTTTTCTCTTTTCTTCTATTTCGATAGGAGAGTCATAACGCAGTTATTGAGGAGGGAGGATGAATTGGGAAGGCGAGGTGATCCCGTTAGTTTCCCAGTTTCCACCTTGATCTAGGTAGGCTTTTCCTCCAACTCACATACCGAGACAAGAACTTATGATACTTTAGACTCAAACCTTTCTGCGCGGGTAACCTCAGAAGCGACTAACTTCATGTCGGGATAACTCGGTAGGAGAAAAAATGAATTTATGCATAGACACCCAAGAGGGGAGAGATCATGCTAAGACCTTCATGCATTGAGATAAAATCCTTGATCAAGTGTTATGTTGATGGAGCAGTCATGGAGCAATTCTCGAGTGAGAGAGATGTGGGAAGACCTCAATCCCTCCTATGTGGATAGGATAGTGAGAAAGCAGTTCTCGAGGGAACCCAATGTTTGAACCCTGTTGATAGTGTATGAACCCTTTAATGGGTTGGGAAGAGCATTGATAAATACTTATATAAGGTAGTGAGATATCCTTCCTAGAGATACTAAGTTATTTATGGAGCGTTATCGAGTTTGAAGGAGCCTTCGAGTTATGTTTTGGACCAGTTTTTTACCACTCACTATGAGGCTATTTTTTGTCACTAAGACGCTCTAAGGAATGACATATACAATACCGTATTATTACCTACGGGATTCCTCTGACGGTCTCCTCTTTCCTTTCCTAATCAAATATCCAATACTCTTCTTGTAGCTTGGGATTATGACATAAATAAGGTAGGACAATATCTGAGTTTTTTACACACTATGTAGATGAGAACACACCATTGGGCAGTAGTTTGATAAATACCCTATGGGCAGTGGTTTGAGAACTAACCTATGGGGAGTCGTTTTAGTCCTAGTTTCCACCTCAACTAGTAAAGAGACATAATTGTATCCACCCAGTGTAACTGTTTCCACCTATGAAAAACACGTAACTGCACCTATTGAAGGAGCGACACCATTATTTAACCTCCATAACCTATGAGAAAGAGCCTGAAAAGATATACTTTGTATATTAAGAGCCCACTTCAAGAGAAAATTATGGACCTTCTTTTCATAGTAATCCACGTTAGCTTTGTGGAGCTCTAGCCAGTCTTTTCCAATAATTCCATGATAGGATCACAAAGCTAGCTCATGAAAACATATGATGCTAGTCCAACCACCCCGGTCCACCACACATCAATCAACTGCTCGGTTGATCCATTTATTGGCACCATTTGAAATTTTCACCTTCCGCGGATTTTGGAGCTTCTCTGTGCTAAGCTTACAAACGGCCACCACTCTTCCTAAAACAAGAAAGAAAGACTCTGAATGGAAAGAATTTTCCACAACCATCCACAAGTTGCAAGATTCTAAGAGCACAAGATAACATTGTCCTCATTTAAACATATGAAAATAACTTAAAATTCCAAATGAGAACCTTTTGGAAGAGTGCAAAGTGACTCTTTATAAATATTCTTGATAATAACCCTTTACCGTCTCTATCTACTTGACTCTTAGCCTTCCCACTTATTAGCTCTTGTCCTTCCTACGCGACTCTCAGCCTTCCTATCCTACTTGGCCATACTACTTTCAAAAATTTTGTGTCCTCGCTCCCTAAAGAAGATTCTAAGTATATATTGACAATTAGTAGAGTAAGAAGTTGACTCAATAGCTTAAGAATCGGTTGGAGTATAAGCAGCTGTTGATGTCGATTAAGCGGTATATCTAGCTTATCCAGCATCAGTAGCATCACTAGTTTTAGTACCAATTCTAGGTCCAGTAGCATAGACAGAAGCGGATCCAGTCAAAGAAGCCATTTCTTAAGCTATTTATTAATCCATTCAGTACCTATAGAAGCACCAAGAGAGGCAAGAGGAGTTGACTCTGTTGATCCAGTAGAACCATCAGTTTCAGCACCACCAACCTCTGTACCAGTAGCGGATCCTCCAGTCAATATAGGTTTCGTAACTTTGGCTATCCGACTATCTTACATTGATATGGACGGAATATCTGATCAGTGCAGCGTGTGGATGTGCTTCAGATGGGCGACTCACTCATTTGGTATAGCTTGATTCTCTCTATAGTGCCATTAAGCCATAAGGGGGGTAGGACATCCTGAAATGAATCCCAGATCCTCCAGCAGTTGATACAGTTATATATGCATTTCCCATTAAATATTGAGACTCCATAGTGAATATAACATAAGTTAGGTGTATTTGACAATCCATATCCAATGAATTGAGATCCAGAGCCTGTTCAATAGCTACCACCTTGCCCAGAAAATGCATATGCAAATACAAATCCGCTACTTTGAAAGGCTTTCTATTGGTTGAGTATAGTGCAAGTGAGAAGTCCCGCCCATACCTAGTAACGATCAAAGAGAAATATAGACGTGATGATAGGTGGGATCGATTCACTGCTGCTAAGGATCGAAGGTTTTAGCTATTTCTACACCCGAAAAAATGCATTACAAAAGTTGGTGACCCTTTATTTGATCAGATATTTCCAAAGCTAGATCTGGCCAAATAAATAGGTCGGGCTGATTCTAGGTTAGTCTCATATTACATAGATATAATTGACAAGGGATAAGAAAAGGGGAAAGGGATATATCCATAAATCCGTTCCTTCTAAGATAAGGGTAGTTAATAGCAGTCCCAACTAAGTGATTCATAAAGGAAGTGGTTACAGGTCAAGGTCTGAAGGTGGGTACTATGTGATGATGTGCTACATGTGATACTGTAAGTAAGCTGGCTGGGTTCATCCTGTCCCAAGAATATAAGTGAAGAGAAGTATAGTGAAAACTAAACAGGGATTCATCAGGTGGTATAGGGAAAAGGTCTAGTGATTCAGGTGGGTAGGTAGAAGGCAATAAATGAAAGGTGGGTAGGTCTATTCCTAGCCGGTGGATTATGAAGTTCCTGAAGTATATTGTATTGCCTCCCCGGAAATAGGTAATAGTGGTAACTAGAATCTAGACCAAGAAAGAATGATTTAAGCAAGTGTGTGGTGATAAAATGCATATCCTAGGTCTGAAGCCCATCAAGATCTATGTTTCAGTCCTTCAATCCATCCGATGCAGTAAGTCTAAGCTAAGTAAGGCAGGAAGTATCTAGAGGCGAACATGTGGTAAGAGTCAATGGGGGTTTCAATAGTAAAGGTTCTCAGTGTTGAGCCCCATGCAATAGCAAAGTCTCCAAAAATATGTAGATTCTTCAAGACTCTGACAAGCTCCATCAAAGTAGCTCCAAGCATGTGATTTGTCAATATGTATAACTCCTATCTGTCTAGGAAAAACTGAATTCTGAGAGGTATGGCAATGAGACAATAAGTCTTGTTTCGACTGAGACTTGAAAGGTAGGGACTGCCCTGTCCTAAAATACAATTGCATTCCTAGAAATCCAAATTCCCCAGAGTACCAAGAAGGGCATAGGCCTCAAGTCTTTCAATTCAAGCCTATTGAACCAAGTCTGAAAGCACTCAACTGTAGTCTATTTCTCCCACAAATGTGAAAAACCAAGCTTGAACATAGACATCCAACAAGTTTGCTACAACCATTCCCAATACCAAAATGGAAATGGGAGGTGGTCACTATTTATTTTAGAACTAAATTATTCAAAAAATTAAGGCAACATGACTCCATCATGGTAGTGGTGGACAAGTTGACAGAAGATGCTCACTTTATTCCAATTAAGGAAACTCGAAAGGTAGCAAACATAGCATATGAAATAAGTTGTTAGATTGCATGGAATACCAAAGGCCATTGTTTTAGATAGATACCCAAAGTTCACTTCAACCTTTTGGAGAGATTTATGAAAATGACAAAAAAATGAATTTAAGTACAACATACCATCCACAGACTGATGGAAAAAGAGAGAGAGTTAATCAAGTAATTGAGGACATGTTGAAAATGTATGTGATAGACAACGAATCTAAGTGGGAGGATTATTTATATTTAGTGGAGTTTGCATACAATAATGGGTATCATGCCTTTATGAAAATGAGTCCATTTGAAGCTTTGTATGGCAAAAAATGCAACACCCCAGCTTATAGAGGGGATAACCCAGCTGATAGAGTGGTAAGTGGGCCAAAGCTACTCAAGGAAATGGAAGAACAGGTTACTAGGATAAAGATGAACCTATAATCCTCTTCTTTTAGCTATACTGGATACTAGTACATCGTATTAGGGGACTCTTCAGCCAACATCAATTTCTGATATCTCCTCACCTCAAATGGAAAGTGATTGGGACCACTAGTTGTGACACAATGTGACAACTAGATGCGAAATACACAGGCTGATTTACCAGCTATCAATTACTTTATGGGCAAACCCTTATGGCCTTATGGTTATGGTGGTGCTAATAAGGAATAGGATCTCGTAAATGGACTTAACATGGACTCTTATGTTTAATCCATTGGACACTACAAGCATCTCTACTATGGGATGTCGCTTACTCAGCTCATCAAGGACACCTAAAATAGGTTGTCTATATCACATATATTTTGAATTTCTCTTGTTGATTATAGGATATCCCTAGAGATCCAATTTAGGAAATTCCATTCTGACTAAATAAGAAGAATATTATTTGTTGATCCTCGATGAATAAAAATAATGGTCATCGGATACACCGAAAATACATTTTGGCTATTGCAAAATGCCAAATGATAAGGGTTTTTCTTTAAGATAAGATGATCTAGTCCCACTAATGGATTCTTTTCATCATAGCTGTAAGGATGACAATGGGTTTGCACTGCCAGATAGGGAATTATGGGCCATCAAAAAATTTTGGTTGGAATGAACATGCTTCAGACTGCTAGGATACAATATTTAGTGCTGCCCAACCTATGACCTTATCTTAGAAGCACTGGATGGGAGAAATTGGGCCAAATAGCCCAACAGGACTTTTCCTAGCTTCCCATGCTTCCCCGATTCTGGATAACACGGTGAGACGACTGGGTGCATGCTAGTCGCGAGTAGCCGAGAGGCTTTCCCTTTCACAGAGATCGTCAAACTGCCAAATGGGATGGGATGGATTATGGTCAATCAGAAAACCTCATATGTTGCATGGAAGGAATCACTCTTCAATTCTAGAATTCATCGACTTGCCTAAATACAAATGCAAATTTGATACCTCGGTGGAAGATTTCGTTCCTCGAAACCACGACAAACAGGGATTTTATATCTATATAAAGGCGTCTTATCAGGTTTTTCAAATTCATGGACAACCAGAAATGACCAAACTAGCAGATCAGATCATGAACTTTGAATAGGGTTTGAACTCACGCACCTTAAGCCTAGACACTTGCCTTAACTTTATGGAATCATTTCATGGCTACTCACTAGACCCTTCTATTATCGATTAAAAATTAGAATGGTCCACCCATCAGTAATGAAATAATCTTTCGGATAAATTTCTCGGAGAAGTGACCTTTTTTAGCTCCATTTATAATGTCGAAGCTAATCGATATTTAACCGCAGAAATAAGCTATAAATTGAAATAAGTAGAGGATAAAGAAAATCACAAATAAATCGCTTAGATAAGTCACATAAGAAGGAGGGCAAGAAAATTTATCTATGAATCGAAGGAACCACATCCCTCCTTCCACCCTTGAACCCTAGACCCTTACCCCTAGACTTAGAAGTAAACCCAATTGGGCCCTACACCCTTGACCCTCGAACTAGAACTAGATAGAACAAAAGCAAAAACTCTTACTTTTAGAACTGTACCTACACCTTGAACTTGAAACAACTCGGACCTATAAATCGAACTCGGAAAACACATTCTCTCAAAACCTACCTCGACCTTACTTATACCACATAACATGATTTACTCAACCTGGTTGGTAGATGATGTGTTGCTTACGATTCCACCCTGATTTGAGAAGTTGATGAGCCTATTGGTGTATAATATCATATATAATGGAAGCTTATCAAATTAACCATCTACCAATAGCGCATACCCCTCACTCACAGCTATAGTACCAGTAAAATACCAATATAAAGGGACATCATACCCATCTCCAGGTCCTGCCATTCATTTCTTATTCAGTCTTCCCAGCCCAAGGAGTATGGCCCACTTTGGATAATATCATTTATAATCAAGTTAGTGACCGTAACTATAAGCCTTATTCAAGTTGATCCGCTTATGGATACCATAGCACCACCGTTTGGAGCAGGCACCCAGTTTGGTTGGCACCAGCATCTTTGAAAATAGTCGCATTCCCCATTCTCGTTTATATAAATATCGTTTGAAGTGGGTACAATAAAATGATAGAATAAGAACGCACTGGAAAGGAAAAGGGACCGCATCAAACAGACATGCTCAAGGGGCCACCACGAACAATGAAGGAGGAGCACTACTACCAAGGGAACACATTGTTAGTTGCCGACAATCGAGTTGAAAATGACGAACCAGTTGAAGTCGAGAACGAGTGGTTACAGTGAGTGGGTGACTAATAGATAGCCAAGTGCACAATCAGCTGAGGTAGTGTTATATAGCTGCATGGTGTTATATATGCCTCATAGGTAGATATAGTGATGGATATAGTTACTTACCTAACATAATTAATAACATGCTATAGTACAAGCGCCCGGGCTACGGAGCTTTGGCTCAGAGGACGGATGGCTGAAGGAATGAGAAAGTTCTAGGCTACTGGTTCTGCTAGATTTAGCAATGGACGGATCGGGGCAAGCTAGAATTTAAATTGAATTTGATCACAGAAAAAAATCACTTTTCACATTTTCATTTATATAAATCTATTTATTTCGGTGTACGAAGCAATCAAGGAGACTCCTGGCAAGTAGTATCATCTCTTGGCAATGAGAAGGGCCAATTATTCCCGACAAGGACAACTGGCTATCAACAATGACTTTTTGAAGTAAAAATATACCAACTATCAGGAGCACTGATCTTAGGTCAATAATTAGTAAGGATTGTTTCCAGCCCAACCAAGGGGCCCAACCGAGTATCCTCCAATCCAAGTATCTGAATCGATCATCACAATGAACCAAGCAGCCCAATCGAGCCTTGGAACAAGGCCAAGTAGACAAGCAAAGTCGAGCCAAGCAATGACTATAAAATAGTATATGTGTGTATATGCCCTATCGTTAAATACTCTCGGCTATGTATTAGCAAATAAACCTAACTTAGAAATCATGGCCAATTTTTTGATCCCCGAGGTTATAGAGATCGAGCAAGGTATATAGACATAAAGTTCATTCGTTACCAGCAGAATAGAAGAGATTGAACTTAGCGTAAGCTAAATAGTTTCAATATAGGAGTGAGTAGGTGGAGTTTTAACTTTACTATCGGGACTCAAATTGAACTACTCTATCGGGAGATTGAAACTCTATCGGTTAGAGAAAGGCAAGTTGAAATAAAGAGGGGGAGCCTTTCAATAGCCCTTTTTCAATAAAAGCCTGGTTTCCACATTGTCCCTTAATCCCATACTAGCACATGGTTCCGCATATAGGTTCTTCTGCAGTTGCATTAGTTAGTCGTGAACAAACTATAGGCTGATTCATCCCATTGTCTTGGCAGTCCTGCGCCCTCGATCTGACCTTTGACCACCCACCCTATTTCCTTCCACCTGTAAGAACAGACCTTTAGATCCCCTTGGATAGGAAGATGGGCACACTTAGATGAGCCTCAAACGGTTCAATGGGGGCATCGAGTCGATATTTGATTGTGCAATGTGGATACTGGGGATTACTAGAATCAATAGATGAGATTTGTAGATTGACTTAGAGATTGATCCCACAATCGAGATATGAATGTTGGACTTTAAGCAAACCTTCTATATTTCAAGTTGGATAGAGGGTGGAATTCTTTACCATGTTGGATCAAGGGTGCACTGGGGATTATTTCTCTAACCGGGCGGGCGGGTGATTATGCCATTGATCCTGTAGACCCAGCAATAATAGTTGAATAAATACAAAATAGAGTTAGTTACCCCAGAATTAATTCATGCCTCGGATCCCCCAACAACCAATATTTGATTTATTAAATGTGCATTTAGAAGCGTAATCTGTCTCGACTACTATTTACCCACCCACGCCAATCCTCGAGGGATAGTTTTTGAGATCGAACAGAAGAACCCCAAAAGATCCAACAAGTTGTTCGTGTAATGGATTTAGAATCGGTTTTGACCATTCCTTATATTTGATGTGATTTGTTTAGTGAGCTAGCCAACCCAGTGTGTTTGGCTAAGTCAGTGGATCTAGGCTACATTATCTATGTGAGCATGCATTTTTAGTAGCTCCATGTGTTGGGCTAAAACCAAGCCTTGCAGCTATATATTCCCCAGTATAAGAGGTAAGGGGTAAGCGAACTGATGATGAACAACACGATGCGAAAGAACGGTTGGAAGCTTAGCCAACTGATGAAGTGGACCTTTCAAAACCACAATCTGGTGATTATAATTTTCTATTCTTTGCAAGCTGAAAAGAGATATGCCAATGCTGGTCGTGCTCCTGTGTACAGTATTAAGCAAACCTTGTGTGAGTGTTTTAACAGGTTTTGATATCTGGTGTATAGAGTGTTATGGGCTAGGTCTGTGGTTTTGGGGTGTGGAATATATTAAGTTGTATGAATACTTTACTCATTGCTTATTGTGCATAGAGTGCTTCCAGCATAGAGATATATTTGACCCGGTTGCTTTACCCTTCAGTTCTAAGTCCAACCTCTGCTATAACTTATATATTGCTCAAGGTTGCCCGGCCTAGTCAGATTGAGTTGCGATGTTGCTTGTTGCTTTGATGCTACTGAGACCACTATCATCAATAGCGATCGTATCATAGATAATTGAATCTACTGCATCTGTAGATAGTATTACCTATCCAACTGGTGAAGATGCTTGCTTTTCTTTTATGCTGCAAGCTTTTACTCTGTAACTCGATCTGCTCAATCAACTAATCTATTGGATATTATACCAAAGAAGCCTCTGCCTGGTAAAATGCTAGCTATGCTCGATTCACTGCCACTGGAACATATGCTCTAGTTAGCTCTACTACAGCTATTGCCTCCATCTCTATTACCTTTGCAGCTCTAGGTAAACCAAGTAAGCTACTACTTATGGGTAAATTGTTGGGATTGGATATGATATTATTGGCACTAGAACTGGCTTATCTGCTTAGGTTCAGCTAAATCAAATCTATAAACTGGCTCTGCCTTTGCAAGTGAAACTACTAGGTTGAATCGGGTTGGCACTTATATCCTTTGCTATTTACCCTATGCCTACTGGAATACTTCAGTTGGATCTTACCACACTTGTTTGCTCTCTTTTCACCCTTTAACTAAGTGCCTCATCCAACATTGTAATGCCCCAAACTTAGAGCGTTGCACCGACTTCCAATAGAGCTTTTGGTTGGATGGACCGCCTCCCATAAAGAATTCACATGCAGACCTGGAATCAAACTTGCTTACTTATTCTTTGGTACCACAACTATTGATTGTTCTGGGCTGGGGCATTTCAGGAAGTTGTTCAAATTCATGCTCCTGGAACTATAGTTGTTGAAGCCAATGCTTACATTTTTTTTGTCGAGCTGACCAGCATCGAACTCCCTTCTAGAACATCCTCGGTCCTCCTCTATCCATGCCCACAATGAATCCCCTCATCGGTGTCCCAAGTTCCCCCACTTGGGCCCTACTTATAAAGGGAGTGAGCTATTGAAAATGATTCATAGTCTGTTCAAGAAGGAAGACGAAAAGCTATTCCACACTTCGGAAGATTACCGACCATTCCATGCCATCCAGTAATCGATCATGGAGAGCTTGGGGCTATGACATATCAAAACCAATTATAAGGCCATTTCTATGTCGTTTATGACATGTTGGACAATATTATAGTATTATTTTATATCTAGAATCAAATTATTCTTTAGCAGGGTCAAAAATGAACTCCAACTTCTCTCTATATAAGGGCCAAAAAGGCATGCTTTATTAATACTTGTCAATATTCTATATATTAGGAAGAATACATTGGTAATGAACACACATAAGGCTGATAAGACCTTCTCTCTCTATTATGTATATACTAATTTCATTGTTTTACCCTATATAACTAATACCAATCCTATATGTGAAAACCAATACTTAGAGCGATTGGTTCATATTAAGCTAATCTCACCATAACAAGCATAAGGTATACATTTAAGTAAGTACATGTTTCACTACGGTCTATTATTCCCATAGCTTATACACACTGTTGACATCGATGTTTCCATAATAAGTGGATCACTAGCTTAGAACTTGAGTTTTTTTTAATATTACATTCAGGAAAGGGAAAGATTATCTACAGTTCGATAAAATAATTCTTTCACTTTTTCACTTAAAGTGTACTGACATCTGTATATTGCAATGTATAAAGGTTTAGCTCTAACTGAAAATACTTTTGGGACTGTTGCATCAAAGAAATTAGAGGATATTGAGGACCTTCTGGCTATGGCTTTGAAGTCTCTGTGGACAAAGATGCTGGTAGAATCAATGGAAGGTTATCAAATAGATGAAAGACCTATGTCAAATTACCATCTCACTTTATATTGAGAGCTGAATGATTATTTCTGTTTCTTTCTGTTCTAGTTTCCATTGGGAAGACTACTATTGTGGGAATGGGTTAATCAAATCAACAGAGAGAAGGTGTTTGGCTATGTCTTTGAAGATTCTTTGAAAATATAAGAATAAATTTTTGGAATTGATTTCTTTATTGCTATAAGTGCTTGCATGCCTCAAAGGATTATAGAATTTCTGTTTGATGATTTTATTAGTCTTACTGGTATGAGTGTTGGATGCCTTAAGGTTACAAGGCAGTTATAAGGTTGACCAGATCAATCTAATTTTTGAATGTTGTAGAAGCATGTGAAGAATGTAGCCTTTTATATATAATATAATAAAAATTTGTGCTTTTTTGAAATTTCTTACAACTCAAGATTGAGAGGAGAGATGAATGAGTAGGCCTTCAACTAATAGTTTCCTGAATTTTAATAAACTGTAGTAACCATAGACCAAAGGAACCCTTCATATAGACATAGTAACCCATCATAGAGTAAACATAGAGTAACCCATCATAAAGAAAGGAACCATGGACATTGCCAACCTTCATATATAGATTAATTGGACTTACAGGGCATTTCATCCAGCTATGAATCCTAGGGGAGATTTAGATGGGTAAAGGCAAACCAGACAAGCTCGAGATATTTTGAAAGTGAGTTGATCATTGTTGATGTAGATGTTTTTCATTGTTTAGATTGGATAGGAAGCATGTCTTCTCATTGATGGTGGTATGCCCTACTCATTGCATAGTGAATATCTTGCCTTAGTTTCATTGGAAATATCTAGATTGTATTTCCTTTTGTATAACTTTGAGAGAAACCTAGCCTTCAAGGACTTGATAGTGTTTTTAAACCATCACCATCTCTTCTTTGATGGTTTTATAAGCTTCAAAGCTAGCCTTTATTTACCCCATTTTCCCAATAGATAAGACACTAATATACAACCCTCTCACCCCTTCATTACTTAAAACCGAAACATCTCATTCTATGGTAGTTTTATCTTCTAATCACCTTGATCCTTATTGCTCAATCTACCATGTTCTAACCCTAGTGAAGGCCCCCCTTGTGCTAGAGAAGAGATAGCCTAATAAATTAGAGGGTTGGTGTGGTTATAGTGGTCATCCTCAAGAGTTATTAAGCGACCCTACCAGAGAGCTATTAGATATAACCGTAGTAGGGAAGGGACATGACTATATATTTGTGGTAGTTTATAAGTGAAATGTGCATTATCATGCCTTGTCAAAAGAACATCAAGGAGAAGCAATGGACATGTTCTTTGAAAAGGCCTGGGTGCACTTTAGGATACAAAGGAGCATCATCTAATATAGATATACCATATTGATTAGATCCTTTTGGACTACACTTTGGGAGAAGATGGATACTCAATTGAAGAGATTGGCAACTTTTTGTCCATAGATAGATGGGTAGATAGAATTGGCTAACATGACATTGGTTCATGTTTTTAGAGACAACATTCAAAATTTTGACAAGCACCAACTTACTCTACTATGAATTTGTTTTTCTTTATATGAAGTCCTCCTATAATAGCGTAGTCCACAGGTCCACTAGTAAGTCCCCTTTTTTCACTTTCTTTGGACATTTTTCCACCTTCATCATTAGATTTTGTATATGGATAACAAGGATGAGAAAGAGAATAAACTATATTTAATGAATTGAAGTCGAAAATATTCAATGATAAGATAAAGCAGATCCATTTGCAAGTATAGGAGACATTGAGTCATAAGGATATAGATATGCTTAGTTTAAAAAACTTAATGGAAATTTTTGTAAGATTGATAAAATTTGGTATATTTTTTTTGATAATCTGGCTTATAGTTGTCAAATTTCAGTGTTTTGGGTACCCTAAGGTTCTTGATAATGTTGAATCTACTTCCAACATAAAAAAAAATATTTAAACACTTCAACATTCTGATTTTTTTTTTTTTTTTACCATCTTCTTTATGACTATTTGATAGATACATAATATTTTTGGAATTAGAATGATTATATTATGGAGACAAACATGCTAGGTTGAGTAAGCAAGAAGTTGATAGCTTGCCTAGATTGTGAAAATGTATGGGTATGAATGGGTTGGGTTGAGTGAGGAAAAAAAGTTTTTATTTTTTTATTTTTTTATTTTTATTTTTTTTATTTTTATTTTTTTAACATAGATATATGTATTTAGATATTTGTTATGGGAATTTGATTTCCCTAGAATGCTGAATCATATGTGCTTTTATTATATTTTATTAAGATAATTATGTATGCATTTATCAATTTTGAGTACTTATGGGAGAATTTCTTGTTAGCATTATGATGGTTTTTTTTCTTAGAGATAGAATTGTGATGCTCCATTTAGTGGATGCACATCCTAAGGCTAAGAATGTTAGCACATGTTGTAGCCAAAAATTTCACATTGTGTTGTGTTACACTGAAGAGCCTCGGGAACATCTAATTTCTCTTGATTTGAGGGTTAGTTATTTTTATCCTTCAGGAAATAATGCAGGAGAGACATAAAACTTATGGAAAAAGGAATACAATCTATGGGTGATATTGATGAAAGTGAGAAAGAAAATGTCATGACAAGAAGTCGTCTTGTGAATAGGTTTCGGTTGCATTAGAAACTTGCTCGTATTTTTAATTTCCTCTTGAATGAACTCGTAATGGATCCCTTTAAGAGCTTGCTATGCAAACCCGCACCACAAAGGGACTGTAAGCCACACCTAACAACTTCACCTGCCCTCTTCTCCACAACCCTCCATCATTATGAAATGTGATTTTTCAAATGTAATGTTCTTCTCTAGCATGTTTACGTGGCTCTGTTATCTTTAATGTACTTCTATATAACTATACACAAAACTTGTACTACCAGTCACAGTTCATGAAGATCATATAGCTGAGTGCCAATGGTGGGAATTTCATTCCAATCATATTTGCGGATTGGGTGGAATGATGGGTTGTCTCAAGCATAAGTTTGTTGCAACAACCATGAAAATAAATCTTACCTCCCAGTCAGTTATTTTCTGCACATTTCACAATCTCAGTCTGTAGCTTATCTCCATGGCTCCCTAAGCTGCACACCCACATAATCCAATTGCCCAATATCCCTCCAGAATTGTGTATTACACAGTTACAGTGGGAAATCATGCCTCAATGTGACACTCTATTGTGAAATCTTGTCCCCTGGGCCTCTAGAATTGCACATTACACAGTCACAAGCCTCTCTCCCTCGCTTCTGGCCTCTGGAACAAAGCACTATGAAATCCTTGAGTCTTTCTTCTTTTCAAGTACCTAGTTCTGAATCAATCAATAATTTTCATGTTTCAAGTTAGACTAGGATTTTTTCAGATTGATTTCGTCTTGTCATGAGTTGATTTCACTTGCAGGTATCACATATTAACATGATAGGATGATACTCAGAAAAGAGAAGGAGACTATGTTAGAATGCACTTGGGAAGATATGAAGAGAATATGACCACTGAACAAGAATATGGAGGGACACTAGATTGTGACAGAACCTGAAAGATCAAGATCATTGTGAAGACTCCATCTCTTCAAGAATTTTGGAGGAAGAAGAGAAATTCCATGCAAAATATTTCATGAAGAAACAAATATAGAAGCAAGTGAAGAGTGGCTTAACATTGCCACATCATCATCAAGTCCATGCATCATTTTCGAGTCATGTCTTGTTAAAATGTCACCTCAAGGGGTCATAAGAGTCATCATGTGCCACATCATTTGTGGATGTAATTATGTATTTTTCAGTAATATGATAAATGTAAAGTAAAGTGGAAGTCCAAGAGTCACCTATAGAATGTGAATAGTCATGTAGAAGTCAAAGGGTCATATTGAAGTTCAAAAGAAATGAGGGGCGTTTAAGAGTCACAAGGGAGGTGGAGAGTCACCTCATTGGTTATATATACACCCTCATATATAAAGAAAATTACTTTTCACCTTGGTTCATACAACTTGTCATTAGAGAGGAAGATAGTTCTTTTGGGGAGCAAGTGGTATCTCTAACGCTCCACTACTGGAGCTAGTGATGTTCATTGTATTGATTTATCTTGAAACTTTCCCTTAATACCAGAATCTCATTGAGCCAATACACTTTCATGCATATGCCATAAATGTTGTACGACTATTGTTTGAATGTTTATGATATATGTTATTTTCATTTGTGCTAAATAAATTGAACTATTTTGGTGGATTTGGTGCTTATCTTTTTGACGATGTGTTGTACTTGTTTTAACGATCGATACTATCTGAACTATTTCTCTATTTTATTAATGATTATTTTATATATATGCTTGTGGGTCTTTATTGTATTAGTACTATTACTTGTCTCTTAAAGGATCACTTTCATTTCCCCTTAGTGAAATAACTTGATACATTCTGCAACTAAACATTTCACAAGGCATACTCACTTGTTCATTGAAAATTACATGTACATTAATATCTTTTACTGACCATTGGAGCAAAGGAAAATATCTATGAAAAATGGAAGTCAGCACTTATTTCTGAAAGGGCTCTTAAATCCAACAGTGCAAAGTCTAATTGGGATTTCACATCAAGGAGACACACTTACATTTTCGCGGGTTCCAACACCATCAACATTAAAGCACTAGAAGGAGGGAAACCACACTTTTATGGTTGATAACTTACCACATCTTAACAAATAAATTTTTTCACAAGGTAGTAACATTCCCATTTCCACTCCAACTCATACTCCTAAGAGAGAGGAGACTTTTGATCCTAGTCAGGGACAAGGTTTTGAAGTTACTTACGATAAGATTTGGACAATCAGACCTATTACTTTTCACTTTGCAATAGCTCTTGGTTTACTCCATGTTGTTGTTATTCTACCTCATAAGCCTGTAAAGAAAGACACAAATTTCAGTGGTGTATTGGTTTCTTCGATGGAATATTTGATTAGAGTAACCGTTAAAGAATTTGTTGATCCTATGGAAAGAGCAGATCAACAGGGGTAACTTCCACCCATTTAGGAGAATTTTGATAGTGAAGGGGAGGAATTTTAGTTTTATGATGAGGAACATCGTGATTATAACGAATACTTTAATGATGAAGGAGAAGGCTCTTCAGAATCGGAAGAAGAGGACGATGGAGGAGAAGAATACATGGCTAATGAAAACTTGGATTGGATGCCCCAAGGGCCACTCGATCTTCTATATAATCTTCACCGCATGCATAAACATCTAGAAACGTTTCTATCAAAGTTCGATCCTCATAAGAAGACCAAAGTTGAAGACCATATTGACAATTTCTATATGCATTTACAAATTTTTGAAGTAAGTTTAGACGATGTTGCTTATAGAAACTTTTTGTACACTTTAGAAGGTAGAGCATCAATATGGTATCACAATTTTCTAGCCAATTCAAGTTGTAGCTAGAGGGAGTTTAAGTTGTTTTCCAAAAAATATGCTGCTGATGATAAAACTCCCACCATGTTATTAAAATAACTTGGAGATCTAAAAATGGGGCACAGATAAAGATTCAATGATTTCAACCAAATATTTACTCATTTGTTAAACAAGTTCCCCACAAATGATAAGCCGCACAATAACATTAAGAAAGATTATTATACAACTGCCTTGCCAACCAGCATTGTTGTGTTTTTCAAAAAAGTTACAAAGGATGCGTTGGCTTTAAAATTTACGAAAGCTCTTTCTGTTGAAAACGATTTGTATTCTCTTTGAGTCATTAAATACATTGAAAATTCTAAAGACTCCAAGAAAACACGCAAGAAAAATCAAGCCTTTTCAACCGAAACTAAGGAGAAATATTCTTTCAACATTGAAAGCTTGACCAAATCTTTGAAGTTTCTCATGAATAGAGAATTTTATCATGAATAGTGTATCTGAATTAAAGAGGAGGTCAAGAGAGACAACATCCACTCAATTTCTTTATGTATGTTTATCCAAAATACAAAGAAAATATATTAATTTACATAATGATTATTTAATGTTATTATTTTTTTATATTTAATTTAACCTATAATATGATAGTCTACTAATAATATCTTTTATATTATTTATTTATATTATAAAAAATTTATTTATTTTTATTTAAAATTTATCTAAAATATATTTATTTTATTTTATATAATTAATCTTAATAAAAATGTTTATGTTAATGGGTTTTAAATGGATAGTGAATGAAAAGCAACTCATTAAGAGTTTTGAAATATATTTATTTTATTTAGTATAATTTATACTAATAAAAATGTTTATGTTTGTTGGTTTTAAATGGATAGTGAATGAAATTCACTCTTAATGAGTTAGTTCATAAAGAACAAATATTTATATTTATATTTATGATATTGTTTATATATTTTGAAGATTGATTTTAAATATTTTAGTTATTTGGATTTGTGCTGAAATAAAAATGCCAACACTTTATCTTGAAAATAAACAATGGTATATATATAACAACAAGTTTAACCATATAAATTAAATAATAGATAAAAGACCACATCAAATTACTTAATATTTTTATCGTTTCCAAAATTAAAATAAAAAATAAAAAAATAACTAAATTATAACATTATTATTTTTATTATAAACTATTAATATAAGTTAAACACATATACATTTAAGAAAACATAGAACAAGATTTTTTATTTATGGAGATTTACTTCTCTTTTATAATTAAAATTCTTAATCTATAAATAAACTTGGTTACAATACTATGTACCAATACCATTGTTTATCAATACCACAATGCCCAATTATAAATAAGTCACTTCATATGACATTGACATTTTTGTTTAATTAATAAAAAAGAAAACACAACCATTTTAAGGATACATTCAATGGAAACCAAATCTTTACCATTCCTTGATAATTATTATAATTAAATTAAAATTATGAAAATAAACATGGGACATGCATAATTATAACAGTGACCAATTTCTCCAACTTTCGAAGAAAGCGGACACTAAATATTTACCATTCCTTGATAATTATTATAATTAAATTAAAATTATTAAAATAAACATCGGACACGCATAATTATAACACTGATCAATGTCTCAAGCGTTCAAAGAAAGTGAATAGGAATATATATATATATATATATATATATATATATATATATATATAACACTCCCTTTCAGTTGTCACTCAGTAATTATGGTAGGAATACTAATTGCTTAGTTTAACTAGTTTGCTTTTTTCCTCTGAAAAAAGTGGAAATTCTCATGAAAATTTTGGCAAGATTTTAATAAAATATGACAAGATTTTTTGTAAATCCAGGTTATAGCTATCAAATTTCAATATTTTGGGTGCCTTAAATGTTTTTGATGGTGTTGAATCCATTTCTACCATCAAAAACATGATTCAAACACTGATACTATAAAATTTCTTAATTTTTTAAAGCAGATTCCGACCACTTTTAAGAAAATTCCTCCCCTCCCTAAACAACTCTGAAAAAATTCACTTTGATACATAAATCCAAAACCAAACTCACAACATTGAAAAAATTCACTTTGATACATAAATCCAAAACCAAACTCACAACATTGAAACACAATAGGACCGACGATAACACATATTATCTAAATAGTATTTTAGCTATGTCTTTATCTCTCAACCTCCTTTCTAATTGCCAGCGGGTGGCAATGTCAATTTCGCTCTCCTCTAGGACAAAAATTCAAATAACTTTGCCGGATCGGGCAAAAATTATTTCACTTCATCCGCTTTGCAAATTTTGTCTTCCCATGCACTTAGTAGCGAATTTTTTTGTTTGTATATTAAAATACTATTGCCACTCTCGACCGTTTGGATGGTTACAGAAGTCTGCCCAATGCAATGTCAACCAACCCTATCGCATCTCCCCCAAAATATATTCAAATGAATTCAAAGGAAGCTTTATCTGCATCTTAAAACTAATCTAAATGTTTTGATTGCTGCCTAAAAAAATTCCATAACTAATAAAGTTATCAGCATGTGCATAAAGCAACTCATCTTATTAGTCCCTGCCCCGCAGGACTACAGCGATCGCTCGGTCGTTGACCAGTGAATAACAGTTTGTTTGACAAAAGAAATTCATCGTTATCGCAATTTAACTAAAGTTTTATAAGTTTTATGTTAACAATATCCATTTGTTTTGAAATTTAACCAAAGTTTCTCATTGTGCAAACGGATATTGTTTTGAAATTTAACCAAAGTTTCTCATTGTGCAAACAGTCTACCTCTTATTGGAAACTTCACTAGTCCCGAGGCATGAAGGTTGGGTAATTTTTTTTATACCCAAAGTTTCCTCATGCAAGAATGTTGGGAAATTTTTTTTATCCAAAGTTTCCTTTATATCCAAGGTTTCTTCTGGTGCACTGCAATTTAAACCCAGACTTTTGTCCAAAGAGATTTCGACTTGGCTATCTGCATGCAACTTTTCACTTGGATATTTTCATGCAACTTCTTTAGGATCATGCCATGGCTCTGCTATTACAAAATGTGTTTTGGTGCAGTAGGCTATCTTCTTGCAGCTTTGGTATCATGCCTTGGCTCTGCTATTGTAATTTGGTGCAGGAGGCTAGTATCACGTGGCTCTTGTAAATTGGGTAAATGTGTTAAATGTGTAAATATGTTTTGGTGCAGGAGGCACGTGCAAGTAATATGTGTTTTGGTTGGTATAGGAGGTAGGTGCATGAGGCTATCTTCTTACAACTTTAGTATCAGGCCCTGGCTCTGCTATTGGAAAATGTGTTTTGGTGTGGGTGTGAATGTTACTGTGCTGGACCATGGTAATGGATTGACTATTAAATGCCGCATTGTTGCTTTATCTGGGCATACATAATACCTACTAAAACATCGGCAAACACACCAGAAAATTATTGAGATCTAGGCCCTCTAAGTCCAGATTCAGACTAGCCTCCGTAGAGGGTTGTTTTACATTGTTACTAGCAGGGCGAACAAATTCTTTCTCCAAAAACTGCGCATCGCTTGGGTCGACGTCGCGTGTTCCAGTCTCGCGGCCTGAGAAATCCCCCCACTAGAAGGACGGGCACCAAGACGCCTTGGCTGCCTGGGCACAATTTGCAATGGCCCTTGGCGGTTGAAGCAATTATGAGTCCTGAGGTTGTATCTGTGTGTGGCCTCAATTCGTTACAACAGAGTGAAGAACTCTTCGAAGTTGTCATCATCTCCTCCCGTGCAGGGGCGCTTTAGAGTGGGATCGAGGAAATCGGACCCCAGCTCCTCTCTATTCCTCATCCATGGTAACGATGGTTCCAGGGGGCGCTTCATCGCAGTTTGCTTGGACTCCATCAACAACGGCGAGGGTGGGAGTCGATCTTAGAACCTCTTAGTGCGGAGACAAAATGTTAAAAATATGGGGTGCGAGTCGATCTTAGAACCTCTGAATACGGAGACAGAATGTTGAAAATGTGCTTCCTTCCTATGAAATCAAACCGGAACGTCCCACTTGGCTCTGCTATTGTAAAATGTGTTTTTGTGCAGGAGGCTATCTGCTTGCAGCTTTCGTATCACACCTTCGATCTGCTATTATAAAATGCGTTTTGGTGGAGGAGGCTAAGTTAATAGTGGGTTTCATTTGCAGTGGAAAATTTGCTAGGAGTTTTAAACATTGTTTTCATTTGTGTTGTTTTGAAATAGAATATTTTGTATGACCAACATGCTAGAAAATTCACTGGCATAAAATATTAAGCACTTGCTTTAACCATTTCTCCAACTATTTTCTATTTTAATTTTCAATTTCTTTTAAATAAGAAATGTAACTTTCTTTATTTACAGATGCAGTGGCAGTGTCCTTTTCACCCAACAATCCCAAACTCGCTCACCCAGCAATCACAATCATAGTGAGAAAGCTCCAATTTTTATATCCTATGTATAAACATTATGTATTACCATTGCTCTATCTACTTAATAAAAGTAATACAAGCAGTTGTAGAAGCTAATATAATAATTACTATTACAACAATCCATCATTACCGACCTGTTAGATATAAAGGCAATGAGTCTGGTGCGAAATTTTAGTGCGATTTTTTTTTTGAGGGAGATAAATATAGCCCTTGTTGAGAAACCGGGAAACCTAACTAGCCTAAGGCTTGGTTGAAGAATATGAATTTATGTTTTCAGCTGTGGAATTATTGTGGTAACCAAAAGACCTGGAATTACTCTCGTAACCAAAAAGCATGGTTGACCATCTCTCTGCTTAAAACTTTGCCCACTTCACTTGCCTGTAGCTTTTTATTTTCCTTCTAGTTTTCTTTCCTGTATCTTTTTCTTTGGGGTAGAGGCTATAACACTTTATCACTCGCACTGCTATTTCTTCTTTCGTGGAGGGCAGTGGACTTGGACTTCTTGGCCTACAATATGAGTCACTTTTTCTTTGGGGCAGAGGCTTTAACGCTCACGACACTTCTCTTTCTTCTTTCGTGGATGGCTCTAAATTGTCAGTGGTCTTGGCCTTCTTGGCCTCCACTGGCCTCCACTATGAGTCGCGATTACCTGTCACATTTACTCGGGTCATTCAAATGGCATACCCATGCTGCAAATACCCCCATGCTGCAAATACCCTAGTATTAAGGCACATGACCAACATTAAAGAACTTAACCCTACCATAAAATGGCATAACCATACTGTGAATAGACCAACATTAAAGCCTTTTACCTAGTAGTGTGGTTTTCCAAAAATTACAGCATTACAGTGAAGAGTTTGCCCTGAAATCGCTCACCTATTACTCAGATTCACGTGTTGGCTTGTTACTTTGCATGATCGTGCATTTATTGACTTGGGTTTGAGTGACTTTAAATATTTTAAATACAATATTACAAATACTATGCATATATTAAAGGTTCCATTATATTCACAATATATTAAAAATAAATTTAAAATTTAACACATTAGCAATGTAATGTTGGTTCATAAATTTGAATTTCGTGATTATACATGAGCCTTTTCTGCATTTGGCCATTGTGGAAAATATACGAAGTAGCTTTAGATTATGTATCTCGTGATTATACACGAGGCTTTTCTGCATTTGGCTGTTGTGGAAAATCTACGGAGTATATTTAGATTACGTATCTTTGGCTGTGTGGAACTTGACGGTATTTTCAAATATTTTCTCATCATTGAAAAACATTATAGTAATTAGTACCCTCTTTTGTCATTTTGGCAATAACTTCCTTAAGAAAGACTTTAATCTCTGATATCCTATTCTGATATCTGAAGCATCAGGGGTGGCTCAACTCTCTATTCTCGTCGCCATGGATAGTAGTCCCATTTGGTGGAATGTTCTTATGATTTTCTTTGTAACATAAAATAACAAACAAACAATGACGTGTCACTGTAATCTTCGTTGGACTCGAATGACTGGGATCGAGAGGTATTGGTTCATAAATTTGAATTCGGGTATCATACACAGGTTTTATGTGTTTTTCATCATTTTGGATATTGTTAAAAAGCTACTCAGGTGATGTATATTATGCTATCTTGGCCGGCGCGAACCATATCGTTCCCTTTCTGTTTTATGTGTTTTTTATTAATTTGGCCTGTTGTTAAAAGGCTACTCAGGTGCTTTATGTTATACTATCTTTGCCTGAGCGGACAATATCGTTCCCTTCTTCAATCTAGCCAGTGTCTGCATTTCCATGTTGTGCCTGGTTTGCGTGTTTGCATCTGGTTTGGCTGTATGGGTTTGGATGTTAATGTTTGCATTTTTGTTGATGGTGAAGTTCTTGTGTTGTTGTAGCTGTTATGTATATTTTCCTCTCTATTAGTGATTGCTGTGGCATTGTTCTCTTTGTTATGTATATGTGTTTATGCCAAGTATCATTGCAGAGGTCAGAGACTCTCGGGTTACTTTAGGAACAATCGCTGTCGATGGAAGTTTGTTAGCCATTCAGTTGACAATCACTGCTACACAAGGGCATTTTTAAGACATTTTTTTAAGACAAAAGAAATCTTTTATTTTAAAAAGTCACTTTTTATTTTAGTTAGTTTATATTAATCAGGTCATATTTATTTCTTTTTTCATTAAACCGCATTATAAAAATATAATAAATAAATAGATAAAAACAATATTAATTTTTGGTTCGCCACTCAAGGGGATTTGAACTTTGAATCTCATATTTTAACAAAATACTTTATAACAAAGTGATTGTCAAGTGAGTTACATTCCATGAACTAAAATTGTTTATTTTTTTAAATATGTGAAAAAATTTAAACTAGCAATTGCACCAAATCTTGCAGAGGAAACATTGTAAGGCATGAAATAAAGAAGAATCCTGACATATAAGAAATCATTAAATGATAAAAATTAGTAAAAAAAACGCCATTCAAGAAAATATTCAAAGAAGAAGGATCATTAGGTACAAGGGATGCAAATTTGGGTTTCAGATAGGAAATTGGCATTTGACATTCACTGATATGAAACATCAGAATATTCGAAAAATGTTATAGGCACAATAACATAAATAGATTGTTGGGTGTATAGAAATGATGTAGTTGAGTGAGTTGTTGAGGAAGTATTGTCTGATGAAGGAGAAGGCAGTGGTCCTTGAGGGAGACAAGTTGTCAGCTTCAGGAGTAGGGGTTGTTGTTAGCTTAAATTTTGCGAGTTTCCTTTTTTTTTGGTGTGCCACAACCTTGATCTTGCTGATAGTTCATGGATACTTGAATTCCTCCTCGGAAATCTTATTTTCTAGTTGATTAAGCTCATGATACATGTGGGCGAAGGATGACCATTCTAGCTCCTGAATGCGCAACCAAATTTGAGACATCGAGGATTGGAGCCGCACATTCTACCTATAAAACTTACATTAGCCCGGTCAACAACTATTTGAGATTCATATCTCTTGCAACATCTTCAAACCAGAAGCACTTTCCAAATAAATAACAACAAACAATGTTGAGAACTTGACCTTTAAATTGGAACCAAGAGCCAGAGTATATATGATATGAATGAATTGAAATGAATTTATATATAAAACATAGTGAAGAGAAAGAAAAATCAACATATGAGGAGAAACATACTTTTTTAATGAGATCACTTGGAGATTCTTTGATAATTTGAGTGGGATTTCCTTCAAAATTCCTACAAGATATGTTTCTAGTCAGATGTACAAAAAAACACGAGATATTATAGCTACGTAACCTAATCTTGCAGGAAAAATGAATTTCCTCACCCAGAGAACTTTATTATGAATACCATTTTTGTGTGATCTCCAGATGTGGGTAAAAGTGCATTATATAAGAAAATAAAAATGTTCATGAACTTCCCACGAAAGTGAGTGCATCGATTGATTTTAAGTTTGTTGTTCCATGTTGCTCTCTCTACTGTAGAGTTGTGGGATAGTTGTATCATGAGACTAAACTATATTCAATAAATACCATTGCACTTACCCTGATATATGAGGAGTAGTGCATTTTTATGTGCAACAATATGGTCTGCGATCTCCTAATTGTGAGTTACATATAACATATCTAACTGGATGTTAGCCAAAGTTTTCCATAGGTATAACATACCCAATTTTCACCTTTTGAGGGTTGTGTTGCCCTGATCACAGACATCTTCTAATGACTGCTATATCAGGCCACTTGCAATGCTTCTTCTAGAGTTTAAAGGAAACACCTCCTAGAAGAAAAAATAAATAAATAAAACAAGAAAAAATGTTGTAACAATTTAGTTAGACAACAACTAACAACCCTCTTGAGGTGGAAAATTCCATCCCAATTGAAATAAGTGAGACAACTCAAGGTATTGCAAAGATAAATCAGGACAATTGTGCAACTTTTTCAAGGATGGAACAAGAATTTTTTTCTGTACAAAATAAGAAAATATTTGCAAACAAGAAGATACCACAGTGGGCATGCACAAGAAGAAGAACCAAAGAAATAAAATTCAATAAAGGAAGCATAACCACGACTCCAAACTGGCTTCTCTAAAACACTTACAACCACAATAAATCCCACTGAAGCTTATTAACAAATTCAACAAGCCAACATGCTACAATTTTTTGAGTCACCCCCAAATCAATTAGTAATTATCACATGAATTTAAATTTGTTTATAATTTTATTTAAAAGGTTGAAATTCTCTCAAGAGCGTATAGAATATTTCCAAGAGTTAAAAAAGTCGAAATTTTTCCTACCTCCACAAGGTATCATCACACTCGGATAGGTGACAACATACAAGTCTAAATCTTATACCTCTAAGTATCAATGAAACTTCAACATGTCAATAACATACTTGCAACAATGCTTAATGAGTTTTGTATATTGGCTAAAGAGATGTAAATCCATCCATCCAAAAATAAACATCTCAATCAATCCAACACCATAAATTAAAGTACCAATTCTAATGGCTTGACAGTGATAGAAAATATACAGCCTTTTTTCCATGTGGTTTCAAACCTCTTCTGTCTCTTCATAAGCCATAGTCTTCATAATACCCTTTTGCTAACCAAATCGATTGTTTCTTTCACACATATATGGAAACGTACTTTCCAAATCATATTGCAATAGATTCATAAGATGATATTATTGATATTAACTACGCCTTATTTGTAGACATCATTTTTATTGTAGGGGTTGGTACCTTTCTATTGGATGTGGTTGGTGATGTGAAGACTACTCAACTTCCAGTAAATATTCATACTAACTCTAACAAGCCTATCAATGCTTGTTTACAAAGGGAGACCCCTCTAATCTTAGCTCATTGGATTCTTTGTTTGTTCATGCTAATTATTGTTCTCAAATTTCCTTCTCCAAGGGGTTGAGACTATTTGCTTCATTTATTTTACATGGCCCGGTTAAAGAAGAAGAATGGAGATTATCTCCACATCTCTTCCATTTTTCTAAGTTACAAATAAAAGAGACAAAATTGTGAGCTAAGTAGAATAATAGCTCTCCTGATAAGCACTCTCAGAGTTATGCACAATTTCACCTCTGGTCAACTCAATGAAATGACATCTAATAGCTCCAAGACACACTATAGATAAGGCAATGAGATAAATTGACATCTATATGTAAGGAAATGAGACAAATTGACATCTATAGGTAAGGCAATGAGAGAAATTGACAGGTGAACCCCCAATAGTTGTGACAAGGGGATTAGGGGCCACATTATCACAACCCATACGCACTTAACCCATAACCACTAAAGTCCATATCCCTTTAACCCAAAAGCCACAATCACTTAACCCCTACACTCATAACTCATAACAAATTAACCCCCTGATCCCTTAACCCAAAAGCCTCTAACCCCTTAACCCCTAACCCCTAACTTAGAATCATTGAACCCCATAAACCCTAATCCAATATCCTCTTAAACCTTTACCCTTAACCCATAACCCCTAGCCCCTAAACTCATTAACCCCTAACCCCTTAACCTGTTGAGACCTAAATACCATAACCCTTAGGCACTTAACTTCTAAATCCCCTGACACGTGAGCCCTTTATGGTTAATAATTACCCCTAAATCCATCAACCACTAAGCCATTAACCTTTAACCCTTAAACCCATATAGCTCGACCCCCTAACCCCTAAACCCCATAAGCCCTAACCCTTTACCCTTTATCCTAAACCCCCTAACCCCTAAACCCCATAAGCCATCCCTTTGTGTCACCCATGACTATTGAATTAATGGTACACTACTAAGAGAAACAAACTTTGAATGGATCATTCTTTGTGTTGAGTTTCATGGAGAGTATAGGAGAGTTTGTTGATCAAGTTTTGTAATTTTTCATCATACTCGTGAGAAATTTCTCCAACCATTTTCTTAATCTCCTTCATTTTAGTGATTTTTTGTTGTTCAATGTTTAGCCTCTATAAATTAGATATAAATATCACCTTTAATTCATCTAAGGCCTTAGCTACACCCTAGGGATAAATCTATATGAACTTCATGCACCATTAGATAAGATTCCCCCACAATGTGGTTAGGAAATTTATCAACTTAGAAGCTAGCACTACAATCCTTTTCACCCTCCAAATGAATCTACATAAGAATCGATGTGGTTTTTCACCACCATCACCCTTCATAAAGTTCTTAGAACTACTATAACAATATCGTTGGTTAGGTTTTTCACCAAGATAAAACCTTATGGACATGTTTGAATAATTAGGCATGCTCCACCACTTGAACTAAAATTCAAACATAACATATGCCACTTATACTTTTATTCCCACCTTAATTTTGTTTTCACTACTAATATATCCCAAAGTACTAAGAAAAGGTGCTTTCAATTCAAAATTAGAAAAAAAAAGTTGGGATTACCTCTAGGCTTTTAAAATTCATAGGGTGGTTGGCTTGGATTCGATCCACTTTTCTTAGGATGTATCATGTATACTACTTGACTTTCCTCTAGCTCAAACAATTAGAACAAATTATTAAGTGTTTCTTCCTCTTCCTTCTATCTGATGATATCTCTCTTCATAGGCTAATCAATACCTTACAAACCAAGGCTTTCTTTTAGACAATCATGATCCATCTAGCTGACGTGCTCACCTCCTTGTGCCATCACTTATTTTTTCTCTTCCAAATTTCTAGACATATTCTCCCCACCTATTATTCTCTCCGAGCTCTTTCCAATTATTAAATCCCCTTATTTGAACAATTTTTTTGGTATTCTCTTGACACCTTTGAAACCTTTTGAACTCTTTCACTTGTGCCTCTATTTTTCCATCCTCACTAATACCCATTTTAATTACCAACGTATTGTGATGAGAATCCCCTTCGTACTATTCATCCACCACTTCTTAATTATTGCATTTTGATTAAAATCTTATTTTCCCCTCTTTAATACATGTGCTTCCTCCATGGCACCTTATTCCCTTAGTTATTCAATATCAGTCAATCCATTTTAGGTCACCTCCAAGCATTGGTGCTTACACTTCCATGGTTGGAGAACAAAAAAGAAAATAAGTTGCATTTATGGGTTACACAGAAACTCCCCACAACTATCATGTGTACTTTCCATCCCTCATAATGATAGTTGTGTGAAGGGATGGAAAGTTTAATGAGGAGAATGTTGTGTAACCAACTCCAAAAATAGAAGAAAAGAGATATCAACGCCTTAGAAATAAGCCACTTCGAGGGGGAAACCTCCATTACATTACATAAATGAACAATTCTTGGATGATACAATTTACAAAACCTCCTTTCTATATATAGGAGTCCATGCGGCCATAATGTAATCCTAGTGGGCCACAATGTAATCCTAGCCTACCTAACAATAATCATTTAAGGGCACAATAATAACAATATGGGGGTTACAAGGGTACAATAATAACAATAAGGGGGTTACACTAACAATAATAAGAGACTATACTAGTAATATAGGGACCTAACATGCCACTCTCTTTTAAAAAAGTGTTGTCTTCAACGCTTGAGTAGCTCTTGGTGCTTTTGTATAAAATTCTCATCCTCCCATGTAGAATCTTCAGTGGCTAAGTTCTTCCACTTGATGAGATACTCTGAAATTGATCAGTTCCGTAGATGTCGAGTTCTTGTTTCCGTGAACGCTTCAAGTTGCAATATGATTTTTCCTTCCTCATCAAGTTCTGGAAATATTGTTTGAACTGAAATATTTTCACCTATAACCTTATTTAAGCATGAAACATGGAAAACTGGATGCACTCGTGAAGAAGAAGGAAGCTCCAATTTGTATGCCATAGTACCAATCTTTTGCAACACCTTGTAAGGACCATAGTACTTTGGCGATAATTTATTATCCTTATTAGCTTACTTGAGGGACATTTTTTGTATGGTTGTAGCCGTAAAAATACCCAATCTCCTACATCAAAACTTCTCTCGTTGCGATGTTAATATTCCTGTTGTTTCATTTGATTTTGTGCCAAATTCAGGTTATCCTTTAAGAGTTGGAAAACTTCTTGTTGATGCTCGATGTGATCTTCCACTGCTTGAACCTTCGAGTTTTCCTTAAAGATGATGTGATGGATGGTGGATGATATCCATAAAGTGCCAAAAATGGGGTCATTTTTGCTGTAGTATGGAAGGAAGTGTTATACCACCATTCAGCGAGAGGTAACCACTTGACCCATTGTATTTGTTTATCAGATACAAAACAACGAAGATATCCTTCCAAACATTTATTTACTATCTCAGTTTGACCATCGGATTGAGGATGATAAGATGAGCTATGAGCTAATTGAGTACCCAAACAAGAAAATAACTCCGTCCAAAAATTTCCAGTAAAAATGGGATCTCCGTCGCTCACAATAACCCTTGGGCTTCCATGTAGCTTTTGAATTCTATCCATAAATGTAGTAGCAATTGTACTTGCTTTAAATGGATGAGATAATGCACAAAAGTGTGCATACTTGGTAAGTCTATCAACTACCACCATGATGACACTCTTTCCTTCTGACTTAGGTAAACCTATGATAAAATCCATTGAAATCTCCTCCCAACGTTGACTTGGAATGGATAAAGGTTGTAGAAGTCCCGGGGTCTTAATTGTTTCCACTTTATTCTGCTGGCAAACCAAACATTCCGCCATAAACTTTTGAATATCAGATTTAAGGCCATCCCAAAAAAATTCTTTCTTCACCCTGTGGTAAGTTTTTAAAAATCCTGAGTGTCCTCCTAAAGGAGAAGTGTGCAATTCCAGAAGAATCTTTTGTTTTAGTAGGGAATTCTTACAAAGATATAAGCGATCTTTGTACCATAAGGAATCATTTTTCCAACTAAATGTATCGGATGTACTAGGATCTTGCTGCAACTTTTGAATGAGTGTCCATACATCTTTGTCCTTCTTCCATTCATCTCTTGCTTCGGTTATCCAGTCTGGTTGGATAATAGAAATGGCACAAAGCAATGCTTCCACCTCTTCATTCTTTCTTGAGAGTGCATCTGCAACAACATTAAGCTTTCCTTTTTTGTAGATCATTTCAAAGTCATAACCCAACATCTTTGTGACCCATTTTTGCTGCTCTTCTGAAGATAGTCTTTGTTCCAAAAAGTGCTTAAGACTATCATGATCATTTTTTACCTTGAAGTGTCTTCTCATTAGGTAAGTTCGTCATTTCTTTAGTGCATGTAGTATTTCTAACATTTCCTTCTCACAAATAGGTTTTTGTAAATACTTTCCTTTAATTGGAAGACTTTCAAAAGCAATGGGTCTTCCTTCCTGCGTTAAAACAACACCAATTCCATTTCTTGAGGCATCACATTCCACAATAAAGGTTTTTGTGAAGTCTGGCATAGCTAAGACCGGTGCTAGGCACATTGCCTCTTTAAGATGTTCAAAGGCCTTAGTTGCTTCAGGAGTCCATGAAAATGCATCTTTCTTCAATAATGTTGTTAGAGTTGCTGCTATTCTCCCATAATTCTTAACAAACTTGCGATAATAGCCTGTTAACCCGAGAAATCCTCGCAACTGCTTTATTGTCTTGGGGACTTTCCATTCCTTAATGGCTTTAATTTTGTTAGGGTCTACTTTAACACCCTCGTGAGATAGAATATGACCCAGATATTCCACCTCTTGTACTCCAAAGAAACATTTGGATGTTTTTGCATATAATTGTTTCTCCTACAATAGTTTGAGCACCCTGTCAACATGTTCAACATGATCCTTCCAAGACATGTTGTAGATTAGTATATCATCAAAAAATACTATCAAAAATTTTCAAGGGTTTGAAAATGGAATTCATCAACCCTTGAAATGTAGAAGGTGCATTGGTAAGACCAAAAGGCATGACCAAAAATTCATAATGACCCTCATGAGTTCGAAATGTTGTTTTTGGAATATCTTCAGTCTTCATTCTAATTTGATGATATCCTGAACGAAGATCCAACTTGGTAAAATAAATTGCTCCATGTCATTCATCCAATAATTCATCAATCACAGGAATGAGAAATTTATCTTTAATGGTGAGCTTATTGAGCTCCCTATAATCCGTACACATGTGCCATGATCCATCCTTCTTGTGTACCAATACTACATGAGTAGAGAAAGAACTTTGACTAGGTTATATTATACCCCCCTCTAACATTTCTGCAATCATATGTTCAATTTCGCTCTTTTGGACATAAGGATATCTATAAGGCCTGATGTTTGGAGGAAAACTTCATGGAATCAAATGAATAGCATGATCATGATCACGAATAGGTGGGAGTCCTTTGGGAGTTTCAAACACCTTGGAATGATTTTCCAAGACTTGTTGGATATCTGCAGAAATAGATGATTTTGATGTTGGAACTTATAGTGAGCATAATTGTGCAATTACGCCTCGTTTTTATTTCTTTAGAAGCTTTTTCATGACATTAGAGCTTATTATCTTTCCTGGCTTCCCTGCAATACCCCGTAATTCGACTTCCTTTCCTTTTGAAAAAAATTTCAAGAAAATTTCTTGAAAATTAAAAGCTACCGTCCCTAAAGATTGTAACCATTGTACTCCTAGTACAACATCAGCACCTCCCATAGGAATGGAAAGCATTGGACTATTCAATACATATCCCCCCATGGTTAGCTTGATATTATGGCATTTTCCAGAGCAATTTATAGTTCCTCCATTTGCAACCATCACTTGACATTCTGGTGCTGGGTATAGGAAACAATTCAATTTCTTGGCTACCTTACAATGAATAAAATTATGGGTGCTACCTGAATCAATCAACACTATTACCTTTTTCTTCTTGATATTTCCTTCTATCTTGAGAGTTTGAGGAGTGGTGATTCCTGCCAGTGCATTACACGATATGGTCAGACTCATTTCTTCCTCTTCTATGATTGGTTCCTGGTGTATATCCTCTTCTTGTTCATTTTCTTCTTCCTCTTCACAATCTATGTAAAATAATTTCTTCTCAGCACACTTATGACCTTTAGTGTATTTTCTATCACAACTGTAGTAAAGCCCTTTTGCTCTTTTTTCTTCCAATTGTTGTGGTGTCAACCTTGTAGGTTGTGGAAATCTAGGAGTAGCAACACTTCCATCTTTATAGAAGTGAGTGGTAGGCTTCCTTGTCACCATAATTTTACATTAAATTTTTCTTGCCAACCTGAATGCCTTCTCCAATGAATCAGGTTCCAAAACGCGAACTTCATGTTGGATGTTATCCTTTAAAGTGCCTATGAAGAGATCAATCCTGTGTTCCTCTGGAATATCAGTTACCCTTATATTCAATTTTTTGGAAGTCCTCAATGTGCTGCCCCACTAAACCCTTTTGTTTGAGATTTATCAATTGGCTAAAGAAGGTGTTGCTCTTTGTATCCTCATAATTTGCTATCATTTCCTCCGTAAAAATTGACCAAGTGACAATTTTTTTACGGGAGCAAAGCCATTGATACCATACAAATGTATTTTGTTCTAAATGTAAAGTTGCAATGCGTACCTTTTGTGTGTTTTGTACATTATGGAGATCAAAATATTGCTCCATCTGTAGTATCCATGTTACAGGATCCTTTCCATCAAACTTCCCCATATCCATCTTTGGAATATGGTGGTTCTTCCCGCCAACATTAGAGTTTATGAAATCACAATTAACATTTATTTTGTTCTCATCATGAGGTTCTTCTACTATCTTTTCACCATTAGGAAACCTTTCTTGTATCAACTTTGTCAAACCTTACATGTCTGCTTTTAGAAAATTCTTCATGTTTTCCATTTTCTCATCGATCTTAGCTTCCATGTCATCCATCTTAGATTCCATGCCAGCCTCCATGCCATCCATCTTAGCTTCCACGCCATCCATCTTAGCTTGCACGCCATCCATCTTAGCTTCCACGACTTTCTTCAAAACTTCCATTTCATTTTTTGTTGCTCTTTGCGAGAGTGAAATTTGTTGCACTTGCTCTTGTAATTTTGATAGATCATGTTGCAATTCTTCATCTTCATGAGTCATAGTAGAGCCTTCTGAAGGCTTAATGGGTGTTGAATTATTTTTACGAGGCATTTTTTAGAACCCAATACTGATATCTATTCTACAATATGCCCTTGGAATCAATTCAAATTGATTCTTCAAACAAGACTTATGCAATTCGAAAAACAAAATACACACCTTTTTCTAGCTTTTGAGGAGCTCAATATTGAAATTGGATTATTTCTATGATTGTGGCTCTTCAATATCTAAAATTCAGCACTGAATTAGCCCTCTGAACTCTCTTTTGAATGCCACAGGTCTTACCTAATTTGGATTCTCCAAGACAAAGTTATGTCCAATCTCCCACAATGACCTAATTATGGATTAGTTCAGTAGAGCGAACTTGTATGACTTTCCATGTGTCACTGTTTCATCCTTTGGCTCTGAAATTTATAGCCAAGAAACTAAATTCCATGTACTTGTTACCACTTTTTACAGCACTCTAATCTGATGCTCAGAGAGAGAGAGAGTTATGAAACGTTTCCCACGATCACCTCTTTGAGATGATTTTCTAGAGCCTGAAAAAGCACTACCTTCCATAGATCATATCTCCGAACATATTGTGAACCAAGCTCTGGAATGTTTTGATGAGTTTCCTCAGGATTTCGGCTTCGCACCCTAAAAATTTTATATTTTGAACCTTCGTAGAAAACAATTTATAGCGAAAATGTCACGATGACCTGTTTACAGTAGCGAAACCCTAGAATCCAAAGCTATGATACCAGATGTTGTGTAACCAACTCCAAAAATAGAAGAAAAGAGATATGAACACCTTAGAAATAAGCCACTTCAAGGGGGCAACCTCCAATAGATTACATAAATGAACAATTCTTGGATGATACAATTTACAAAACCTCCTTTCTATATATAGGAGTCCATGGGGCCATAATGTAATCCTAGTGAGCCACAATGTAATCCTAGCCTACCTAACAATAATAATTTAAGGGCACAATAATAACAATATGGGGGTTACAAGGGTACAATAATAACAATAAGGAGGTTACACTAACAATACTAAGGGACTATACTAGTAATATGGGGACCTAACAACGCGATGTGGTGCTCTCTTGAGAGGGATCTTTAGATCCCACCAGAAGAGTAGCTTTTAGCTCCAAAGGAGGAGCCTCATGAAGTTTTTGAGCAACAAATATATTGAGGAGTAGAGAGTGGAGAGATTCACTCAAGAAAAACCATCCAAAGAAGGTAGAAAAAGAACCAGGGAAGCTGATATACTTGTGCAGCATGAGAGGGAGAATGTGGGAGCTCCTTCAAATTTGCGCAGGAAAATGAGGTCACCTAAGAGGTACACTGGCTACATGGCTCTTATGGCTGAGCTTATAGAGACTAAGCCATCTTATTTTGATGAAGAAATAGAGCAACCTATATGGGTTGATGATATGGTGCAGGAATACAAATCCATTGTAAAGAACAACATTTAGGAAGTGGTCCCAAGACCATCATATAAATCAAGAGTGGGTTCAAGATGGATCTTCAAGGTGAAGCTAGTAGCATACATAAGCATAGAGAAGTATAAGGCCATATTTGTTGCCAAGGGGTACTCTCGAGTTGAGGATATTGACTATGAGGAGACCTTTCCTCATATAGCAAGGTACTCATCCATTAGATCAATTCTTGCTCTGGCTACGCAGATGGGGTGGAAGATCCATGCGATGGATGTAAAAACAACATTTCTCAATGGGGTTATTGACGAGGAGATGTACATCAAGCAACCAAAAGTTCTTGAGACATTTTATCGGGAGTCTCATGTGTGTAGACTCAAACAAGCATTGTACAGCCTCAAACAAGTACCTCGTTCTTGGTACACCAAGATTGATAATTATATCACTGGTTTGGCCTTCACCATAGGTGAAGCAAATGCAAACTTTGATCACATCTTGGTAGAAGGTAAATACCTTATTATTGCCTTATATGTTGATGATTTGATTTTAACTAGTGATTAGTAGTTGACGAGATTTTGATTTCCATTCTAGCTGTTGGTTTACTCTGTAGTCTATCTGAGACGCATTGGCTGGTTGTTTACGTGGTCTTTATTCTGAACCTCTTTTCTCGTGGATCTTCCTACTCCTTCTCTCATTTGGGATTGGTCGATCGGGGTATTTCTGAGGAGCTTAGCTACTACCTGTTGGTCTTCTTTGTGGTCTATTTGATATGCACTAGCTGGTTGTTTTATGTGGTATTTCTTTCGAACCTTTTCTATTGTGGATCTTCATGCTCCTCTTTGGTTTGGGATTGGTTGATTAGGGGATTTTCGAGGATCTTTACTACTATGTAAGTGCATTCATTTTTTTTGGTGGAGTTGGAAACATATTTGAATTTTGAATTTGATCACAAAGGAGTCTATTAGGGTCATTAATTGGTCTAGGGGGATATTTATTTTCCAAGTTGTTCATTAATTATATGAGGGAAAATCAATTAATGGTTTGTGTTGTCATTGAAGATCTTTGTCGATTGTGTGCTTGATGAGATTTTCTAAAGGATATTGGTCGGCGATGATTTGAAAATCTATTGTATTTGAAGGGGTGTCCTAGTGGATTGAGCTAGTGATGATCTACATCGTGTGGGGTCTATAATTTATAAGTGACATTAATTTTCATTGTTTACATATTTTATCAAGGTTTTTTCAGACACTGCTACATAAGGTATTTTTTGGTAGTGTTATCTACTTTGGTGAACATATAGGTAGGATTGCAGAGTGCAAGCGATGTTAGCTGTACAACTGAAATTTGCAGCTATTTATTATGATGTCACTTGATATAAGGAAATTGGGGCGGTGACATGCCATTACTCGATGCATTGGTACATAAAATGGTTGGGGAGTGGGTGTTACAAATTGATCCATTATATTTATCATATATATCTTATATATTATTAATATTTATCTATTACTTAGTAAATGAACTATTGTTTATTTCATTTTTCAAAGAATATTTTCCTTCACTCATGAATGTATTAAAATTTTTAAGGGAGGCTGGTACATTTTCAATCCCCATAGGTTTACCTTTCTTTGTCTTCAAATGGAGCACAATAATAACTAGAAACTAAAATACCAACTAGTAACCCTAAAATAATTAATAAGATTTTGTATTGAGAGCTCTATGAACTCTTTTACAAGAGCATTTACCAATTGAATTAATCCTTATTTCCTCTAGCTCTTAACTAAACCTTTGACACTTTATTATTAAAAACATTGAAACAAAAAGCATGTATAATTAGTGGATGATATATTCCAATTTATCAAAAAAGTTAACAATCACAATATCAATTAGTTAATAAGGGGAAATTTTATCAATGACACGAGGACAAATTTTATTGAAGTAGCTTAGTTCCATGGTGTGCATGGAAATTGTTTTATACCTCAATGCATTTTGTTTTTCCATTTTTTCCAATAGGTTCCTTTCTTGAGAAACATATCAAACACTAAGTTTTACTAATGACTTATAAATATTTAAATCTCCATAGTGGAATGATATTTGTTCATATTGGAATTGCAATCCACTAGTTCTACCTATTAGGATTAGTAAAGACACTTCAATAAATTTAATATATCAATTCAAATTACACAAGTGACACCATATAAAGAGAAAAAATTAGATTGAGGTTGGCTATTATCATATTCGCATTGAAATTATAGATTTATTTTTTGGTTAAGTCGGGCTAGTCTAGAGAAAGAAATCTACTATCATTACGAAAAAGGGGCAAACCAGAAGTTTTTTTTTTTGCAAGTAAATTCCAAATACATTATCATGTTAGTTTAGTGGTTTTCATTTATTAATATGAGTATGCAATTGAGTAATGGAAATAGAATCCAAATTAAAGACCATGAAATTAACAAACCTTGGATTTGGTGTGATATCTCTGCCTTCTACCCTCATTTTCTTAGGAGTTTCTCCTATGATATGATGAAACATGTATCCCAACATAGACTAAACTAAATTAACACCCAATTTTGTAATAGTGTAGATATTAAATCTTGTATCAAATGGAAGTAGTCCATAGTCATGGGCATCCATATCGACATTTTCTTCAATAAATATTTTAGGCCTGAAGGTAAATGGGCTCTTCCATATAGTTAGGTCTTTAAAAACGAACTACATATTTAAATGTATAATATATCCTTTACATATATATTATGGCAACCAATTGTCAATATTTTATGTTTTTTATGCAAAATCATTAAAGAAGTGGGCGAACACGCAAATGGCATTTTATGTGATATATTACATGAACTATGAAAATGACCTTTTTTGTGATATATTGCATGAACTATAGATGATGAAAATCAATGTCACTCATCACTTTATCTAGTTTGTCTTGTGCTTAAAATATAAACTTACCATTCCATAAGTGAAAATATAAATAAAATCCCGATAGAAAAAACATTAATGAAAATGATCCCAAATAATAAGCACACCACCATTTGTCAAAAATATCTTCATCCGAACATGATCTCTTAATATTACATATATTTCCTTTATTGATGATTATGGATCTGATGTCACCCTAAACTTTAATGTTAAAAATAAGAAAGAAAAACATCCTCCTAACCATATTTTCACTCCTTACACATGAATCTTAATATTAAATATGCATTAAACTTTATCATAGTAATAAATATAAAAAATAATATAAAATATGCATTAACCATTGTCATAGTAATAAATATAAAAAATGAAACATGAAAAAATCTAATTCGTTGCAACTCTAACCACCTTTATATATTTTGCACGAAATAAAGTTGTTTTGTTTCAAACTATTTTTCAAGTGGTTTACATGTATTTTCTTATAGTTGTTCATTAATTTGTGCAATACACTCAAGTTTCCATATCCCTTTGGAAAAATTCTACTCGCTTAATTTATCTGACGGGAGCCCCAAAACTAGTTGCTACTCGCTCAATTGACCCAGCGGGAGCCCGAAAACTGGTTGCAGGGGAAAACTGGAGAGCGATATTGCCATAAGTCACACGTGGAGGTTTCCATAAGCCATTGCTTGGAGAAATCCCATAATCAAAGGGGGAAACTGGAGAGCATCGTGGAGATTTCCATGGTGTGGGCCCTTCACGATAATCAAAGGGGGAAACTGGAGCATTGTGGATATTTCCATGGCAGGAGCCCATAACCAAAGGGTAAAACTGGAGAGTAGCGTTGAGATTTCCATAATCCACATAAGCCACAGTAATTGATTTGATGGGAGCCCCAAAACTGGTTGCTACTAACTCAATTGGCCCGGCGAGAACCCAAAAACTGGTTGCATGGGAAAACTAGAGAGTGATATTGCCAAAAGCCACATGTGGAGGTTGACATAAGCCATTGTCTGGTGAAAGCCCATAATCAAAGGGGGAAACTGGAGAGCATCATGGAGATTGCCATGGCGAGAGCCCTTCACCATAATCAAAGGGGGAAACTGGATCATTGTGGAGATTTCCATGGCAGGAGCCCATAACCGAAAGGGAAAACTAGAGAGTAGCGTCGAGATTGCCATAAGCCACAATAATTGATCTGAAGGGAGCCCCAAAATTGGTTGTTACTCACTCAATTGACCTGGTGGGAGTCCAAAAACTAGTTGCAGGGGAAACCTGGAGAGAAATATTGCCATAAGCCACACGTGGAGGTTTCCATAAGCTATTTTCTGGTGAAAGCCCATAATCAAAGGGGGAAATTGGAGAGAATCGTGGAGATTGCCATGGCGGGAGCCCTTTGCCATGATCAAAGGGGGAAACTGGAGCATTGTGGAGATTTCCATGGTAGAAGCCCATAACCAAAGGGGAAAACTGGAGAGTAGCATCGAGATTGCCATAAGCCACAGTAATTGTTTTTAGCGAGAGCCAATAAGAAAAGGGGAAAAAATGGAGAGTAGGGTGGAGATTGCCATAAGCCATAGTAACTTTTGTCCCAAGTAGCATGGATATTTCTAGGAGCCACAGTAACTATTGTCCCTCGTCATCTTGACATAGCTAGTGTGATAGCAGGATTTTCTCTCATTTTCTCTCAACATCCATGATATGCAAAGTCTGGAACGAAGTGTTCATGCAAAAAAATCCAAAGCTCAGGTCCCATGCTCTCCTCCTTTCTCTCATTTCTCGCTTTTCAAACACATAAAACACTTAAATATTTATAAATGTATGAAGTAGTTGTAGGACCGAGATCTCTAGTGCCCCCAAATCCCTTAGAGACCTAGTTAAGGAACCCTGACCAAACACAAGAATAAATTTCAAATCTAGGGTTTGTAGGGTTTGTGAATAAATGTACTTTGTTGGAGCATTGAACGTAGCAATAAACTTCATCAAACCTCCTATCCTCTGTATTATGGGTTCTATGAAGTAAGCAGTGGCATAACATGCCTTGCAATGTTTTTTTTTTTTTAAGTAAGACTAATTCTATTAAGGAAAATCATATGGTACAATCAAAGCTTTGAAAATAAGAAAAGTAAAGAAGCAAGGGAGTCATAAATGATAAATTATCAACCTCAGTCCCAAAATAAACCATGGAAAAAATAGAAGGTAATAAGGAAAACAGAGAGATAGACAAAGAGATCTACCCAGAGTGGGTAGAAACTTCCAAATGACATTTTTTCACTTTCTTCTTGCTGAATTTGACCTAGCCATTGTGACTTGGCTGGACAGGAACCATTTCTTGACTGTTCTGCGTTGAAGGAGAAGTCTCCTTATCTGAATCAGAGGATGAGGGTGCATGCGTGCGTTTCTGCGTGATCGAAGGTGCCAAAGGATCCTTAGGGAAAGCCATGGGGGAGCCCTTCACGAGCTCAACATTTTCTTCATCTGCTTCTTCTTCCTCCTTGTCTGAGCTGAAGGAATCTATGTCATCCATGGGGGGTGGGTCACATGGTTTCCAACTCTTCGATTTGAATTTATATTTTTTATTCTTCTCTTTGTCGAGGAACGTGGCACATGAGTTTTGGAGATGCCCCGTCTGATGGTAGTGGCGACACCAGAAGACAATGTTCTCATAGTCCAAGGTTTGAGTCCAATGGAAGTCCCCAATTTTGAGATTGATCTGATCAGGTAGCCCTCTGCTGATGTCTATTTATGCACATATTCTGCCAAAGGTGTATATTCCTTTCTCCCCCCTTGAGGTATCCACGGCCAAGAAGCGGCCCAAGGAATTCCTAATCCCTTGGAAGACTGTGAAGTGCCAGAGATGTGAAGGGAGGTTCGGTAGTCTAACCCAAATGGGAAGCTTGGTGATGATAGCTATGGAAGGGTCGAAGTCTGGAAACCACGGGGTAAGAAAGAGCTCCGCCGGACCCCAAAACCAGGGGCCTTCCGTTAAGGCTTTCTGATAATCTTCATTGAAGGCAAAGGCCACAATGAAGAAGCCTTTCGAGCAAAAGAAGACCTTGCAGTTGTTGGTCCAGTTGGAATGGATCCACTTGTAGAGGTCTGCAGATTGAGGCCATAGTCCATTAAACCTGCAAATGACAGCTTTTTCTGCAAATGTCTGAAATTGATCATCCAAATTTCGATGAGAGATTTCAATGGAGGGGGTTTCCTCTGTTTTTTCCACCAGGAAAGGCTTGGGAGCCTCAGCTAGTTGAGTGGCTCTCTTAGAGGGCTGCGTATGAACCACATCCTTATAGGAGAAGGTAGGAGCCGAGGAGGTTTTCCTAGGAGCTCCTCCTCTCAAGCGTAGGGAGAGTACAACTGAAGCATATTTTGTAATATTGTAATAAGATAGGGGTAGGGGTTCCTCAAGTTGTTTTCCTTTGTAAATAAATTGCAGGATATCTGAAGGGATCCCCAATCTGAGTTCGAGATCTCGTAGAAGGTCCTGCATTAGATCCGTGGCTCGTACCCAAAGCATCTTTTTTCCCCCAGATAAAATAGAAATATGGATCTGATAATCAGAGGGTGAAAGGTCTGAAAACTTATGCTCTTCCCTGTGAACCTGCTCTTGAACTGTGCATGCTCCTTATGTCCCCAAACCCAGAAGGCTTTTGGCATTGAAAACATTTGGATGAAGATTAAAGCCCTCTGGGGGAATTCTCCGTTCCCATTTTCCTTATTGAGTGTCTCTCCTTGCAGCAAGATCTCTGCAAGTAGGAGTAGCCCCAAAACCTGTAGCCTGAGCAAAGTAGGCAGCTGAATGGCTGGGCCATGTCTGCGGCCAGAACAATATCAGGCATAAGAGGCCACAATAAGTTGCGGCGGTGAAGCCCGCATAGCCTTCTCACCTTACTATGGTGTCAACGGCTATGGGAGAGACGAACAGGGCCGATGTTAAGACAACAACGGTGGGAGAGCTGAACAGGGCCAAAGTTGAGACGACATCGGCAGAAGCCAGGCGAGCAGAAAACCTAGCGAAGTCCATCTCTCCCATGGAAAGATAATTTTAGTCTAGCATATATTTTCAACATGCCTTGCAATGTTACCCAACAATGGGATGTCAATATTCTTAGTCCATCAAATCAATTTATAATCCTTGAATCTAATTAGTTATATGGCCCCTTCGAATTATTTTCATAGTTTAATACCACCAAATGTAGTAATTGGTGGTTCTTAGATTTCCCTTATGCTCGATAAAAGAGTTAGGGTGTACTAAAGTAATGAGTGGATAGTACTGAAGAAGAGTTATGGTGTATTAAACCAATGAGTGTATAATCCACTGCTCGAAAGGTTGGTCAACCAACCATTAACAAATATGTTTATCTATTTCCTAGCAAAAATAGCCTATGATGGAGAAATTTTTGGTACTGTAGTTTTTTCTAGGGTGATTATTCCATGTGATATGCAAAATAGGAAATTTTGGGATCAAAATTTAGTTGAGAAGATTATTCTATAGTTGGTTGAATTTACCAAGTCATTATTTTCATCATTTGTATTTTAAAGGTAACACAAGAGCTTGTATAATTTAATAGGCGGGCTAACTATTTTAATAGAAGTTAAGTATTTCATAGTGCCTAAATTCTTCTTAAGCCCTTGGAGTGACACATTTGGCCTTTCAAGTCCATAATGTTTACAACCTGCTCCATGGATCTTGTGGGCTTATCTTTTGTGTCATTCAATCCCACATTTTATTTGGAGTGACACATTTGGCCTTTCAAGTCCATAATGTTTACAATCTGCTCCATGGATTTCATAGTTCCTAAATTCTTCTTAAGCCCTTGGAGTGACACATTTAGCCTTTCAAGTCCATAATGTTTACAACCTTCTCCATGGATTTCATGTTGCCTAAATGCCTCTTAAGCCCTTGGATACACTTATGTATGTCAAATTTCACCTAAATTTCACCTCTACATCTTACATGAGGGAGCCAAGAGTATCATGGAATCCTTCCATCACTATATTATAAAGTGCCTCATTGATGGAGGAATGCATGTTTGACATGGAATTTCCCTAGTAAGGCAATATAACAATGAGTAGAAAATTTTGGTATCCATGAAAGGTTGGGAAAGAGTGCATTCCCACTCTAGGATGCAAAGCTTCTGGGTAGGGTTAGATTTCAACATTACTTTGGGACTCCCTTCGGAGCTTATCCTATATACATTATTCTACCATTCATCAATCAACTTTATCTGGGCCTCAATGTGCATTCTATAGCGATCAACTACATTTTTTCATTCCTCCCATACTCCCAAATGCACCTTTACCTTGTTATAGTCTAGGTACCAAAGGGAGCTTAAATCAAGTAGGTAGGCTAATAAAGCATCCGAATAACGAAGAAATGCACTAATTGGTTGAAAACAATTTGAGTCCAACCTCTTAGCTATTGAGGGTGAACAAACATCCTACACATAGAGCTAACAATCCCCCTTGGGCAGGGAGGAAAATTAGAGTCCAACATCTTAGCTATTGAGGGTGAAAAAACAACCTACACATAGAGCTAAAAATCCCCCTTGGGTAGGGAGGATGGCAAGTGTAATGCCTACACTTTACAACACTGAATTTAATGATTCCAAGTAGGTCCTTGTTTTGAGAAAATTCCTGAGAGACAGTTGGTAACGTAAACCAACTAAATCCTAAAACCAGAGAGGGCCTCTAAATAGATAGCGAGGAGATGAAAGTGAGCCTCGAAAGAAACAAATATTTTAGAAGATTGAAGCCATAGCTTTATCTCTATTATAACACCTTATTTACTTGCACTGGGTATGATTCTTCCATCCTGCTACCATATTCAATAATGTGATTTCTAGCCTTCATTTATGGTAGAGGGTGAAACAATTTGTTTCATATCCTTCTCTTGGGGTATATTTTGTCCTTGTCATATCATGAGGTTGCATGCTCGTTAACCTTGTTCAGTCATGGTAGTTTGGAGTGGTGTTCCCACACATATTTTCCCTATTGTACCAATGACGAGTGACCACTTTTGGCAGCCACTCGTGCAAGCCTCCTTGTTTATAAGGTTCTTGTTACCCCTGGAAGCTGGCATTAACATCGATATCTATGAACAAAAATGTAGCAACACAAACCAACTAAAAATTAATAGAGTTTAACTAGACTCAACAAAACCAAAAAGTGCTTGATAAGAGTGAAGTTATTGCTTATCTTCGTTCTCAACACCTTATCCACATGCACTTGCTACGATTCTTCCATCTGGTTTCCCTACACCACAATGTGATTTAATAATGGTAGCAAGGAACAACCTACTTCTAATCCTTCTCTTGGGGTTACTATAACCTTCATATCATGAAGGTGCATGATCCTTCCCCTTGATCATGTTGGATTGAGGTCAAGCGACCACATTTATTTACCAGCGTGGACCTATGACAACTTCCAGTGACCACTTGTGCAAGCCTCCCTACTTTATATTGTTGTCAACAACTTGTTACACCTAGTATTCAGATCGATACTGTTGAGAAATTAGGTTTGCAATAATCATGAATCCATTTTGGAAAACAAGCCTGTAAGACAATGTTTTTGGAAGTTCCATATCAAGATTTTGGTTTATTGTTTTTCCATATAATTACTTTCAGTACATATTTGATCTCTCTCTTTTTCTGATTTAAAACATGCGATTTGAGGGATATTTTCACATTACAGTTTTTATAAAGAACAAATATACTGGGGTATTTATCTACCTCCTAAAACTTAAGCCATTTGACCAGGGCAGAATATAGCAAGGATGGAACCTGTTACTCTTGATCATCCTCACGAGTGAACCCAATGCCTCATTGGCTTTCTATCCATGATATATTCTGAAGAGGGGATGGCCTCTTGATAATTCTCATGAGTGAACCAATAAATCATTGGATTGACTATCTATGATATATACTGAAGAAGGGATGGCTGCACTTTGAAGTTGCTGCAAAATTTTGGGTGTTTTCCAAACATGTTTTTTTCCTTATTAATATGATATGATGGTTAGACTGGCTATTTAGCATTAATAGGTGGGCTGACTATTTTAATAGAAGTTAAGTCTTTGATTAAGGGTGGAACTTGGAAGTGAGATAGATTAATAAATTTGAGTCTTCGATTCAGGGGGGAAGTGAGATAGATTAATCTTAGAAGGTTGGGAAGTGAGATAAATTATTATTAGAAGGTTGGGACCAGGTTTTCATGAAGAGGGAATTTAATATATTGATGAATGATGTGGGTGAAAATAATTTCTAGGAAACTAGAAATTATAAGTGATTGTACTCATGTATCTTGGTAGACAGTTTTATTTTTTTATATGGACATTAATGATTGGTTGTTCATACGAAGAAGGAACGTACAAAAAGGAAAAATTATATGAATCCATGATAAAAGAAGATGATCATAGAAAGAATAATACAACAAAAAACGATTGCTGTAAGTGTCTGCTTTTACTTTTGCTGTGTCATTGGTAAATAATTTTTTCCTGAAATTACAATGTATTTTCTCCAAGAATAAAAACATATTGACATGAAACTAGAAATCAAATATACAATAGCTTGTCTTTGTTCAACACTCTCAAACAAAAAAAACCGTTCCATAGCCTACATATCTACCTAATACTATATATTATCCATTCATTAACAACATCTTCCAGCAAGGTCTAAATACTGTCACTACAAAAACATATAATAGAATCCGAAGAAAGTGAAATAATAAAGTAACATCCACCACAGATATCCAACTGAATATTTGTTTTTAAGTACATATATAGAGATATGCAAGACCCTCCACTTCGATTTTCATCTTTCCTTTCTGAATCTTTAATGCTTCTATAGATAACGTGTATGCTACTATGATGAGCTACCTGTATACGTGTTGGAATGAGTTAAATTCAAACAGTGCTCTTTCCTCATTGATTTGTAGTGTACCTAGGAGGGTAATACAGGGGGTAATACAAGGTAGCTAGGGAGGTACCCAAGGGGAATAATAGTAGATGCCTAGGTGCTTAACAGTTTGTATCAGGGCACTTATTTCAACACCAAAATTGCACCTTCATTATTGACCTTTTCACCTTCACTGATGATTGCAGTTACAGTGCCCCTTACAACCTTCTGCTGTATGCCATTGTAGGGTGTTAAGTTGTTAACCCACTTTCCCAAAGAGTATACGTGTCACCTCCATGAGTGAGGGAGTGGATCACATATGAAATGCATTATACCACAGAAAAATAGGTTGATCTTCGCACAAACCCACACTCTCAGATCTATGCTGAACTCCATTAATGAAGATATAAAGCTCAAGGCTGTTGAAATGAGAAAATTGACCTTCGTTACCTTCTTTGTTTGTAGAAGCAAGGCCACCAAATTTAAGATTTTCACAACTTTCTCCTCCAAGACTAATAATTTCACTGGTAAGAGCCAATAATTATTTAGACACCTGCTGACATGTTGATTGTTAAGAATGACATCATCCAAGACTCCTGATGAATGTACAAGCTTAATGTATATATGCAAAATGGGAAGAATAAAAATAAAATTCAATTGAGAATAGTTGTGAAAAAGAAATATTATGTATCAAGAAGTTGGAGATTCAAATCCCCTGATTTACCTAGTATCCCTGATTACCTACAGCTACAAAAAGGGCATAACTTAGACATCCTTGATTTACCTAAGGGCATAGCATCTAGAGATTATAATGGTTTTCTCAAAATAATTTTAATTTTTCCTCCCACGTCTAGTTGGCGTGAACAATAAATGATGTGTTGTTAGGTTTAGTGTTGCTCTCTTAACAAAAAGGGGACCTATTTTCCCTGCATGGCAAAAATATTCTATATATGCCTCCTGAGGACATAAATCCTTGCAGCTTCGTTCTCCTGCGCCTGCAATATCAGTAATTTTCTGATTTATATGATGATCGCCCATTAGATTATTCAGGTCCACATGCTGATCTTTGGGAGGAATACTGTTCAAATTATTGAAATGATCACCCAAATTCATAACATGGTCACCCATTAGGGTGCTCAGATTCACATGGTGATTTCCCTCTTCATTTTTATGGGATTTGCTTGAATTTGGCTGACTGTTTTCCAATTCAGAGTTGTCTAGTTCTCTTATAGGCATGACGCGTACAGTGAAGAAGGAATCCATCGAATCCCTAGCTTCCATGTTGCAATGGTCACTTTTGTAGCCAGACTCCTGGTTTTCGTTGACGCCTTCTAGAACCTTCTCGAAACCCTTCTTTTCCTCATATATTATTAATTATAATCGTCCCTGTGCAAGTATGCATAGAAATAACTATAAGAGATGGTATATTGGTTTATATATACATATATATAACAATCAAAAATAGTTAATTCAGAAGTTCTTAATTTAGGAATTAAGGAATGTGCAGGATGAGACCAAACAATTATGAATTATTGGAATTTTGCTCAAATTCTTCTGAGAAAAACATTATAATCTTTAGATGCTATGCCCTTAGGTAAATCAGGGATGTAAGTTATGCCCTTTTTTTAGCTGTAGGTAAATCAGGGGATTTGAATCTCCAAATTCTTGATACATAATAATTGCTATTTTTATGTTTAATTGCTATTTTTATTGCACTTTGAAGATGCACATTATACAATCAAATTTTGATGGGTTAAAGTTTATAAAGCATAATAATTGATTTATTGTGAATTGATTTTTTTCTTGTATTTTTGTTCATATTTGAAAGAAAATACATTTTGCATATACACATTAATCGTGTACATTCATCAGGAATATGCCATCATCATGACAGATTCATGACACCGCCTATCATGATTCATGCCCAGAATCGTTTGTTACCCTCCACAAACAGCGTATCTGGTGTCAGGGCAGTGGCGGTGCGGGCATTGTCGGCTTCAGCCAATGAATTTTCTTTTTATTCTTACAATATGAATTTTTTTAGTGGCCTTTGTTAATGGCCTCTGTAAATGGCCTCTATTTTCTTTATGATTCGTTAAGTTTCACCTGTCCAACTCTGATCAGGGACACTTTGCTGCCAAGGCTTCCTTTACATTTTTTTCAATTTCTCTAGCTAAGAATGATAGTGAAGAAAAAGTGAGAGTTTTTGTTATAAAAAAGGTCACAGGCTTTAGAGTAGGGATATCTAGGTGAATGCTTGTATGGGAATATGTGAGAGACATCTTGGGCATGAACTTGTGACCATACATTCTTACGAAAGTGTTCCAGTCTTATGTATGGTTAAAGAGTATATTTTATCAATAATGTTTGTTGAATATTTCTGCAATCTTGTTCACTACCACGCTTCCCAGCTTCTATAATTATTGTTGCAATGCTTGTTATGCTAATTTTAATTTAACATAAAACCATATGAGTGCTCTAAATTATTGTTTTGAATAGTAAAAACTATTGATAGGTCAATATACAGCTGTTATAGGTAAATATATTGTTATTTTGAGAAGAAGATTCCCTGTACTAGAAATGAACATGTTGTCATAGAATTATCAGTTTTCTGTTGATATACTTAGTTGGTTTGGGCTTTTCTTTTACACTGATAGGGATTGGCATGTCAGTACAGTCCTTGAGTCCATAACAGTAGGACTCATAGCACATGATAACTCATCCATACCATATCTAACAAGTGGATTTCATGGGAACATCAAGCACAAATTGTCCCCTTTGATGATAGACATGCTAGACATGATGGTGGCATGCAACAAATCAGATCACTAAACCAGGGACAGATTTCATGTGTCCCTACCTCAACTGCCCGTTACAAGTAGGCATGGACCACAGTATGGGATTTTAAATATTAGCATTGCATCAGCCTATAAACTTTGACAAATGGCTTAACAATAAAACAAGTGCTAACCAAAACCGTTGTTTTCATGGTATTTATTCTAGTATTTCCACACTACTGGAGATCTAATTTCTATAAAGAAACTAGAAGCTACTTAAAGGGATTTGGTGGAGACAAATTGATATAGGAAAACACCTTATTATGGGAAGAATCAAGGCTCCAAGTTGTTGTTGGCAAAAACATAGGATTGGTCCCCATATTCCTTGATGGTACATTATCATCTTCATTTCATTCTGAGGTCAACTGAGGCAGCAAGAAGAAGATTGTGAGAAGTATGGCCATTAAAGTTGCACAAAAACATATAATTATGACTGCAAATAGCCCTTGTATGGATATGGAATCCAATTTATATCATTTATTAGTTCATTCCATGAATGCCTTACAAAGACAACAAGTAATTATTCCATCTATTTTCTAGATTTCCTTGGGATTTCGGAGAAGGTAATACTTATAAATAATAATGTTTCCCTCAAAGCATCCTCCCCTTTGGGAATTTTCATCGACTGGGGTAAGTTTTTATAGTTTTTTATCTGTATGTGCATGTCTTTCAGTTTTTTTGGTAGTATTTTCTTCCTCCAATGAGTTTGGGTTTTATTTGGGGAAGTCTTGGGCTATTCATTAGTTGTTGGGCTATTCATTTTTGCAACGATTCAAAACAATTTGATTTGAAGATTTAATCCTATCAAGTTTCTAATAATTTCCTGTAAATTTGGAAACAGTTTTCAGTGGCTGAAAAAGTGGTGTGAATGGTTGCAAAGAAAGATGGATAAGAAGTTGGAAAACATGGAAGCAGAGTTATTAGTTCTGAAGGTAAAAGTTAATTGGATGGATTTCCTGAGCCTGAGATCAAGTTTTTAAGACTAGGAAGTTGGTAAAGGTATGCAAACTATTGAGTTTCAAGTTCCAGCGATGCAAGGAGAAAATAATTCCCGAGTGGCAAAAGAGAACCCAGGTGTAGCCATAGAAGTTGGGCCCTCTGGTGCTTTTTAATTTTCAATGTTTTAATCAATGTATTAAAAGTTTTCTCTTGTTTTTTCGAGGGGGTTGTATAATTTACAGTAGCTATCTGACTGTAGAATTTTAGTCAAGAGAAATCTGTGTAAGAAATTTTTTTATGGACGTATTAGAATAGTGAAACCTTTGAAAACATAGAAAAATGTAAATAGGTTTTTCAAGTGCTATGACTGTACTTCTGTTACTTTGGCTAAAACCCATGATGAAATTATTGATGACGATGATGCAGAGGAGGGTATCATGGGTTGCCATGACAAAAAAAGTGACAAGGCAAATAACGGCATTGGTGAGACAGATCGGATTAGGATTAGTGATTATAGCTATGACGAGGCCAGAGCCCTCAGCAAAGAAATTGAGGATGGATCCCCAGCTCTCAAAGAGGTCTTCAAGATCAGAGAAATTATTGCGAAACCATATACAATAGTGTTTATTATAAGTTAAATATATGATAGTTTTATTGAGTCAATTCTTGCAAGCAATATTCCTTTGATGTGTGTGTTTATTTGTCTCTCTCCATAGTCAATCCTCTTTTGTGTTGCAGCCTGTTACTGAGTTGTATGAGTGCTTGAGAAGATAGGAATTGATTCAACTCACAATGGAAACCCTAAAGGTATGCTTTTTCAATCATAAACAAACAGAGTTAAATAGAGTTCTCTCTCTTTTGGGTTTGGAGGTGTTCTTTTACGTGTCATTTGAAGTCAAACACCCCTCTTCCAATTTGTTCAATAATCAACATGTTTTGCAATGGTGTGTTCCATTCAGGAAAATCAGATAGGGAAACAAATTAATCAGTTGCGGAAGCACAATTCAAAAGAAATTCGGTATATGGTGAAGAGACTTATCTGGTATTTTAAGCCAAAACCTTCTGGCTCAATGTTGAAAGCATGGATAATCTAATGGTGAAATCCAAGAATTGGTTATGCAGAAATGTAGTTCTAGTCACAAAAAATTCTTTATGGCTTTGATTTTATTTATTTAATTTGATTTAGACCTACCTAAGTGAACACTAAAAGGCATAAATGTGCTTACTGCTTTGGTATGATGTACTGCAGTGGCTGGAAAGAGATTGCAGATGAATGGATGAAGAACACTGAAAATATTGTTGTAGCTGCAAGTGCAAGTATGGTATTGTGCCAGAGAAGTTACCTAATTTTCCCCTATGTTCTACTACCAAGGCTTTTGTTTCTAATTTTTTTTTTTTCATATATATTATTTTGCATGTCGCAGTTACCTTGCCAGATTCTATTTCACCTGCAATTGCAAATGATGAAAATGGACTCCCTTCACCCCCACTTGATGAGTGGGCCTTTCTGTCGACCCAAACGACTTCAATAGAAATATCTCATGTAGTCTTCAAATATGTGTAGAGTTTGGTATCTTCGTCAACGTGCTTGAAGCTAAGATATATCATATCAATTGTTCATGGAAGAAATTGGGTTTGTTCCATGACCAAGTGATATCTTAGCTTCTAGAACATTGAGGAAGAGACAAACCCTGAATATGAAAGAGACAAACCCTAAATATGAAAAGGCGATAATGGTTAGTCTTTGTAAGAAATTGATGTGTGATTACAGTTTCTAATTTTGGTATTTATACTTTGATTGTGAGCTTGTTGTGAATAAATTGTTTTCTGCTTGTTTTATGTGCTTGGAAATAAATATCTTTGATGTCATGGATGATAATGGGATTAAGTTACTCTTGCCTTCCATCTTCTTAATATTTTTGTGGCTTGATTCCATAATGCATACTCTATTTTGTGGCTATTAAGTTATTTGTTATGATTTTTGAATTGTGATCATTCATGACATTCTTTTCTGTCGATGTAGACCCTCATGTAGCTAAAAAGTATAAGAACGATGGATATGATGATTATTATGATGCTGGTGGAAAACAATGTACAATAAAACGACCCAATAAAATAAGGCAATCAGCTCAGCAGAGGAATCTGGCGAGGGATATCAGTGCTTTCTGTAAGCCAGAAATAAAGAAAGAGAGGGGGGAGTTGGAAAGGAATACTCAAATTTAGGTTGTCAGGGAGCATGGACATAAGTTGAGCAGCTCAAGTCGTATGGTGGCCAATTCTAAATATAAATTATCTAGAGACAATGTGCAGCAGCACCCAAATTTGGACAAGAATCAGACCAAGCCTGATTTCTTTCCTCTCCCAAATGTAAGAAAACTAGAATATATGTGGATAATCCTCTGTCAACAGAACATCCTTTTGCTTTTTGGGTTTTGTGTAACATATTTTTTTACTATTTTGAAAGATAATAATAATCTCCAATCTTTAAAAAAAAATATGAGGACAATTATTTCTGCTAGCTAGGTTGGATGGAACTTGCCTCAGGGAAATATATATTGCTTATTTGGAGCTAATTGTAGTATGGAAACATATTTTTAAACTTGAATTTTTCTAATTTGTACAACAGAAATCAAAATCTCTAGATGATGCAACTTTGAAAACTAAGTGGTTGTATTTCGGTTCTAGAAATTCATGTTAGCCTTATATGATTTAATTTGACAATTGATTGGTTGTATTTTGCACAAAGACAATTCAAATCATTTTCTCCATCATTTATTGATGGTTCTTATAAGGTTGAATTATTCTGATTATTCCTGTCGGTGGATAACGATGTCTCAAACCATACACCAACCATTGATAACCTATCATATGTCGTTCGTATTATATATGTGTGCATTATAGAACATAATTTAGGAGCAGGTTGGAATTTCTATGCATTGCAGTCTCGACTCTATCAATTGTCCACTGGCGATCAGAGTGCTAGTAAATATGAATTAGTTCCATGGAAAGGATTATGCAATATTGTCTCTCCTAATCGGCCAAACTATGAAGCAAATGTACTTAATTGCTCTTGTTGCGGCCTTGATATTTACTTTTCATGGAGAGTTTTGCAACACAGTATTGGTAGAGACACCAACAACTTATTGCAACATTAGCATTTTTTATAAAGAAGGCAATGCATTTGCAAGCAATCTGAAAAAAGTGTTTAAGAGTCTTCTTTAGGGCACGAAGCAAAGTGGGTTTAACATCTCTGTATATGGCCAAAGTCCTGACACAGTATATGGCCACCTCCAATGCAGGGAAGACCTGACAGTCGACCAATGCTACACTTGTTCACAATATGCAATCAATACAGTTCAACAAAATTGTGGGAATGTTGTTGGTGCTAGTACTTGGCCTTTTCATTGCTTATTATGTTATGAAAGTTATAATTTCATCGGACAACTGGACACAGATTTGGGGTCTATGTACGTAGAGGAATTCCATGGAGACACGGGTTTCTTTTTCCTAACTTACTTGCACTCATCTATTGAGAATCTCTTGAATAAATTATCAGCTGAAGCAGCAAGTAATACAAAATGATCTGCTTTGGGTAAATCTCTAGATTCTCTTTCTCAAACTATTTACGGTCTAGCCCAATGCACCAAAGATTTATCTACTCATGACTGCATAACATGTCTGTCATTCTCAACCAATAAAATATTCAAACCTTATCTTTAATATGTTGGATTTTAGTACTTGAGTCAAAGCTGCATAGTGTGTTATGAGATATATCCTTTCTATAATTCCTCTTGACTTTGACCACACTCTAGAGATACTTTATGTAATGGGATAGATGTGAAATTCTAGCTATTTGAATCATGGTTAACTTGTAAAAGTAAATATTCAAATCCCATAGGAAAAAGTAGGGACTTTAAATTCTTGTGTGTTTCTAAAGTATTGTGATCTGATTGTTTCCAGTTCTGATCTATGAAATATTTATGAATTCTATATGTAAGAAAACAACCACCATTTCATCTTCTTGCCTACTTCATTGGTAATTTCTAACTACTGCTACTGTACACACTATTGAACTAACTAACTGAACTTTTGTATACAATTCAGAACCGTTGTTCCGAAATGTTCGCATCAATTGTTTCTAGAGTCACGACCATGGAGGTCTTATGCGATGGTGTAGGGGGTACCATGAACGGCCAACTCCAATTGGTGTGTTATCTTTTTTTTTACTTTTCTAAAGCTTAGTAATAGTCTCTAGGATTGCTTTTATATTTGTGAAGCGAATTATACTAATTTCTTTATCGAAATATTGAACTCATTAGAAATATTGAATGTCATGTCATAACAATTGTATATGGAGATACACCATGTTCTCTCACCGCTTGGTCTAGTTAGAGAACTCTATTTCTTAAGGTTCTGCTAGCAGATTGATGCAGGAGTTTGGGCCATCGTGGATGTTTAAGCAGACAGCTTAGTGGAGAACTCAATTCTGGTGAATTGCAAGAGGCAGGCATCGGGATTGGGGGGAGGGGGCATGAAATACTTCTAATGGAAAACTGATCTCTTAAAGAAGCAATGACAAACAAAAGCGGTTACAATTTACAATTTTGGAGGATCTACAATTCTCGCGGAGATTCCTTTGGAAGAGCGACAACTGCGGGTTGAGAACATGAGATTAAGAATTGAGGTTTGTCTACACTACCATTCAAACATAACTTATGTTTGAAATATTAATATTGAAGGGAATTTTCGGAATCTAACGGTTTCATACATTCATTAAAACTAAACAGTTTCATACATTCATTTTGGAAAAGGTTTGATTTTTTTTAAGAAGAAAAGATAAGATAGTACATATATCATAGATTTGTTATCTTTTCTGTTATGTCATCCTTCATTTTCTAAAGAAATTCTCATACAAAAACAGTGAACACAAATATTGCTAAAATACTATTACATCTTTGTTTATGTCAGTAAAATCCATCTTTTCCAATTCCTACAAGGCATAGTTTGGATACCACAAAATTGAAGAAAAATATAGAAATCCTGTAGACTGTCAAAATATATTAGAAAAAGACAGTGTATATAGCAACTATTCCAGTCAAAGCCTGCCATCTTTTCCTATATCCAGTAATAGAGAAGCATCTCTCTAATTCGAATTCATTGAATTGATTCGGGATACATTGATTAAGTAGACTCAAAACTATTATGGAGAATCTTATAGAAATATATTTAGAATTCTAATAATAGATATGAAAATTATATTAGCTCACACATACATGACTAACTGTTCCTAATTTTACACTCTTCTAGAAACTAAATGATAACCATGAGTAATTAACACATTCCAACACCCCCCCCCCATTAATACCTTTAGAATTCGAATAATAAATATGATAATATTAGCTCACACATGAATGACTAACTCTTCCTAATTTTACACTCTTCTAGAGACTATATGATAGCTAGGAGGAATTAACACGTTCTAACACCTCCCCTTAATTAAGACCATGATTTCTTGTTGGTCTAAGTCTTATCTAGGCCTTTGACACTTGAGATCAATTAAAAATGTTGATTTTACTTCTACAGGTTGGTGTAGGTTGTCTTCAACTCTATGTTGCATAGAATTTCTCTTACTTTTTCTCCAAGCTTTATATTCTATATACTTTTTCTTCTTCTTCAACTTCAACTTCATTATGATTTTTATCTTCAATATTTCTTTGTTTTCTTTATCTAATTTTTCTTCTGCGTATGCATGCACTTCAATTACTATTAATTGAACATATTTGTCAACCTCTGCAAGATTGAAAATCATATTTTCATTTTCTTTCATATCTTCTTCCATTGTCCCAAAAACTTCAATAACTCTTGCAGTTTCCTTCGTTACTTTGTTTTGTCTCTTGTTGTAGTTATGATAGCTTTTCAATATTCACTTTAAACTTCAACATACTTTGACCTTGTAAGCCTCCTCAGGAAATGTTGATTTAGGTTCATAATCAAATTCAACTTTTATTACAAGATTCTTCTCACCTATTGTTGTTGTTGCAAAGGAAATTTTAATTTCATCCTTGACATGTGTATCTACACACTAAACTTCACTTTTTAAAGATGTTCATGAACTAATATTGTACAAAATCAATTTTTTCTTCTAAAATTTCTACAACTATATTGTCTAGGATAATTGTAGTCTCCTTGTCTTGTAAATCTTCCTTTCCTTATGCAGACTCTTTCACAGCTTCTGCAACTACTTTTACGATATCAAAATATTTTAGTTCTCCCATCATAACAACTTCAATACACTGTGGATCAATTTTGATCCCCCTTTCACTATATGCCATATCCAAAAAATTCCTAGTTTATTTGGACTTGGTTGTTGTTGTAATCTTAGGCGGAATTTTGTTACCAAAATCTTGTTGAATGAGAAACACTATTGTTGGATCATTCTTCTTGTTTACAATTAGCTGATCCTTTTGATCTTATATCCTGATCTCATACCCTACTTGACTTAAAGGTTCTTAAAATTAATTAAACAAAAAATGTATGTGAATTCAATCACATTAAAAAAGAAAATATAAAAAAAAATAAACTCCTTTTTTCTATATCTCTTTTTTTGGGATTATTATTATTATTATTTTAAAATATAATTAAATCATTTTTATTTTTATTTTTAATAATGATACCTTCTAAGTAAAGCGGATGGGAAGACCTCTTCCTTCAGCACATGGTGGTTGTTCTATCATCATTGGCCACGGCTTGATTCCTACATTCTCCTCATCCCAACAAAGAGTGTCACCTACAGTCACCTAATATATCCTACTCATGATTGCACAACATGTCTTTCATTCTCAACCAATAAAATATTCAAATCTTATCCTAAATATGTTGGATTTCAGTACTGGAGTAAAAGCTGCATAGTGCATTATGAGATATATCCTTTCTATAATTCCTCTGGCTTTTGACCACACTCTAGAGATAATTTATGTAATGGGATAGATGTGATGGGATAGATGTGAAACTCTAACTGTTTGAATCATGGTTAACTTGAAAAAGTAAATATTCAAATCCCATAGGAAAATGTAGCGACCTTAAATTCTTGTGTGTTTCTAAAGTATTGTGATCTAATTGTTTCCAGTTTTGATCTATGAGATATTTATGAATTCAATATGTAAGCAAACAACCACCATTTCATCTTCTTGCCTACTTCATTGGTAATTTCTAACTACTGCTACTGTACACACTGTTAAACTAACTAATTGAACTTTCGTATACAATTCAGAACCATTGTTCCAAAATTTTCTCATCAATTGTTTCCAGAGCCATGACCTTGGAGGTATTATGCGATGGTGTAGGGGGTACTATGAACGACCAACTCCAACTAGCGTGTTATCTTTTTTTTACTTTTCTAAAGCTTAGTAATAGTCTATAGGATTGTTTTTATATTTGTGAAGCAAATTATACTAATTTCTTTATCGAAATATTGAACCTCATTAGAAATATTGAATGTCATGTCATAACAGATGAATATGGAGCTACGCCATGTTCTCTCACTACTTGGTCTAGTTAGAGAATTCTATTTCTGGAAGTTCTGCCAGCAGATTGATGCAGGAGTTTGGACTGTCATGGATGTTTAAGCAAACAGTTTAGTGGAGAACTCAATTCTGGTGAATTGCAAGAGGTAGCCATTGGGATTGATAATTCAAGACCTCCCTGGAAATTTCCACTACTACATGTGGGGGTGTTTTAAGACAATTTTTAAGATAACATTCAGCATGGAAGCATTATCATAGACATACTCCACGGCAGCAACAGGAATTGGAGCAAGTTATGGAACTACTCTTCTTTTACTTGCTTTCCTTATAAATATATTTTTAAGGAGTTGTAGGCTTTCATTTGCAGCAAAACTCTATGGTGGCAATTTGGGAGCTGCTAGTTCCAATCTCTGATATTTAACTGATTCGAGGCTGATATTTAACACAGATCTATGTTATGACAGCACTGAAATTAAGTGTAAATTGGGCAATCAATTGTACATTCAAATGCATATACATTTTTGCTATTTTTTGTTATCAAGGAAGCCAATTCCAATTATACAAAGGTGTTGAAATGGTGGAGCTAACCATTGGATATGAATTTATTTTTCCAGCATTTAATGTGAGTCAACCTTTTTTATTTATATGTCAGAGATTAAACTCTCTCGTAAGATGGAGAAATATTGTACATTTTTCTTTTACCTCATAATAGTCATGAAATGAAGTTCCAAATGAGGATCTTGCATGTTCAAATTCAATGACATGAATTTATTTTCAGTGAATATAAGTGTGATGCCTTATTATTTTCAAGGTTGCTTTCGAGAATTGTTAAGTTTTGGGAAATTTTTTATTCACTTAGATTTAAAATGACTGTTGTTAGCTTTAAAAATAATGGAATTTATTCTTTCTTTCCATAAAAATAGAGTTTTAAGGTAATTAAAATCACTATTTTGGAACTTGAAATGTTGAAACCACCTTAAAATAACATTTAAAATGATTTTTTTTTTTTTTAAATATTTTTTCATATCATCTCTAGAGAGACAATAGTTTGAATTATGGACATATAGTCTCTATAGAGACAATACATTTTTTATCTCAACTATTGTCCATAAAGATACAAATGTTATTGTATCTACAAAGACAAAAAAGAAAGTGTCTCTACAGAGACAAATTGTAGACAAATGAAAATGTCTCTTAAAAGACAATAACGCCTATGTCTTTAAAGAGACAATAACAATATGTGTTCTATATTGTCTTTATAGAGAAAATTGTTTGAGACACTAATTTTGAGACAATTGTTTAAGACACTAAATTTGAGACACCCGCTTAAAGACGATACACAATTTTATTTTTGTCTCTAATTAAGACAATTCACTATAAAATTGTCTTAAATATTGTCTTAAAACACCTCCACATGTAGTAGTGAGTTGAAAGAGGCCATAGAAAACACTGGTGCAAATTCCTAAACACTCATTTTATAATTGTTTAGTGTTTACAGACAATACGATAGGGACTACCGCTACGTAGTTGCCCTTGTTTATTAACTAATTTTAAAAGCAATGGATTCTCATGTTTGCATCCACCCAGTGACCCACTCTCACTTACCAAACAGTCGCTTATCCTTGTTACTTCTTTAATTACTCTCCACGATTTGTTTGAATGTCTACAACTTATTGTGCAGGTTATTTCAAAAACATATGATATTGATATATGGGTTTCTCTATGTAATTAATTTGTAAATATTATTAAAATTTAAAAAATATATATTTATAATTTATAAAAATATATTTAAGGTGGGAATTTTCATTATATTGTAGGATAACTAAAGTAAGTCTTATGACTCTGATAGGTGGATCAGTATGAGATCTTTGGAATTAGATTCTGTAGATTTTGAAAACGAATGGGCTGGGTTCAAGAGAAAAAAGTTTATAGCTTTCCTCGCTTTTAAAATCGGGTGTGATGGGTTGACAGAGCAAGAAGGTCATAGATTTCCTTGATCGTAAAAACGAATGGGTTGGGTTTCTTAATTTGATCCTTTTTCCTCATTAACCTCATAACTAGACTTGAAAGTGGCATCACATAGGTGGAAAATTACTTTGATCTTATTTATGAACACTAAATTTAATATCACTTAGATGGGAAATGTATATGATTATTTTTAGATATTTATTGTGGGAAAATTTAATATCACATAGGTGGACAACATATCTAATTATTTGTAGATATTTGTTATAGGAATTCTATTTTTCTTATATGTTAAATCATATGTGTTTTTGTTACATTGGTACTATGACATCTATGAATGTCCTTATTAATGTTTAATTGTGGGCATCTATGGGAGAATTTCTGGTTGGCATTATGATGATTTGGTGTCCTAAGGGATGGGATGCTTCGACATTTGGTACATACCCATTTTAAGAATAAGAATGTTAGCACATTTGCCACATGTTGGTCCTCAAGTTTGATGATCGACGAGTATGTGTAATTTATGTAAGGGGAATGAAAATATTTGCCATTGTATGCGCTCATTTAGAAATTCTTAGTCTCTTTGAAGAGCTACATAATAGAGGTAGGGAAATTACGTGTGGTTAATCTTATAATTTTATGAGAGACTTTACCCATTACCCTTTAATTCCATGAATTTCATGGTGATGATTTCTAACTATTGAATAACTCTTTTCTTTAAAAAATAATCACTTAAGGGAATTTGATTTCAAATAAGATCTATATCATTTTACTCACCTCATATATTAATGTGGTAGGGAGCATTTTATTGCAAATATCTGAGATTAAGTTGTAAGGAACAAATCCATAGTCACTAGGATTAATTTTAGTTTGGAGGAAATGGTTCCTTAGTTCCCTAACTAACCACATAAAAATAGGAATTTCTTCTATGGTGAGAGATTGAAGTCCCTTGTTCATATTTAAGAGTTGGCAATGTGTTGGATTTGGGGTTCAAATTTTCCATAAAGAGTTGCAATTTTATTCTCCTATTTAGATCTACAACACACAACTTATTTTTTTCATTTGGAAGAGGTTCAAGAGGGGAAATAACCATTTCACCATTGATGACTAAAATTCAACTCATAGAAAACATAGGGACAACCTAGATTGCAATGATAGAGTTTTCTCATCCGTGTAAAATAAAGTGGTTGAGGAGGTAAGAAAATCATGTTCCGACACCTTCATTAGGTAATAAACACATTCCACCATGAAGCACTCCTACTCCATTAGGTAATAAACACATGGCGCGAGGAAGTACCACTACTCCATTTGGTAATAAACACATGCCATGAGGAAGCACCATGCAACACAATAGTGCCTAATGACATTGACTTAATTGGGGATGCTATGTAACAACCATTGAAATTTTACAACCAACCTATATGTATTACTTTACTTAAGCCTTTTGACCTATGTAAGATAGGCAAGATCATCTATGCGAATTTAGTCCATGAAAAAATGTGAAGTTAATGAAAACTAAGTTTTGTACAACTCGTAAAAGGTTTAAACATGAACATCATGGCTTATAAAATCAAATGAAATTGGTTAAGGTCCACAAGGTTTTGAGTTAGCAATAACATTTAGAATACTAGTGAGGTTTAGTGAAAAATTATGCCAAATGTATTGATTTAATTAAAAAAAGTTGGGTGGCAATGGGGCTCTCACTCCCTTTATCCCCACATTGTCTCGGAGAATTCATAAATCCCCATGATAATTTTACCTTACATTAATAGTGGCAATTGTAAATGGACATGTTTTGTATTTCATTTGAGTATCACAAGTAGGGTTCGTAAGACATATTGGAAGTAACATTATCATGATTTTACTGTCGTTTTGAACTAGTCGAATTGTTATTATGCACAATTTTTGAACTTCAATTTAAATATTCAAAACTATGAAAACATTAGAGAGGTTATAACATGTAATGAAATTCTAAAGCCTATAAAAATTGCCTCCATTATCCAAATTTAGCAAATTTACAATGTTCAAAAATATCTTTTAGTGAGAAGAGAATTGAAAATTAAATTCTAGTTTCTTTTAGAGAGGGCCTTATGATATATCAATGTAATTGAATTAAATCACTTTGAAATACAAAAAATTATTATGGTTTTGAAGAAGATGTTATGGGTGAAAATCTACTAGTTGGAAATTTAGAGATGCAATCCAAAGGATATAGATACCAAAAAACACATCTAAATATTAGAGATGTTATGAAGATCTTGAGAGTAAAACTTAAAGTTGCATAGAATAAATTGAAAGGCTAATTAGAGGTCAGTAAAGGAATAAATAGTTAATAGACACAACTATGCTTTAAAGTTTGAGAAATATACACTAGAGGAAGTTTTAGCCTAATAGTAACGATGGAATTTTCATGTAATTTATATGAACTGATAAAAATATTTTAATTTTAAAAAGAGGTACATGTAAATATTTTGGAGGGAAAAGAAAAAACTACTTTTTCTAATTGTATGTTTGGCTTATCTACTTATAGGTTTACTCAAATTTCAAGCGTAGACGCTCGTTAGACATGGAATTAAATTCTAGGTCAAAAGAGTACTTGTTATGGGTTTCGTTGTATTTTCCGGCCACAGAATGTCAAATAAATGTTCGGCCAAACTTTTATAATAAATTCGGCCGAAATTTTGTGTCGTTAGACTAGACGGGTCGTCGGTGCAAAAAAAAGTTCGGCCAAATGTTTTTACAAGTTTAGCCAAACTAACACGTCTGCAATTACGCAGATCCAAGCTCTTAAAACATATCTTAAACTTTGGCCTGATTAAACTCCATGAAACATTATGAATTAACTGTCAAAACCAAGACAAGCATTTTCATAATTCAATCTAGTTTAAGGAAATATAAATTTTATGGAATTTCACAAATATTTACTAATTTTAATTAATTTTGTAATAAAACAAGTGCAAACAATTTCTGAAGGTCACTATGATTCAGTGAAATCAATATTCTATATCTTCCAAAATACATTGTAAAAAAAATTGAAAAAATTATGGTGCATTTCGTTGGTCCCTCGTCTATAGTGGATAGCTTTTAGATTTGTAGTTTATAACTTATATTTTGAGAAATTTCGTGCGTCACAAAACATATTCAAAATATGCAATTCTTTCATATTAGATCAGTTAAAAAAATTCTAGTAATTATGATATGCATTAGTTGGTTTTGTAAATATAACGAAACTAAAGTAGACTCTGCCTAGATTGTTGTAACACATTTTGTTTCTCAAAAACACAAAGTTTCAAAGAATACACCAGTGCGTATTAACATCAATTCTTATGAATCCTTTGATTGTTAAAAAATACACACTCAAAGAAACGCTAAGTTGACATATCAAATGTGTATAAAAAAATTCCAAAAAATAAGTAATAGAAAGCTAATAAAATTTTTGAGAACTTTTTTTTTATCGCAAAATAAAATTATAAACAGAAAAAATTGTTTTGCCTTGTAGAAAGTTGAAGAACATCAAAAAATGAAATTTTTTTCTCAAAAAAGGACAAAAAGTGTCACCCAAGTTCACAGATTTCATTCAATGTCATAAAAGATGATACCATTCAAATTTTTTGGCTGATTGCTACATCTACTAGCATTATTTTGATTTTGTTCATCATTCATTTTGCTTTGCATTAGAGAAACTTTTATCCTAAAAGTGACCTCCTAAAGAAAAATAATAAAATAAGAGCTATACATTTTGGAGGGAAAAGAAGAAAAATATTTTTTTATTGTATTTTTAGCATTTCTCCTTATAGGTTTACTCAAATTTCAAATGTAGACATTTGTTGGATGCAGAATTAAATTTCACGTACAACGAGTACTTGTTATGCATACTTTGAGAAGACTCACATTGATAAAAAATAAAGATACACTAAAAAAAAGTGTGAACACGTTTTTTTAATGTATCTTCATTTTTATCAATGAGGGTCTTTTTAGAAGTATGCAAATCGCTGATATGGGTCCCTCCAATACCCACAGGCCTCTGATGTCTCGTTTACCAGTGTTATCGGGACTTTCATATCAAGAGCTTCCATTTTGAAACACCAATATGCCATCGCCAGTATAAAATCCCTGATATGATTTCCCGCCCTTTCTTGTAAGTGTTTAAATTTTAAATGTGATCTATCAGAATATGTACATATCGTAATTTTCTAATGTTACTCCAAATGATATCTCCAATATATTTTTTCGGATAAAATAGTATGGGCAAGCCCACGTGGACTCACGTTTGGAAATTAATATGCGCAAGTGGCGAATTTATGGTTTCAAGATTATAACCATTTTCATTTATTACAATGATTTTATCATTTTTACTCTTGAAACATGAATAATTTCTTTGCATGAAATTCCATATTTGTGATAAGTTTTATCTAAAGTAGTTATCACTCAAACCTCTATTTTCCATTATAGGCTAGTCCCGACAAGAAAAATTCTCGATAACAAATTTCTAAGGAAGATAAAACAGAGACGAAATGTGTTGCTCAAGAGCAACCTGTTTCTCCTCCAACTGAAAATGTTGAAATGCCTATATTATTTTTCAACACATTATGTTTTTTGGATGCAGGAAGAGCCTCTTGGGAAGCTATCTATACACTATTTGAGAATGAGGGACCCATGGAGACACAAAGAATGATTATGGTTAATGACTCTACCCAGTCTCTAATACGGCTTATAGTGATTTAGCCAATTCATCCTTGCGTAGGATTTCCTAACCAAAAATCCTTCCTTATACAGATATGATTCGATGGGTAGTTGACAATGTGAACATTACATAAACGAATTTACTGACACAGAGGTGAACATTCATCGGTTCATTCACCAACAGTGATTTGAGCACAATTTACCATTTTCCACAGCCTCACCACAAATATGACAAAAATTTTGTGGAGAAGTTCATGAGCGAGTATGGTAGTGTATTTGGCGCAAGGGTGTATGAAATACAATTATTTAGCACAGTGGTTGCTACCTACACAAGATCACAGAGAAAAATTATTGCCTACCATTAGTGGAACATATTCAACACAATGTAAACTAAGTTTGAGAGAAAACTAAGCATACAACTCTAAAAACAAATCAAAACATAAGATACAAAATGCAAAAGCTTGATGGAGAAAAAAACCAAATAACACAACTGGAACGTTCTCCATTTATTAGGTGATGGTGGTAAAAAATATACAGTGATAAACACTTGAAGAGGGTCCTTTGAGCTATGGAGCTCAAATATCCAAAATAAGGAGGTCTCTTTCCCTCAACTTCCTGCAAGTGTATCTTCCCTCTCTCAAAGGATGCTAGATCGAGATCAAGTGGTGATCCTCTCCCTCTTGGACTGAGATGTTGGTTGGCCAACATATGAGTCCTTCCAATTCCTCTGTTGATGGAATATGCAAGTTTGTTTGCTATGAAGAAATTTGGTCAGCATAACATTGTATCTCCAACTCTTCTTCCAGAGGTTGGCTTATTTAGACATTTTTCGAATTTCCTCCTTTTCTCTTGGCCTAAGATGGATAGTGACACAAGAGTGGAGGAGGAATTACTTTGTGGGCTTCATTTACTCCTCAAGGTGGCTCAAATCTGGTTGTCCTTGACATTTATGGGTGGAGAATCATCTTAACCAAGCATGCCAAGTGGTCCCGAATGCTGACATTTCATCGTCTTCAGGACCATGCGGCTATCGAAGGAATATTCGTGCTGTGTGAAAAATTCATTTGATGCAGGCACGCTCTTATGTAATTTTCCTTCTCAACCTTAGAAAAAATCAAATTTTAGTCTTCTCTAATGTATATCTTCTCTGAAAATATTCATCTGTACCTTATGTCTGACATTTTAAATTTCTTTTTCCTCCACGATTTTCTAGTGTTAACAATTTCCCCCTAATGTATGAGGTCTAGGAAGATCTGTATAACGGAAATACATTATTATTATTTTCTGAGATCGTTTTGAGAGAGAGAGAGAGTAATGTGTTTTGGATCTAAGTTGGGAGACCCCTTGTCTCAAGTAAAAAATACACCATGCTCTGTTGGAAACTTGCAAGAGGTAGAGTAAATAAAATATTTCTACAAGGCAGGCATGTCCCCTGCCCATGATGTTTTGACTACTTAAGCTTATCTAACAGATAATGGTTCTATTTCTGTCACTTTTGGTAGTGACCTGCTGTTGTTTGATGACAATGGTTTCTGACGCCCTCGGGGGAATTTTTCTTTGAAAGAAGGTTAAATATGGTGCCCACATGCATAATCTTGGTATGGCATGTTTTTAGAAATAGTGCTCATTGTATGCAGGGTTCTTTGACTGTTGCGTACCTTCCCATGTAATAATTTCACAAAGAGATGTTTATCAAGTTATAGGTCTTCAATGAATTCTGACATAGTGAAATGGTTATTAAGTACGATATCATCTTGACATGAAATTTTATTTTGAAGTCGAATGTCAAGGGTATCGATGACATCAATGGGCAATGATGATTCACATAGTTCCATATGGGGATTCCCTTATTGAGGTGAGGAGTCATCCAAGGTACTGCCTCCTTCTTGGAGAATGGTTTTTGTAGTCGACAAGAAGGAAGCATCAACTGATCGAAATGAGTACTAATGCAATGGACCAGGGTTTCTGATGTGGTAGGGCGTGATGTGATGGGTTAACTTGTTATGATAACAAGAAATAGCTATAACTGATGATGGTAGTTAAGTGGCCCGAGGTCGTAGTTGTAAATACGAGTGATGGAATTCATAACAATTTATGATGAGGAAATCCCTAGAGTCGATAGGACATCTAGGGTGGGTGTATGTTTTTTATGAGTGTCATCGTTGGGTGTGGTAAAATAATGAACAGCTCCAGTCAAGGGTGATTAGAGACTGTTGCTAAGTGAGAATTGTAAATGAATGAGTGGGAGTGCTCTGAAAAAAAATATTTGTACACTTTCCAAAAGAATATAAAATGGGTTTGGATCTACAAGCACGCAGACATGTGCCCCTATAAACGTGAATAATCCTTCACTATGGCGTGAGGAGTGTGTTTTGCTGAGGTTGGGGGCCCCATTGGTTGGTCTAGATGTGGGGTTGATGAGGCAGATGAAAAATGTCGTAGATGGGTTATGCTTATGGGGGTGTGATAGGCCAAATTTGAAACGTGGTGATGCATCTTTTCTGATCTGCTTGTGAGAATGGTAGCCCAGGAAAGGGGTTTTAACATGACATGGGTAAAACTTGACTTGATCTATGATTGATGAATGAACATGAAGCTCTTCCCGATCTTGGGGTTTTATGACCATGGCTCCAAAGCTTTGGTGTATGGTCTACATGAGTGATGGACGCCATGGAGGGTGAGATTGTACATTGTTATGAAATGAGCTCACAAAATAGAAGAAAAGAGAGATCAATGACTTAAAAATAATCCACTTCAAAAGGGAAACCTCCTTTACATTACATAAATGAATAATTTGTGGATGAAACAAATGAAAAAACCTCCATTCTATATATAGGCGTCCATGGGGTCAAAATATAATCCTATCCGACCTAAAAATAATAATGTAAGAGCACAACAATAACAATAATGGGCTACTATGGGGCACAATAATAACAATATGGGGACTTCATGGTTATAAAAATAACAGTAAGGGGGATACACTAACAACAATAAGGGACTACACTAATAATATAGGGCCCTAACACACCCCTCTCCTTCAAAAAAGTGTTTTCCTTAGTGATTGAGTAATTCTGGATGCTTACGTATAAAATTATCATCCTCTCATGTGGAATCTTTAGTGGGTAAGTTCTTCCAGTTAATGAGATACTATGAAATTGATCGATTTTTTAGTTGTCGACTTCTTATTTCTGTGACTACTCCAGGTTCCAATATGATTTTTCCTTCCTCGTCAAGTTCTGGAAATATTGTTTGAAATGGAATTTTGTCACCTATAACCTTCTTTAAGCATGAAACATGAAAACTGGGTGCACTCTGGAAGATGTAGGAAGCTCCAATTTGTATGCCATAGTACCAATATTTTGCAACACTTTGTAAGGACCATAGTACTTTGGCGATAAATTATTATCCTTCTTAGCTTGATTGAGGGACATTTTTTTGTATGGTCATAGTCATAAAAATACCCAGTCTCCTACATCAAAACTTCTCTCACTGCAATGCTGATCTACCTGTTGTTTCATTCGATTTTGTGCCAAATTTATGTTATCCCTTAAGAGTTGGAGAACTTGTTGTTGATGCTCGATGTGATCTTCCACTGCTTGAACCTTAGATATTTCTCTTAAAGATGATGTGATGGACAGTTGATGATATCCATAAATTTCCATAAATGTTGTCATTTTTGTTGCAGTGTGGAAGGAATTTTTATACCACCATTCAGCCAAAGGTAACCAATTGACCCATTGTGTTTGTTTATTCGATACAAAGCAACGAAGATATCCTTCCAAACATGTTTTCACTATCTCAGTTCTCCCATCGAATTGAGGATGATAAGATGAGCTATGAGCTAGTTGAGTACTCAAACAAGAAAATAATTTCGTCCAAACATTTCCAGTGAAAATGGGATTTCTACTGCTTAATTTTTTTTTGGGTTTCCATGTAGCTTTTGAATTGTTTCCATAAATGTAGTAGCAACTGTACTCTCTTTAAATGGATGAGATAATGAACAAAAGTGTGCATACTTGGTAAGTATATCAACTACCACCATGATGGTACAATTTCCTTCATACTTAGGTAAACTTGTGATAAAATCCATTGAAACCCCCTCCCAATGTTGATTTGGAATGGATTAAGGTTGTAACAGCCCTAGGGTCTTAATTCTCTCAACTTTGTTTTGCTGGAAAACCAAACATTCCGCCAAAAAATTTTGAATATCAGATTTAAGGTCATCCCAAAAAAATTATTTCTTCACCCTGTGGTAAGTTTTTAAAAATCCCGAGTGTCCTCCTAAGGGAGAGGTGTGCAATTCCAAAAGAATATTTTGTTTTAGTTGGGAATTCTTACAAACATATAAGCGATCTTTGTACCATAAGGAATCATTTCTCCAACTAAATGTATCAGATGTACTGGGATCTTACTGCAACTTTTGAATGAGTGTCCATACTTCTTAACCATTCTTCCATTCCTCCCTTGCTTCGGTTATCCAATCGGGTTGGATAATAGAAATGGCACAAAGCAATGCTTCCACATCCTTATCCTTTCTTGACAGTACATCTGCAACAACATTTAGCTTCCCTTTTTTGTAGATGATTTCAAAGTCATAACCCAACATCTTTGTGACCCATTTTTGCTACTCTTCTGAAGATAATATTTGTTCTAAAACATATTTAAGACTATCATGATCATTTTTTACCTTGAAGTGCATGTAGTATTGCCAAGATTTCCTTCTCATAAATAACTTTATGTAAATACTTTCCTTTGATTCGACGACTTTAGCTCATGTAGTATTGCCAACATTTCCTTCTCATAAATAGCTTTCTGTAAATACTTTCCTTTGATTGGACGGATTTCAAAAGCAATGGGTCTTCCTTCTTGCATTAAAACAACACCAATTCCATTTCGTGAGGCATCACATTCCACAATAAAGATTTTTCTAAAGTCTGGCGTAGCTAAGACCGATGCTTGGCACATTTCCTCTTTAAGACATTCAAAGGACTTAGTTGCTTTATGAGTCCATGAAAATGCATCTTTCTTCAATAATGTTGTTAGAGGTGCTTCTATTCTCCCATAATTCTTAACAAAATTTTGATAATACCCTGTTAACCTGATAAATCCTCACAAATGCTTTATGGTTGTGGGGACTTTCCATTCCTTAATGGCTTTAACTTTGTTAGGGTCTACCTTAAAAAAGTCTTGAGATACAATATGAACTAGATATTCCACCTTTTGTACTCCAAAGAAAAATTTGGAGGTTTTTCCATATAATTGTTTCTCCTCCAATAGTTTAAGCACCCTGTCAACATGTTGAACATGATCCTTCTAAGACCTGTTGTAGATTAGTATATCATCAAAAAATAATAACACAAATTTTCTAAGGAAGGGTTTGAAAATGGAATTCATCAACCCTTGAAATGTAGAAGGTGCATTTGTAAGGCCAAAAGGCATGACGAAACATTCATAATAACCCTCATGAGCTCAAAATGTTGTTTTTGGAATGTCTTCAGTCTTCATTCTAATTTGATGATATCCTAAACGAAGATCCAACTTGATGAAACACATTTCTCCATGTAATTAATCCAATAATTAATCAATCATAGGAATGGAAAATCTATCCTTAATAGTGAGCTTATTGAGCTCCCTATAATCTAGACACATGCCCCATGATCCATCCTTCTTGTGCACCAATACTGTTGAAGCAAAAAAAGAACTTTAACGAGGTTGAATTATACCAGCCTCTAGCATTTTTGCAATTGTACGTTCAATTTCACTCTTTTGGACATAAGAATATTTGTACGGCCTGATGTTTGGAGGAACACTTCCTGGGATCAGTTGAATAGAATTATCATGATCATGAATAGGTGGGAGTCCTTTGGGAGTTTAAAACACCATGGAATGATTGTCCAAGAATTTTTGGAGATATGAAGAAATAGATTATTTTGATGTTGGAACTTCTAGTGAGAATAATTGTGCAATTATGCCTCGTTCTTATTTCTTTAGAAGATTTGTCATGACATTAGAGATTATTATCTTTCCTGACTTCCCTGCGATACCCCGTAATTCAACTTACTTTCCTTCAGAAAAAATAAAAAAATTAAAAAAATTAAAAAAATAAAAAAATAAATAAAAAAATAAAATTAAAAAATAAATAAAAATAAAATAAATAAATAAATAAAATAAATAAAAAATAAAAAATAAAAAAATAAAAATAAATAAAATTAAAATTAAAAAAATCAAGAATTTTTTTTGAAAATTAAAAGCTATCATCCCCAAAGATTGTAACCATTGTACTCCTAGTACAACATTGGCACCACCCATTGGAATGGAAAGCATTGGAATATTCAATACACATTCCCCCATGATTAGATTTATATTATGGCACTTTCTAGAGAAATTTATAGTTCCTCCATTTGCCACCGTAACTTGAAATTCAAGCGCCGCTAGGTATAGGAAATAATTAAATTCCTTGGCTACCTTACAATGAATAAAATTATGGGTACTACCCGAATCAATAAGCACTACTAAATTTTTCTTCTTAATATGTCCTTCTATATTTAGAGTTTTAGGAGTGGTAATTCCTTACAATGCATTACAGGATATGGTCAGATTCATTTCTTCTTCCTCGAGGGTTGGTTCCTGGTGTATATCCTCTTATTTTGAAGTTTCTTGTTCCTTTTCATCCTCCTCTTCACAATCTATGTAAAATAATTTCTTCTCATCACACTTATGACCTTTAGTGTATTTTCTATCACAACTATAGCAAAGCCCTTTTTCTCTTTTTTCTTCCAATTTTTGTGGTGTCAACTTTGTAGGTTGTGGAAGTCTAGGAGTAGCAACACTTCCATATTTATATTTGTAAGTGGTAGGCTTCCTTCTCTCCATAATTTTGCTTTAAATTTTTCTTGCCAACCTGAATGTCTTCTCCAATTTATGAGGTTCCCAAAGGAAAACCTCTTGTTGGATGTTATCCTTTATATTCCCTACGAAGACATCAATCCTATGTTCCTCTGGAATATTATTTACCCTTATATTCAATTTTTAGAAGTCCTCAATGTGCACCATCATTGAACTCTTTTTTTTATATTTATCAATTGGATAAATAAGGTATTGATCTGTGTATCCTCATAATGTGTTATCATTTCCTCCGTAAAATTGACCAAGTGGCAAATGGTTTATGAGAAAAAATCCATCGATACCATAAAAACTGATTTTGATCAAAATATAATGTTTCAGTGCGTACCTTTTGTGTTTTTGGCGTAATATGGAGCTCAAAGTATTGCTCCATTTGTAGTATCCAAGTTATCAAAACCTTACCATCAAACTTCCTCATATCTATATTTGGAATATGGTTGGTCTTAAATCAAACATTAGAGTCTATGAAATCATGATTAACATTTCTTTTGTTCTCATCATGAGTTTCTTGTACTACTTTTTCACCATTAGGAAGCATTTCTTGTAGCAACTTTTCCAAACCTTCCTCCAAACCTTCCATGTCTTTCTTCAAATATTCCATTTTTCCTTCTATACCATTCTTCAAACCATGCATCTTAACTTCCATTCCCTTCTTCAAACCATCCATATTAGCTTCCATGCCTTTCTTCAAACCATCCATCGTAGCTTCCATGTTGCCTTCTATACCATCCATCTTAGCTTCCACACCATCCATCTTAGCGTCCATGCCATTCTTCAAACCATCCATATTATATTCCATGTCTTTCTTCAAACTATACATATTAGATTCCATGCCTTTCTTCAAACCATATATCTTATCTTCCATTTCACTTTTTGTTAATCTTTGCGAGAGTGAAATTTGTTTCACTTGTTCTTGTAATTTTCATATATAATTTTGCACTTCTTCCTCTTCATGAGTCATAATAGAGTCTTTTGAGGGATTAATGGTTATTGAAGTATTTTTAAGGGCCATTTTAGAACCCAATATTGATATATGTTCTTGAATATGCCCTTTGAATCCCTTCAAACTGATTTTTCAAACAATACTTCTCCAATTTAAAAAAAAATACACACATTTTTCTTGCTTTTGAGCAACTCGATATTGAATCTGATGTATCTATGTGATTTCGGATCCCCAATATTTTATCTTCTGTCCTTTATTAGCCCTTTGAATAGTATTTCTAATGTCGTAGGGCTGACCTGATTTGGATTCATTAATTCAAAGTTATGCCCAATATCCCACAATGACCTAATTATGGACTGGTTCAGTAGAGCGAACTTGTACGGCGTGCCACGTGTAACTTTTTCCTCATTCGACTCTGAAATTGATACATAGGAAACTAAAGTCTGTGTTATTTTTTCCACTATTTACAGAATTCCAATTGGATGCTTAGAGAGAGTGTTACGATAATTTTCCCAATGTCACCTCTTTGAGATGAAATTTGGAAGCCTGCAAAAACCCTAACTTTCACATATCATATATCCAACAATATTGTGACCCAAGCTCTGAAAATTTTATACAAAGTTCCTCAAGATTTATTCGCAAATGGTTTTTTTTTAAACATATGGAAAACACTTTATAGTGACAATTCCACAATGCCATGTTTGAAGCAGCGAAACCCTAGAATCCAAAGCTCTGATACCAAATGTTATGAAACTAGCTCAAAAAATAGAAGAAAAGAGAGATCGATGACTTAAAAATCAGCCACTTTGAGGGGGAAACCTTCTTTTCATTACAAAAATGAAAAATTCTTGGATGACACAAATGATCAAACCCCCTTTCTATATATAAGAGTCCATGGGGTCACAATATAATTGTAGCCAACCTAAAAATAATAATGTAAGAGAACAACAATAACAATAGTGGGCTATTATGGGGCACAATAATAACAATATGGGGACTACATGGGTACAAAAATATCAATAATGGGGCTACACTAACAAAAACAAGGGACTACACTAATAATATAGGGCTCTAATAGTGGGGTCCTCATTGGTTGGTCTCGGTATGGGGTTGATGAGGCGGATGAAAAATGTTGTAGATGGGTGATGGGGGTGTGATAGGCCAAATGTGAAACACGGTGGTGCATTTTTTTTATCTTCTTCTGAGCATGGTAGCCCAAGAAAATGGTATTAACATGACATGGGTAAAAATTGACTTGATGTATGATGGATGAATGAACATGAAGTGCTTCTTGGGCTTAGGGTTTTATGGCCATGGCTCCAGACCTTTGGTGTTGGTGTAGATCATTGATGGATTCCATGGAGGGTGAGGTTCTACCAACCTGCATTGGTGTTTATCATGTGCAAGGTGGGGTGATGATAAATATGGTCAGGTGAATGAAACCTATGGTCTATTTATTTGAAGAAATGATGTCAGGATATGCAAAGCTGCTTCGGGAGCCTATTATGCTGGGGGTAGAATAATACCTTCTCTTGTACCTTTTTTGGCTGAGAAATATGGTGATTTGGCATGTTCGTAATACCTGCAACCAATACCCCAAGTAAAAATAATATTTTCCATACAAACATATTTGAAATAACTTGAATTTAAAGAAATAAGAGAGGGCCTACTTGAACTAATGTATGGTGGATGTTGTGCCTGAAAATGAATTTTTCTGAGGCGTGGATTTATGGGGCGAGTTTGAACATGATGAAGTGTTGATCACTGTGTTTCTCGTGGTTTTGTGTTTGGGTACTCTAAGCTCCAGTTATGGTCTATTAAAAAATGATAAAAGGGTGATATATGGGCCGATATGGTTAATTTCAAATAATTTGTTTCTTTTGAGGGTCTGAGGTTAGAGCCCAGCTCCTATCTCAAGATTCTTTTTCCATTGTAGTTAACCTGATTACCCCGGATTCATGTTGTCAGTGTCAGGTAGGACCTTAAACGTCCTACTTTTTATTTTTGTGATTTTCTGGAGTGGAGTATCCATAAATATATGGATTTGTACGGATTTTATACCCATTTTTTGTTAGGATTGCGTTGGTGATCAAGGATGACCTATGTGGTCCTCGCACAAAAGGTTATTTTTGCACGAGACTCTCACAATTGGGGAAAAATAATGCATGATGAACCACGCTCCTGTATATGCTAAAATTGGGTGATCATCGCGCCTCAGTTTTTTACAAGCACAGGGAGGGTTAGTTTTTATTTTTTTTATATTTTTTGGTAAAAGCTGATTTTTGGTTTTTTTCCTGATGGCAGGATGTTATCGCGAGAGAAGTATTGGCCTGATTTCCATGTAGTAATGGCCCAAGTCTCCCATGCTCGATTGATCCTAGCTCGGTATGGTTTACTGAAGTTTTTTTAGAACAACATATTGAGCTATCAAGATGGGTTTCTGCACTACCTAGTCCAATGTTGGAACAGGAGACCACGCGTTATGATCTTGCATCGCAAAGAGGTCGTGATCCATCCAGAGACCGATGTCTATTTTGTGACCGGTATTTTGCCTCAGGGGGAGGCCCTTCCACTCCCTCCTAGGGGACTGAACATCCATCATTGGGTCAAGGATGAGGAGCATAACAATCCTGACCCAATCACCTGAGTTTGTATCTGTGTGAGTTCTATCATGGACCTAGTTCAGAGGGTTTCCTTGACATTTATATTTCATCTGTCTGGGTTGATAAAAAACCATCGAGTTTCGGCTCTATAGCTTGCGGTTTTGCACCAACTCTAGGGTGATAAATTTTTTGATTGGGATCATTATGTTTATTACAGCATGGTCACTCAGCTGGAAAATTCTCATAGGGGTGCTATTAATACCTTCACTTATGCGAGCATCCTCTGTAGCATTATGTACGAGACGGTTGTGATGCTCCGACCCTTTGTGGAAATGCCCTTAGGTTCTATGACGGATCCTCGGATGTGTTGTTGGGAACCTATGATGCCCCATGGTGTTGGAGGAGAGGCAAGTCGTTACTAGGACGCGACAGTCAAGGCATGGTTTGAGTCTAACCCATAGGTGTTCCTTGAGTTCCTGTATTTGGGGATGGATTTCTGGGGGGATCTTGATATGGGTCTCGCTGCAGGCTATGCATGGGGTTTGATAGGTATGCCCTTTGATGTTCTCTACATTTTGAGGATTTTTATTGTGTATAGATCTATATGTCTTTGATGGTGACAATGATACTAGTTTTTGTTTTCTCTTACATATTTGAGTTTGGCATGGCGTCCTACCACTCATTTGGTAGGTCATTGCCCAAGGAGGAGGGACCAACTTGGGCCGATTCATGCCCATATTGCGGGGAAGGGTGGTGCAGGGGGTTCCTTAGGTTAAGGTAGCACTGATGCAGCTCCTGGTGGGAATTTTTCTCTTCTTTCTTGTGTCGAATCATGTGAGGAACGAGTGGTGGCGATCAAGGAGTTGTTGGCTGCTACCAATATTAGAGTGCTCGCATTAGAGGCTCGAGATGAGGCAGTTGATGCTCGTGCTACGAGTCTAGCTAATTCATGGAGTCGGTTTGAGAGGTTTTCCCAAGGCATGCCAACCAGGGGTTTTGATGACCTAGACGACATATGGATGGAGACGGTGATGGCCTGGGAGAGGGTGCATCACCCGACTTTTCGTAGGGCGGCGCTTGTTGTTGCGACTGTTGCTCCTATATTGACACCGGGTACTCCTGTGGGTCCAGAGGACCCACCAGGTGGGGCTCAGCCCTAGATATTTTGTATGGTCAGGGAAAGCACCCATTATGAGGGTGCTTCCCTGTATTGATGACTTGTATATTTTTTATTGACATGATGGTCAGTGACCTGTTTTGTATATTGGGGGACATATATTTTTTTACGTATATATGTGAGATGTGTATTTTTTTTTTCTCTTATGATGTGTCTATGGTTATTATTATTTTCTTTATATTTTCATATGTTTATGATGGATCTTGTGTACAAATGATGGATGTTTATGCTTTATGAATTTTCCTTTTATGGATGATGGCGTATACGAGATGCATTCATGTCTAGGATATGGTTAGCTATGCAATTGGCTATCTGTTTTTTATTTCTTGGTATATGTGTAAATGTAATTTGATCAAAATGACAACTCTACCATTGTGCATGCAAGTATTTCCTAAATATGTGTTAATCATGTACTTGAAAATCTTGGTTTAACTGTGATGCCACTAACTAGGAATCAAGAAATACATGTAGATGGAGAATTCCATGGTTCAAGGCATCACTCAACATCTGAATGACTACATCATATTCTACTTGATTATTGGTAGCTGATCTGATACATGCTATGTTATTGAGGACTGGTGATTGGTTAGGAGAGTATATGGCCTATGTAGTTGCTACTAGATTTTGTGAACATCAAGAGGCTCCATCAACGAATCCATAATAGCGGATGGAGGGACGATCCATTTGTGACACATGAAATTTTTTTAGAACAAGTCCATGATGATTTTGATCATCTCAAAAGGTTATGTTACATTCATTTTATCTCTAAGGTTGAGACTTCTTGCCCTATGTGTGGAATTTATTTAGGTAGAGCCCATTGAAGGGATTAGCTAGGCATGTACTGTCAGGCTCAAACAGAATGTATGATCCTTTGAGGAGGAAATTTTTGATGATTTAAGGACCCTTTCATAATGTTTCTAACTTCCCGGGTCCTAAGGCTTATTTTGCAACATCGTAGAGGAGGACTAGCTCCCCCTCTAAAAATAAGAAATGGGTGATGTTGCGGTTGAATGATGCTTTTATCCTTTTCTTATGAGCCTCATTATGTTGGAGATACTATCGTTGACTTTCATCGGTGAGTTCTAACTGTACCAACTGTTTCTCTAAAGGTTGGGTATCATCGAGGAGTTCGATAGCTACGTGTAAGTTGGGGATTTCACATTCAATGGGAAGCATGGCCTCCACTCGTTATACCAATTGGAAAGGTGTGAATCCTATTGAAGATTTAACTTTTGTACGATATGCCCATAAGGCTGAAAATACCATATGGTGCCAGTTATTTTTACCGTTGTTGACCATACGTTGTAACATCGTTTTGAGTACTTTGTTCACAACTTCTACTTGAACATTGGACTGGGGGTAGTATGGTGATTCAAACTCGTGCTTAAATCCTATATGATGGGATAGCTCCTAGAATATTTCATTCTCGAAATTATTTCCATGGTTGAAGACTAACTCGTTAGGCATACTGAATCATGCAATGACATGGTTGAAGAGAAACCGAGTTATGGTTTCTTCTGTGATGTCGTATGTAGGCATGGCTTCTGACCACTTGGTGAAATAGTAGATGCCTACAATAATGTATTTGTGGTTGCCAGACGACGTAGGGTTGCAAGTCATAAATTCAATTCCCTATTTACAAAAGGGACCTACTAAAATGACTGGGTGTAGAGGAGCAGGAGGTACTCTTTCCTTGTGGGCAGAGCATTGGCATCACTCGCACCTTTTGACTACTTGAATGTAATCATGGAATAAGGTGGGCCAAAAATAACCAGCCTGCAAGACTTTTTGGGTAGTGGTCATCCATGAGAGGTAGTCGCCGCAAGCCCCACTATGGTAGTCATTTAGGGCTTTCTCATCTTGGTCGTGTGTGATGCATCGATGTAAAATAGTGGCAACGCCTCTTCAATAAAGGACGTCTCCCTTGAGAAGGTATCGAGATGCCTAATGGTGTATGTGCCTTCTATCGTCACGGGTTAGCTATGGTTTGAACTTTTGGGTTTGTAAGAATAAAAGGATGTCTCCGTACCAAGGGTCCTCAGTTTTCACTAAGAATAGATGCTCATCTGGCAGCAAGTCATTAACTGTGGATCCTTGATTCGTACTTGGGATATCATTGATGAACTCAGCTAGAATTAATTCTTCCCTTCTCTTTGGGGAGTTGAACTATAGGTTAAATTCCTGCAGTATAACTACCCATCGAGCGTAGTTATGATTCATCATACAAAATGCTAGCATATATCGCATGGCGTTAACCCCAATACTGATATCTATGCTTCAATATTCCCATTGAATCACCTCAAACTAATTTTTCGAACAAGACTTGTGCAATTTAAAAAAAATACACACATTTTTCTTTCTTTTTAGGAGCTCAATATTGAAACTGATGTATCTATGTAATTGCAGATCCCCAATATTTGATCTTCGTTCATATTGTATCCCTCTAAGTCTTCTTTCCAATTCCATAGGTCATACCTAATTTTCATTCTTCAAGATAAAGCTATGTCTGATCTCCCACAATGACCTAATTATGGACTAACTCAATAGAGTGAATTTGTATGGCATGCCGCGTGTGACTATTTTGACATTCGGCTCTGAAAACGATACACAAGAAACTATAGTCCGTGAAATTTTGGTCACTTTTTGCATAATTCCATTCCGATGCCTGAAATGAAATTTATGACGATTTTCCCTCGGCCACCTGTTTGAGATGAAATTATGGACACTGTAATATCCCAAAATGGGGATGTAGAAATACATGAACACAAAACTAGAATAGCAGTGACAATTCAACTCATAAAATGTGAGAGGAACATATATCCATCGAATAGATGCTATAGAAGAAAAAATATGTCCCACTATATGATCCCAAAGTTGGAAAATGCAGCAATATGGTCCATAAAAACGTTAATTTCAAAAAATTACACTATAACCTTGAGAAATAGCACTTGGATTCCTTAGCTTGTGTATTATGGGACTCTCATCCAAAAGGGTATCAGAAAAAAATCCCTTTTGATGTGTTAAACAGATCTCTCGGTCTCAATATGGCTTAAAAGCACTCAAATCCCATGACTTAGACTATACAGAATTTTCTGAAGTAAGCACAGCGTAATTAATATGAGGGTTTCTGATACAATATGAAATGAAACCACATATATGGAGTTTTATTACTCAAAGTATAGAGAAAATAGAGATCTAGCACCTTTTACACAATGTGAAGATAACCCGGCAAGGGTTTCTTGAGAGAATGAGTACAAAAGAGTGGATCTGCAGATCTAAATCTAAAATAACGTAGTCTAGCTAAATCTCTACATACATACAACTAAAAAATACAATAAATGAAGTAGGATCCTTCTTACAAGCTTTCCGGGAGAAGGGTTGGCCCTTTCCCTAAGAAGCTAGCTCAAAATCAAGGGTCTTAACCCTCACACTGCAACACTGCAAGAAATGATGTAGTTCCTACAAGGGAATATGTTGTAGGTGATGGAAGTAGTTTGGCTAAGTGCCAACATATGGAAATCTGCTCCAAAACATTCCTTACTGATCTCCCAAAGGAATGGAAGCTCCCTCCTTTGAAAAATAAGTCCAAGAAGTGGTGTTATGAACCCCCACTGCAACACCCAACAACATAATGTTATACTGTTGTAGAAATAACGCTGTAGCTGAAGGAGGATGCTTGGCCTCAAGCCTAGATGTGGAGAAATACAATACAAGCTCCCTCTAGAGGCCTCTCAAGAAAGGAGAAGGGATTCCTATACAGGAATGCCTTGTGCTAAGCAGCATAATAATCTCAACTAAACAGTTGGAGAAAGCATAGTCATGCAGACCAAAAATACAATCTTCAATTCATCCTCATATGGTTGTCTTGCCCTCCTTTTAAACAAATGTGAGCCTCCTTTCCTTGGGCCCCACTCATTAGGGTTTCCTCCACCAAGGAATCTTCCTCCTACTTGCATTGCGCTCTCTCTATGGATGATCTCCTCCTCTCATACCAATGTTGTTGGCTTGGTCAAACTTGACCTTGTCCACATGCATTTGTCCTTGTTCACACATGAGAGTGTAACATCCAGCTAGTATCATCATCCTTTTTCACAACATGAGGGATGTTTTTGATATGCATGGGCCTTCTTACCCATTTATTCAATTGCTATGTGACAAAAGAAAAATTCAATATTCCAATTAGCTGCATGCTAATTTTGGAATATTACAGTCGTCCCCTCCCAAATGTTGCTTGTCCTCAAGAAACTGCAAGGATAGAACTAAAAATTCTCCTTTCCTCCTTGTGTAGCATCCTCATATGATGAACTCCTCCAAGGAATATGATGATGTCTCATCAATGAATCTCCATAGTGCCCCTCCCAAACATGCACGCTAGCATTTGGTGAGCATCCCAAATAGCCATCATCATGAAAAGGTGAAATACTCAAGGAGGAAACTAAGTGTTGTCCAGAGGTCCTCTCAAGGCATGGAGTCTGAAATTCATTGGGAGCTATCAATCCCATGTGAAACCTCCATCCCCAAGCTATCATCAATACAAAATGAGTCACCCTCTAACATGGAAACTCATGAAAGATCTCCTCCACCTCGGGCTCCTGCAATGTAGGTGGGCTAAATAACTGAACATGGTAGAAAAAATGGCCTACCCCACGTTGTCTTCCTCTCCACTCATGATAAGTGTAGAGCATATGTTGATATTGGGCTGCAATAAGGTTGCCCTCAAGTGGCAAGAAGAAGATTGGATCTTCAAAGATCCTTTCTCCTATGTCATGAATCATGTTGTCCCAAACCATCCCATACAAAATGAATGGCACATCATCACCATATGACATCCAAGTTAGAAAAATGAAAAATGTTATGTGCAATTTTGGATGATACCAATGGTCTCTCAAGTGGTTACACCGCAGTCTTTCTAACTGCTGTGTTAGATCATCATGTGACAAGTGGTCTTCCAACAAGATAAAAGTCGTGCATGCTTTCTTATTTACCATGAGGTGGTAAATAGCATTATATATCAGCTGAGTACAATAATAATGACAACACACTTGTCCAAAGTCATGTAGAGAAGTGTTATCTCCATCATAAATGTTGGTTCTAAAATTTCCATGAAACCCGTAAATAATCTTGCCCTCTTGTGGAGCAATGCACTGTACAAAATGTTGGCTTCACCCTGTTCAAATATGCAAATACTCAATGAAATAATCAATAAGTACATAAATACATTTATTACCATGCATAGTGAGTGGGATAAAGGTGTGGTACATGGATGAGTCCTCCCATGAGAATATTCTCATAAAAGTCTACAAAATGAAGGGATGCATTCTCCCCTTGGAACACTTCATCACTAGAAACATACTCCCAAGTGTCAGCATTGTTGGCCTTAGTGATAAGGCTCTTGTAACTCCATGACTTACTCCCTTGACATGGCACATGCCAAATCCATCCACCAGGATGCTGCTATGTGGGGAAATATTTTTCCTATGTGGAAGCCCCTCATTATCCTTCAATGCTGAAGGGTAGCCTCTTTACACCTTGAATGTGCCATCCCTTTTTCCAGAAATATCATGATGAGTATGGGAAATATTCTGCCCATACTCTCCCAAGAGAAGCCACAACAATAATAATTCTTGCTGCCCCCTCACACCTCCATCATACAAATCATGAGGTGAAAATATGTTGATTGACATGGAGATCATATCAACATAATGCACCCAAAATATTTCTGCCATATGATGCAAGTGTCCTACCAAGTTTCTTCCACCCACCCACCCTTAGAAGAAGGATATGTCATATGATGATGAAACTCCTTCAAGAGTAGCCAATGCAACCATGCCTCTTGTTTCCTGGTGTCATAAATATGCAAGTGGCTCACCAGCCTCTTTCTCTACATCCACACCCATTCATCCACCTGTGGATGTCTCCTACCATGCTCCATCTTGGTACTCCTCCAATGAAGACTACCATCCTCCCATATCAGATTTTTCTTCTTGCATTTCATGGGACATTGAAATGCAACTCCTTAGATATCTCCTAGAGAAGATCTCACACCAATGACCAGCTTGAATCCATAAGGATCCAAGTGTGATGAACGAAAAACCTCCTCACTGCTATTGATTGAAAACATTGTTAATCTCTCCAATGATGTAATGGCTGTCTCATACTCCAACTTAAAGATAAACACATGGTTTTGTATAAGAGTTTTTTGGACAAGGTTAATCTTATCCTCCAAAAGTTCACACCCCAACCTAAATTGTGGTATGAAACTCAAAAATGGCACATGAGGATGATGTTTCATTCCTCCCTTGATCAATTCAAGGTTGCACATCGCAATGTAATCCTACTGCTCGAAATCAACAGTATGTGTTGACCCTTGGTCATGCAAAGGAAAATTTCCACAATCCTCTAAAAGATTTGATGCAATAATAGAAATTGGAAATTCAATCATACCTTGATGGAACTTGGGAACTCCTTGTATGTCTGCAAGAGTCCCTCCCTCTAATGTGTTGGCTTCCCCAACTACTGGTAATGATGGTTGCTCCCCCAAGGTTGTGACAGTGCTGTTACAAGTCTCCTCCAATAGTGGTGAGGGCTTCTCCTCCTCTAGTTTCTCTTTGTCAAATTCTATAATCAACCTTTGAGTAGACTTATCAAAATTATTCTCTCTTGCATGACTCAAATGGTTGAACCACCAAATGTTGGCTTCACCCTTAAGGTGCAGCGCTGCAATTTCTACAGCCTCTCTCTCTACCACTGGATTTAGTAGGAATATTGCATCAAGTTTTCTTGCCCAATATTTTGTTGTAGATGACCCATAAAAGGTAGAAAATAGAAACCTATTACCCTTGATTCCCCATTTTCCATAAGGTCTCCTTCCTTCCTTCAAATGAATGAACTGTGGGAAAGCTAGAGTCTCCTTGAAGGCTCTAGATTGAGATTTGTACTCAACAAGGTAATCACTTAGAATTTTTTTATCCAAGTGTCCTCTATTACCTTGCTTCTTGTCTTCTTCAAAAGAAATGGGCATTTTTTCATGCTTTGGAGCTCTCTGCAACACTAGTTTTCTTTTCTGATCATAGGAAGTGCATGGGCCTTCCTCCTCTTGAAACCTTCTAGAGGTCTCACTGCAACTTTCCTCTTCCATTTGCTTATCCTCATTAGAGATTTTCTTCATGGATCTGAAAAATGATGAGACAAAGCTCATTTTCTTCATCATTTCTATTTCTTCCGTCTTCTCTTATCCTTCTTATTGCGTAATGGCTGAAAATCATAGGTTGAGCCAAGACTATGCTCCGATACCACTGTAATATCCCAAAATGGGGATGCAGCAATACATGAACACAAAAATGGAATAGAGGTGAAAATTCAACTCATAAAATGTGAGAGTAACACATATCCATCGAATAGATGCTACAACAGCAATAATATGTCCCACTATATGATCCCAAAGTCGGAAAATGCAGCAATATGGACCATAAAAATGTTAATTTTAGAAAATTACGCTATAACCTTGAGAAATAGAACTTGGATTCCTTATCTTATATATTATGGAAATCTCATCTAGAAGGGGATAAAAAAAAATCCCTTTTGATGTGTTAAACAGATCTCTCGGTCTCAATATGGCTTAAAAGCACTCAAATCCCATGACTTAGACTAAATAGAATTTTCTGAAGCAAGCACAACATAATTATATGATAGTTTCTGATAAAATATGAAATGAAACCACAGATATAGATTTTTATTACTCAAAGTATAGATAAAATAGAGATCTAGCCCCTTTTACACAATGTGAAGATAACTCGGCAAGGGTTTCTTGAGAGAATGAGTACAAAAGAGTGGATCTGCATATCTGGATCTGAAATAACATAGTCTAGCTAAAGCTCTGCATACATACAGCTGAACAATATGATAAATGGAGTATGATCCTTCTTACAAGATTTCTGGGAGAAGGGTTGGCCCTTTCAATAAGAAGCTAACTCAAAATCAAGGGTCTTAACCCTCACACTATAACACTGCAAGAAATGATGTAGTTCCTGCAAGGGACTGTACTGTAGGTGATGAAAGTAATTTGGAAAAGTTTCAGATATGTAAATATGCTCCAGAACCTTCCTTACTGATCTCCCAAATGAATGGAAGCTCCCTCCTTTGAAAAATAAGTCCAGGAAGTGGTGTTATGAACCCCCACTACAACACACTGCAACACAACGTTATACTGCTGCAGAAATAATGTTGTAGCTGAAGGAGGATGCTTGGCATCAAGCTTGGATGTGGATAAATATAGTAGAAGCTCCCTCTAGAGGCCTCTCAAGAAAGGAGAAGGGATTCCTAAACAGGAATTCCTTGTGCTAAGCAGCACAACAATCTCAACTAAACAGTTGGAGAAAGAAGAATAGTCATGCAGACCAAAAATCCAATATTCAATTCATCCTCATATGGTTTTCTTGCCCTCCTTTTAAACAAATTTCCTTCTTGCCTTGGGCCCCACTCATTAGGGTTTCCTCCACCAAGGAATATTCCTCCTACTTGCATTGTGTTGCCTCTATGGATGATCTCCTCCTCTCATACCAGCGTTGTTGACTTGGTCAAAATTGACCTTGTCCACATGCATTTGTCCTTGTTCACACATGAGAGTGTAAAATCCAGCTAGTATCATGATCCTTTTTCACAACATGAGGGATTTTATTCATGTTTTTGATATGCATGGGCCTTCTTACCCATTTATTCAACTGCTAGGTCACAAAAGCAAAATTCAATATTCCAATTAGTTGCATGCTAATTTTGGAATATTACAGAGACTGAAAAAACAAAATTTCCTCATATCATATCTCCAAAAATATAATGAACCAAGATCTGAAATGTTTACAACAATTTCCCTAGGAGTTCGGCTCAAAGGGGTTTTTTTTTTTAGCTTCTAAGACTTTGTAGAAAAAAAGTTATAACAACAATTCCAAGATGACCTATTTGCAGTAGAAAACCCCTAGAATCCAAAGCTCTGATACCAAATGTTACGAAACCATCTCACAAAATAGAAGAAAAGAGAGATCAAGCTTTATTTAAATCTCTAAAATCGGTGCAACTCTCATGGTTAGCTATTTTTTCATGACTGGTACACGGTTGGAAACCCACGATGTGTAGGTGATTGGGCGAATGAATTCATCTTTATGAAGCTTTTCTATCTCTTGTTTGATTGCTTCTGTTTTGGATGGGTGTAATTGACGGTGCTTCTGGCGTACTACTGATACGTTAGGCCAGGTGTCAATATGGTCTTCTATGATGGTGGGGCTTAGCCCTAGTATTTTAGAATAATCCCATGCGAGCATATCCCTGTACTCTTGCAATAAGTTTGTATAAGGGACTACCTCATATGGGGAGCATGTTGCTCCAAGCAATATTTCTTTGGTTTTGCGTGGTTTTCTTGAGATATTCACCTTAATGGTTGGCGAAATATTTGACATATTCCCTTCTTCAAATGCTTCGAGCACTAGATAGGGTTTTTGAACCAAAATTCCTTCCCATATGGGAGGAAGTATTTGGATTCAATGGCGTAAATATCTTGGGTTTTTCGGCTAGTAGGCACGAAAAAAATTTTCTAGAAGAAAAAATGAGTGGTGATGCATTGAGTCCCATGGAAAATCTGGTTCCATCATGGCCTCTAAAATATCTTCACATAGTGAAACAAGATTTCTAAAGGTGAATTGGTTTGTGCAAGGCCATGAGGAATTGGTTCAGCCTAATAGTGTTGGTCGACAGACATGAATATGATTCTGTGGTTGATGTCATGGAACCATATGAATTTGACAGGGTGCAGGCAGGTTGGGTTTGCACCATCGAAGGTACTACTACTGTTATGGTAGTTACAACGATCTCTACACCAAGGAAAGATGAGTATACATCACGAGTCATGGTTCCCATGCATGATGACATGAGTCGTATATGGTGTCATGTGTCGTTAACATTACATGGTGGAAGAATTTTCATCATGGTTGTTTGTTTCTTAGTGAGAGAAAATTCATGTTCTTTTGGTGGTGTACTAAGGATACGTGCACCTTCCTTTACTTGAATATTTTGTTGAATGCAGAGGGGCCGAAATGTTTTCAACATGGCGCACATCTTGGTTTCATGGTTATGGCTCCTGCAAATGGTGCATGGAGTAAAGGTACCTAACAAGCACATGGTGTGAGAACCAATACTAGTCTCCACGCTAGATGTGGATGCTTGGATATGCTTGGGAATTGGTGAATTTTTGCGCTTTTTCCACCTCCGAGTCTTCGATCTTGGCTAGTGTGGCTCCTTTGGGGAGTCCTAACTCAATGCTACTCTTGCCACTCATAATGTTGGGAGGTATTGACAATTCATTGTGTGGTGAAATTGCAAGCATATCTTGCAGTAGCAACATGTGATCTTCTCTTGATTAGAGAGATGGATATGTGGTATGGTTGTGACCATGCGAATATTGTCAGTGACTTTCTTAAGTTCCTAAATTCGATTGACCATGTGGTCCTTTCGATTGCATAGAGCACATGGTATTCTTGGCTGGTTTCGTACCCTGTTAAGATGATTTATCACCTTAGATTTCTTATGGTTTTGGTGATGATGAGGAGAAGGCCACATTGCACTTAGTTGCCTAGGTTTGAAACTTGTTACATCTGGATATTTGGTTACCAATGAGTGCATGACGTCAAACATAAGTCAAAATCGTAAGATGTAAGGACAATGTCAAGCATGATGGTTGTTTTGGAAAATAATTCAAGAATATTGATATTTTTTTTCCCCTCCCTTTGGACCACCTGATTGATTAGGTACCATTTTCAAAATGATAGTAAATATGGGCACTGAGGGACCAAATGATTGCATTCATCACATAGTATGCAGGATGGGATTGGGCGTGGAGGGTGGTTGGGTGCAGGAATCTATCCCCTTGTCAGCCATTTTTCTTCCGATATGAAGAGGATGGACCTGGTTGCCTCATTCTCTTGGGTTGCTGAAATTTCTATTGAGTTTCAATCCGATCTGTCTTCTGCATCGATATGGGTTATGGCCCGACGTAAATAGTTTAATGCTGAACATAAATGGGGGATGTAGGGATAATAATGAACTGGGTTCCTATCTGAACACACGTGGAAATAATATTGGACTTCTCGTAGGCGGTCGTAGTACATCGGATTGATTGGCTACCATTGTTGAAACAATTCTAGAGCTGCACAGCCAGCGACGAAGTGATCTCGTTCATCGCATAGTGCACAGAGCTGGATTGGATCCTAAGGATGGTTATGGGGGATAGCAGGTCGTTCAAGTGACCATCTCTCTTCTGACATATATAATATGGTCCTTGTTGCTTCTGTCCTTGTAGTGTTTCTTTTGGATTATGTGTCTGAGTCAACTAAGTCAGGGTTTTTAGCGATGAAGCGTTGCATGAAATCCAGCATAGACCGGAATCGACAGATGTTAGGAAAATGCCACACGTGGTGTTTTCTCCAAAAAATTTGACACATATGTCATTTATGCCAAACTAAGTTGCTTTGGGAAACTTGCAGGATTTGATAACAATGGTTAAACACCCTTAACTCGCGGCATTGTGTGATTAAGTGATCAGGCTCGTCACATAGTGCGCAAACTGGTACATGCGGTATGGCCTTTGTTTGTCATCTCTGGGCTGTTGGGGTGACTATATACAAGCAAGATGTATGTTCCTCTTGTATGTATATTATGGTTTTGGGTTCTCCCTTATCCATTTGCATGGATAGTTCTGAGGGGTCCTCCTAGTAATATTGTTCTAGGGCTTGCAAGGCATCCCTATATTACAGCAGCTCCGGGCAGTGATGGATATAATGCCCATAATGGTTGGATATGGCGCATGCATGATTGGTGTGTAATTATTTCCCTTGTTTTTTCATCGCATGTTCTTTTTTATTTGGATTCAAGTTCGCGACATTTCTTTCGGTGTGTAAAAGGGATTTTAATTCCTCTAAGTCCAGAAAAATATTAGCAGGATGACCTACGACATTGCACAATGCACAAGGTTGTAATGCCCTAGGTAACGTGGGGGTTTCAAATTTTTTCCCTTTTTTGTTATTCTTCTTGGTCATACCAGTTGGTGTTGCTACAAGTGTCTCCCTAACTATTATGACCTCTTGAGGGGCAATAGGGGTTATTCTTTTAGAGGTAATGCCTGGGATTTCCAACATGGCTAGAGGGACCAAATACCACACGGGTATTGCAAAAGACATATTTGGAAATGTCATAGTTACCATGAATTATTTTGATATAAAACCAGGTGGGGGATACAAAAATGGGGTCTGTGAAATGGCATATGGTAGGAATGTTGTACCAGTGGCTTCGATATTTTTACTGCTAGTTTCTGTGTCTGGGCTACTTTCGATGTTTGATGAGAGCATCATGCACACTGGTGTCTTCGTGCTTTCTACGACTTCCCCTGGTATAATAAGGGGATCTCCTAGGAATGACCCTAGGATGGATTATGGTTTGAATTGGCCTGGGCCGAATTCTGTATACGTTGTGAGTGGTTATGTGGTTGTGTCTACATATGTTAGTATGACATCTAGAGTGGTCATGGGTTTCTTGCCATAGTATGTGAGTTGCTCGATGGTGATGATCCGATCATCGTGGGGAAACATCATCACCCTAAAGACAAAGGATGCAATTGCAGTCATGGCGTACATATAACTTCACCCTTGGAGTATATTTTAGTCTAGTTATGCGTCTAAGACCTCAATGTCTATAAGAACTGTCTTGTCAGCCAGGTTTACTAGGAAATTTTGATAAATACTGACAGGGGCTGATGGGCGCTCATCGTATTCTCTAAGCATGATGTCAGATGGTTTTAATTCAAGTGATCCTAATTTTTTCCCAACTAATTTGGACATGATACATGTGGATGCTCCTTCTTCCACGATGCATTGGTGTATGGTGATATTATGAACCGAAAGTGATTAGGGAAGGGAGCCTAGGGCATGCCTTGTCTAGATCGAAAAACATTAGGCACAAATTAGAAGGATTGATTGCGCCTAATGTGGAAAGTAAGGATTTTCGTTATCTTGGGCATGATTGTATAACTTCTGAAGGCGATATAGTAGCTAGTGATTGAGCTAAATCATCCACTATACTATAGCTATGGGCATCTTTGGAGTGATGTCCTACAAGCCTGGTTGGTCCTTTGACTATTCTTGGAAGTGGCTCAATAGGTACTTTGGAGATAGTTAACGGTGCGGTAGGTATGCTCATACTTGCACCTAATGGGTTGGTATACGGAGGTGTATCATACTTCCTATTCCTTGTTTGTAAGAACAATTCTTCGCCAGCCATGCAGATTTCATGACTTCCTCCTCTGGTATCATTTTGGGGTGGTTTTTGTTGCTAGGTGTTAACAACCCCTTGGTGGGGGAAGGGTTCCTGCATTACTGCATGCTTCTTAGTAGGTCCCATTTGTCCTCGGTTACCATGAAGTTTCTTCAATTCGGGGATTTCGAGACAGTGGTGAGTGTAATGGCCATATTCACCACATATGGCACAAGAGTGATCTGTCCTTAGACTCTGTCTCTTGTTTTTCCCTTGGGAGTTACTATTTTTCTCTTGGTTTTAATTTCGGTTGGGCTTGCCCCCAAACTAAGATCATGGGGGGTGTTGTTGATTACTGCCCCCTTGTCTAGAGTCTCCCTTTTTCTTATTCATAAGCTTCTTTTTTGCAGTGTTTGAAGGATTATTGTTGTTCTCCTGGTCATACAACTGACGCTGTTTATCCTCCGATGGTTTCATTAGGTTCACCGATGCGTTGTTTTGCATTGATGGTGGATTTTGTGCAGGAAAAGGGGGGTATGGGTTTCCCTGTCCCTGATTGGTGTAAGATTGTTGGGTAAGCTCCCTTATATCATTATTTATAGCTGAGTATTGGTTCCCCTACGAGGGAGGTTATGAGGCTCACTGTAGTTGATGGTATGTCATTACCCTATTCGTCATATTATGCAAAGGTGCAGACTGACTTCGATGGTAGCCAGGTTGCGATCTGACCCAAGTAGAATCGTACGAGTATCCTGGGTACTAGTTACTACTTCTTAGGGGCCCTTATGTGAAGGAATTGATAAAATCATCTGTAGTATTCGACGCGCCTGGTAACTCTCTATAATTTTGTAAGCACGTGGCATTTCGCAGAACATTGTAAATAGATCCTGATTGGGTGTAAATGAGTTCAATCTGTTGGGGCTTGCTAATGTCATCCTCCTCAGAGGTGGGTTTCTGCGTCGCTGCTTCTTTTGAAATCTCAATTGTGAGATTTTTCAAAAATAAGTCCAAAAAAAATCTATCATCAAGTTTGGCTTTACACAAACTACGACACTGTCGCCATTCGTGGAGATGGTACAATATATGGACGATTAGTGTTTTTCTAAAATGTGTCAGCAGTTCCATTCTCGAATCATGATGGATGGGGAGCTGAAAATAGATGAGGAATGTGGTAGTGAGGGCGCTAAAGGTTCCATGAGAAGCAAAAGGCTTCTCAACATGCCATTTTTCCATAGGCCCTGTTAGGGTGTGTTGAAAATGTCTTAGTCAAATGGTATCATCAATGATACTATTGGATGAACACCACAGATGGAAAGTCATGATATGATTTCCTGGCTCCTCTGCTTGCTTCCCTTCTAATTTTTGTATATACGACGGGAGCTTCGTGGGCATGTGAGGCTAGTTGGGGCCATGAGAAATGGGGTTATTAGTTAACTTTGTTAGATTTGGAAGATTAAGTGATGCTAAGAAGGGCAACTACGTATTGACTACCATTGTATACAGTGGAAAAACAGTTATCTGAATATGATGGTTTAGGGAAGGTGCCTGCAGAATATTACCCTGTGGCATGCCCTGATGGATGTCTTTTTGATTCCTCGAAGGGGTAGCGCTCCTCTTCCCTCTAGGGGTTGTAGGAGGGGTTGAGTGTGGTGACCCTACTGGGGTTTCCACTGATGTGGTGTTGGGTGACCCTTGGGGGTTTCCTATCGCAGATGCCCCAATAAAGGATGAACCAATAATTGTGGCAACGTGTCATCCTCGATGCCTAAATGGCGGGAGACATATCACTCTTCCCTCTAATGAGGGGAGGTCCAAGAAACACTAGATCGATGGGGTAATGTTGGGTCCGTTATGGTATCGACTAGATTAATTTTGGTGATATTTTTGGTTTGCTGGAGGAAGGAAATTTCTATCAAACAAAATACGATCACATGCATAAAAAAAAGAAAAAAAATGAGAGGTATTTTTTCCTTTAATTTAAATTTATGTGATCAATCAAGAAAAAATGTGGTTTTGTTTGTTTTGTGTATGATACTCAAAAGACTATATATACCTACTCATCCTTACACACTCAATGTAACTGGGCCTTGCAAAGATATCTCCTAATGGGTAATGGGGCTAACGTCCTAAAAGAACTGGTGACGCCTTCGAGTAGTCATAGAATCACCCAAGTTAATGGCATGAGTATCAAGTGCTACCTGCACCGTCACCTATAGGGAAGGATGCCCTAGTTTTGGCCACTAAAGTACCGTCGTCCCACGTGAGCATTCGAGTCTTGGGCTTCTTGGTAATCAAATAACAGTACCAACCACTAGATGGGTGAGGTAGCCCCAAAAAGTACCATACACACTGGGCCTAAGCTTAATCCCCTCTGAAATAGGTCTTTGGTAACACTTGGGTATTCGTTCCATGGGCGGATGGGCGGATTTGAAGCTCCCTAAAAATTCAACATATATGTTTCAAAATTTATTATGACCATGGTGGCTTATTCAATGCCTACCGCTGATGGTCCTATCCTAGACTATAATTTCTTCTATGGCCCCTATGGGGAGAATTTAGTGAGTTCGATTAATGATTACTTTTAGAGAGTCTCAATTTTTCTTAGGGTGTGCTTTGGTGAAGTTATTGTAAGAAGAGGATAAATGTCCCAACACACTGGGTGCCTTTTTGTCCAATGCTTACCAATGTTTCATGTGTGATTTGGAGTGTACAATCACAAGTGTTATGAGATGCATATATGTGTTGATCCTTTACAATCTTTTTGTAATTACCCTATGTGTGATTGTTCCTTGCATAAATTTAAAAATTATGTGCAGATTATGGGCCGATTACACCTTTCCTAGCTAGACTATGTTTTCACTATAGAGAGATGGAAAATCGTTTTAAGAAAGCATTTATATGCATACCCAAGCTCACCATGAGGTGCAAGGGTGGTAGAGATTACTTGTTTTCTTTTTGACAGTTTTTTCCTAGTCCTAATTCCTAATGCAGATTTGAACTAATCTAATGAAAAAATTGGAAAAATTTGAATTAGCTAAAGCCTTATGTGGATATATGGGCCACTTACTTTTATTCTAATTAAGCTATGTGTTTTGTATCTTTTATAAACAAATCATTTGTTCAGACAACCTATGTGGATTCAAGGACACTTACTTTTCCTACTTAAGCTATGTATGATTTACAAAAATAAAAAAACTAAAATTAAAATTACTTAGTTGCTAAGCTAAATTCTAGCAATTAAGAATCCTAATCAGTCATGAAATACAAGAACACAGTGATGGAAACTTTTTTATGGGTTTTCAGAATGAAGAAAATTGATTCCTCTGTCGGGCAGAATGAAGAAAATTGATTCCTCTGTTGTGCAAATTTTTTCACTAAGAATGATGGAGATGCTGAGAGGATGTAAGGGTGGTTTGTAGTGAACTAAGCAGGAAGAAGGACCTACATCAATAATCATTAACTCAAAAATAAATAATACAGTGGAGTCGCTATTCTTATGGTAGTGTATTTGGCGCAAGGGTGTACGAAATACACTTCTTTAGAAAGCTAGTTGCTACCTGCAAAAGGTCACAAATAAAAATGATTGCCTATTGTTAGTGGAATGGATTCGACACAATGTAAACTAATTTTGAGGGAAAACTAGACATACAAGACTAAAAAAAAATCAAATAGCCTAATAACACAAGTGGAGATTTCTCCCTCTATTAGGTGTTGGTGGTAAGAAAGATATAATGTTAAACACTTGAAGTGGGTACATTGAGCTATGGAGCTCAAATATCCAAAACAAGGAGGTCTCTTTCCCTCAAGTTCCTCCAAGCATCTCTTCCCTCTCTCAAAGGATGGTAGATCAAGATCAAGTGGTGAAACTCTCTCTCTTGGACTGAAGTGTTGGTTGGCCAACATATGAGTCCTTCTAATCCCTCTGTTGTTGGACTATGAAAGTTGGTTTTCTATGAATAAATTTTACCAGCATAATAATGTGTCTCCAATTATTCTTCCAAATGATGGCTTATATAGACATTTTTTGAATTCCCTCCTCTTCTCCTGTACCAAGATGGATAGTGGCACAAGAGTGGAGGAAGGATTCCTTTGTGGGTTGCATTTACTCGTCAAGCTGGCTCAAATCTAGTTGTCCTTGACAGTACTGGTCATATAATCATCTTAACCCAGTGTGCCAAGTGGTCTTGAATGGTGACATTTCACCATATTCAGGATCACACGACTATCAAAGGAATAGTTGCGTTGTGTGCAAAATTCCTTTGATGCAGGTGCACTATCATTTAATTTGCCTCATGAACCTTAGGAAAAGTCAAATTTTAGTCTTCTCTAATGTATTTCTTCTCTGAAAATCTTCATCTGTACATTATGCTTGACATTTTTTAAGTCTTTTTCTTGTACAATTTTATGGTGTTAACACATATCTCGAATATTTGGAGACATTATCTTCTTGGTAGGAAGTTTGTGTTAATGAGCCATCACAGTGGGTTGAGATATTTTTTTGATCAATTGAATTTGAACGTGAAGCAAGATAGATGGTTGGCTACCTTTAGTGAGTTTGACTTTGAGATTAGGTACATTAAGGGAAAGGAAAACAAGGTTGCAGAGGCTCTCAGCAAGAAAGTAAAGTTGAACCATGTTACAGCAGTGAGATCATATTGGATATATTTATAGGATCAGATCTTACAGGTAGGGAAACGAGATGACAGGTACATGGATCTTATGTATAGGCTACAATAGGGTACAGGTGATCAGGATATGTATTACCATATTACAACAGATGGCTTGGTGATATTTAGGGACATAATTTATGTGTCAAATGATAGTGAACTCAAGAAGGTTATATTGAGGGAGTTCCATGTAAAACCATATTTAGGTCACCCAAGATATCAGAATACATTGACAACAGTAAATAAATTCTAATATGATGAAAATGGAAACAAGAAGAGGCTTCTAATTTAATTTTCCCTAAATTAAATTAGAAGGAAATTGTAATTCCACATCACATGATAACTTGTATGAGTTAAATAAGTCAAGAAGACTTAGTTAGCTTAGAAAATTAGAGTTGAAGTTCAGACTAGAGGCATGTAGAGTGGTCCCTAAGTTTTAGGGGGGCCAATTACAAATTATTTTGAGTTGTAATTATTCAAGTTAAAATCAATTTAACTAGTTCTAGCTAATGAAGGAACTAGTGAGAGCTCGAGTGAGTTAAATCTGATTTAATTCACATGTAGTGATCAATTAGATAACTAATAATTCACAAAAAATATCTCATGCATGTCATTTCCAAGGGAGACCTAGTTGAGCTTAGAGTTAAAGGGAAGTGTACTAACATTTGTATAATTAGAAAATTGTACGGGGTGTGCATGGAGTCATAGGAAGAGCTCTAATGTATTTCACAATCATTATTGGGTAATTTCATAATTAATAGGGGCTCAATTTCCCTAGGGATTGCGCAAGCAAGTAGAGCATCCTAAGGCTAAGAAATTGGTTAATTATTGAACCAAGCTAGCCTAGGAAGTAGTGAGATAGGAAGAGACAATGAAGAGAGCTCTCAAGACTGAGAGAAGCATTGCATTATGCAATATAAAAATAGCAGGGTTTTTAGCTGAGGCTTTCCCTAGATAAATCTTTGTGTTGTACAATTGAAATTCATTCTCTTTCTTGTTCATGTGATTTTGTGATCGTAGTTGGCTTCCACAATTTGTAGAGTAGATTCAAGTATTTTTTTTAGCATATTACAAATATCAATTTGAATCTATGTGGATTTTCTACATGGTATTAGAGCAGGAATCACTATACAAGAGAATCATACGAGTTTCTTTTTAGCAGGTGAATCTAATTTTTAGATCTACTCTTCAGGACTAGCAATAGGATCAAGATGTGTTTATGTAGATTGAGACTCAAATATGTCCTTGAGGGTAGTTTTAATTACATAGCTTGGAAGGACGATGTGGAAGCAGTGTTGGAAGACAACGAGTTAAAGGAGTTCATAGACAATGATATTCTCAGGCCCACAACAACAGATGCTCAAAATATGGATGCATGGAAGAAGAATGTAGCAAAGGCGAGAAGGATTCTATTAGAAGGAGTTCGAGATCATATTATCTCGAACCTCCATGGAAAGGAAACTCCATATGCTACATGGAAGGCCTTAAAATATTTGTTTCATAACAAAAATGACTAGAGGAAGTTGGCTTTGGAGGACAAGCTCAAAAATATCAAGGTGGAGAAGGGTGACACAATACCAAAATACTTGAAGAAGTTAACTCAATGTTGAGATGAGCTTGGAATTTTTGGTGTTACAGTTTTTGAGGATGATCTTGTGAGCCTAGCACTTTTAGGCCTTCCCAAGAGCTGTCAAAAATACCAGGATTCGGTGAATGGGAGGGAGAAGCTACCAGAGTGGGAGAGATTATGGTCTGACTTGGTACAATAAGAGATTCAGTTGAATACCATAGATGGATCCTCATAAAATATTGATGATGAGGAGAATTGTGCTTTGGATGGAAATGAAAACAAAGGGACAGGAAAGGCATCCAATTCCAAATTAGATTCTATTTAGGTAGGCAAGAAGAAGGACTTGTGGAAGATTACATTTTCTTCATTGTCATGAGCTAGGAAATTATGCCACAAAGTGTTCGCACAAGAAGGCTGACAAGAAGCCCTCAGGAGGAGCGACAGGTGAAGCTCTTGCTTCACAATTCGAGTTGGATTTCAGTCTCATCACATGCATGGTGTCATCGGTGATGGGTTTTGTGTAGTACCTAGATAATGGAGTTTCATTCCCTATGACCGACAACAACTAATTCTTCAACAACTTGGAGGAGAAGGATCTCTAGATGCACATCGATATGGGAGATGAAGGGATGTATTACACAACCAACATAGGTAATTTTACCTTTCATAGGGAGTCTAGAAATCCTCTCACATTAAACGATGTCATATTATGTTCTTAGTTTCAAGAATAATTTAGTTTTAGTTCCTATGTTAGAAGATCGTGGCTATGATGTGATATTTAGCAAAGGAAAGGCATTCCTTTGTCACAAAGCCACAGTACAGGTGAATAATATTTGGGTTTGAGTAAATAACCTCTACAAATTGGATGTAGAAGATTGTGATATCTCTAGCCTAGAATCAGAGAAGGTGCAGAGACGAGACATCGATCATTTATGGCATAGAATATTGGGCCATCTACACCATGGCACTTTGAATATCATGCGAAATATTTCTACGAGACATCCTAAGGGTACACATGGGAAACGAGATACATGCAAAGGGTGTAAATTGGCTGAGTACACCAAAGCCACCTTTCATGATAAGGACAGTCAAGTGAAGGGGATCCTTGAAAGAGTTCACTCAGATGTGTGTGGACAGTTCTCGATAACCTCCACAAAAAAACAAAGGTATTATGTGCTTTTTGTAGATGAATTGTCACGCAACTATTGGATATTCTTCATGCAAAATAAGGATCAGATATTCTCAAAATTTTTTGAGTTCAAATCACTTGTCGAGAAAGATATGGGGAAGAAGGTGAAGGCTCTTAGGAATGACAATGGTGGATAATATGTGTCTAATGAATTAAATAAATTATGTGCTTCAGAAGGAATTTGAAGGGAATTGATAGCACCTCATAACCCATAGCATAATTGGGTTACAGAAAGGAAGAACAGAACTATTATGGGAGAAACACGAGCAATGTTGCATGATCATGGCCTATCATTGCACTTGTGGTATGGAGCATGCAACACAACAATATTTGTGCAGAAAATAAGTCCTTATCAGATTTTCAGGATGAGTACACCAAAGGAAGATTTTTCAGGTAAGAAACAATACGCTGAACACTTTAAAATTTTTGGTTCATTAGTTTATTGTCATATAACCAAACATTGTATGAAAAAGCTAGGGGGGGGAACTCAGTTGGGAATATTTGTGGGGTACACTGATACACCTCACAATTATCGGGTGTACTTACCATTTCACAGGATGATGATGGTCAGAAGAGATGTGAAGTTCGATTAATAGAAGGCCATGTGAATTTCCCTTGAGAGGGAGCTTCAGTTTCATGCAATTAAGGAGCTCTTAGCTCCAAAATAATAACCTCAAGATGTGGAGCAACCACAAGTAGAGGAACAATGAGTGGAAGAACCCACACATGCATAGACATCTAGAGACAGAAGGAAGCATGCTAGAGAGGCTGAAAGGTTGGTGCTTGATGCTAGAGAGAATGTCGGAGCACCCACATCACAACACATGAAGAGAAGGTCCCTAGATAGATACACTAGCTAAATGGATCTTATGAGCGAGAGTGTAGAGATTAAGGCATCCTCACTCGAGGAATCGCTGCATAAAATCCTATGGGTTGATTCCATGGTTGAGGAATATGACTCCATTATCAGAAACATTGCATGGGAAGTTGTCCCAAGTTGAGGGGGAAAGTCAATTGTAGGATCCAAGTGGAACTACAAGGTGAAGCAGGCAACAATTGGGAATTTTGAGAAACACAAAGCTAGATTTGTGGCTAGAGGGTTCTCTCAAGTGGAGGGAATTTATTATGAGGAGACCTTTTCTGCAATCACAAGGTACTCATCAATCAAATCTATCCTTGCACTTTTAGCGTAGATGGGATGGAAGATACATCATATGGATGTAAATACAACCTTCCTCAATGGAGTGATTGAGGAAGAGATGTACATTGAAAAACTAGAAAGATTTTAGACCTTTGACAGAGAGTCACATGTGTGCAGACTCAAGCGAGTGTTGGATGGACTGACACAATCACCCTGTGCTTGGTACACTAGGATGAACAACTACGTCACTGGGTTGGGCTTCACCAAAAGTGAAGCAGATGCAAACCTTTACCATATTGTGGTAGAAGGTAAATTATTGATCATTGTAATATATGTCGATGATTTGATTCCAACAGGTGATGAGTAGTTGATCAAATATTTCAAATAATATCTTGCAAGAGGATTTGAGATGAAGGATATGGGGATCTTGCAATATTTAATTGGATTGAAAATTTGGAAAAGAGATGGGGAAATATTTGTATGTCAGGGAAAGTATGCCAATGATATTTTGAAGAAGTTTCACATGGAGAGCAACAAACCCAGGGAGACTCCTCTAGCAAGGAATTGGAGGAAGGAAGATGTTACCTCAGGTGAAGTGTTAGAAGCTACCATCTACAGGTAGCTTTTGTGTTCACTCATGTACTTGGTGAACACATGACCATATATATGTTATGAATTTAACCAGCTTATTCGAGCTATGGTTAAGCCTACCAAGCTCTATTGGAAGGCAAGCAAACATTTGTTGTGATACCTCAGAGGCACCACTCAATTTGGGCTATGGTATAGGCAAATAGAGGGAGTGAAGCTTCAAAGTTTAACAGATGCATATTGGGCAGGGATTCCATCCAACAAGAAGATCACATCAGGGGTCATATTCACTATTGGGTTAGCAAAAGTTTCTTACTATAGTAAGAAGAAAGTATTAGTTTCACTCATTTCAGCAGAGGCAAAGTACATGGTTTCTAGTCAAGCAGCTAGTGAAGCTATGTGGATGAGGAATATCCTTTTTGGTTTGTTTGGTCAGTAGATGTATCTGACGGTGATTTATTGTGATAACCAAATTTTCATAAAATTCTCGGTTAATCTAGTTTTCATGATAGGTCCAAGCATATTGATATCCTGTATCATCATCTCAGATATTATGTGAAGATGAGGATTATGTCATTAGAGTACATTCTTGCAGAGGAGTAGTATGCAGACATATTGACGAAGGCACCATCAAGAGGAAAATTTAAGTTCCACAGGGGCAGGATCAGGGTAGCAGAAAATCCCTTTCTTGTTAAGAGGGAGTGTTGAAAATGGCAACAATAAAAGGCTTCTAATTTAATTTTCCCTTAATTAAATTAGAAGTAAATTGTAATTCCACATCACATGACAACTTGTACAAGTTAACTAAGTCAGGAAGACTTAGTTAGCTCAGTCAATTCCAGTTGAGGGTAAAACTGGAGGCATGTAGAGTGTACCCTAAGTTTTAGGGGGGCCAATTACAATTTATTTTGAGTGTTAATTATTTAACTTAATTATTTGAGTTTAAATCATTTTAACTAGTTCTAACTAAAGGAGGAACTAGTGAGAGGTCTAGTGAATTAAATATGATTTAATTCACATGAAATGATCAATCACATAACTAATACTTTTCTACAAATAGCTCATGCATGTCATTTCTGAGGAAGACCCAGTTGAGATTGGAGTCAAAGGGAAGTGTTGTTAGGGGAATTTTGAGGTCTAAAATGGGCCTCCTAAGGAAATTATAAAATAATAGTGGAAAAAATCAAATAAGATTTAATGACATCATCAAATTTTAGAGGGAAAAATGAAAAAACTACTTTTTCAACTCATATTTTCAACTTATCTCCCAAATTTTTTACTCAAATTTCGAGCGGGAGTACTCATTGGATGCGAAATTTAATTCCTCATCCAAGGAGTACCCATGTTGCATACTTTCGATGGGTCCTACTACACGAAAAATGAGAAATACATAAAAAACGTGATTGTAATCACGTTTTTTTATGTATTTCCCATTTTTCATGTAGCAGGGTTCATTGAAAGTATGCAACATGGGTACTCCTTGGATGAGGAATTAAATTTTTCATCCAATGAGTACTCCCACTCGAAATTTGAGTAAAAATTGTGGGAGATAAGTTGAAAATACGAGTTGAAAAAGTAGTTTTATTGTTTTATTATTTTTTAATATTTTTACCCTTTTATTTAAAAAATGGTAAATCATCCCCCATGGTTGACATAATCATATTGAATCCTATTGGTTGTTATAAAGTTTATTTTTGTTGTACATTTTTCTTAGGAGGCCCATTTTAGACCTCAAAATTCCCCTAATGACTATCAGTTGTATAATTAGAAAATTGTACAGGGTGTGCATGGAGTCAAAGGAAGAGCTCTAATGTATTGCACAATCATTATTGGGTAATTTCATAATTAATAGGTGCTCAATCTACCTATGGAAGTTTCAAGCAATTAGGGCATCCGAAGGCCAAAAATTGGTTAAGTATTGAACCAAACTAGCCTAGGAAGTAGTGAGAGAGATAGAGATAGTGTAGAGAGCTCTCAATCCCAAAAAAAGCATTGTATTTCTCTCATATTCTTTGACTTATGAAATATACAAATAGAAGGGTTTTTATTTGAGGATATCCCTAGATAAATCTTTTTGTTGTGCGACTGAAATTATTTCTCTTTCTTGTTCATGTTATTTTGCGATCGTAATTGCTTTCCTAAATTTGTAGAGTAGATTCAAGTATTTTTTTGTTTTAGCATATTACAAATGTTAGTTTGAATCTATGTGGATTTTCTACTTACTACCGACCGAATATGAAGAAGGAAGTGGCAGATTTTTTGGAAATATGTTTGTACTATTAGCAGGTCAAAGCGGAGTGTAAGCATCCAGGTGTATTTCTTAGCCTATTCCAAATCCAGAGTGGAAATGGGAGGCCATTTCCATGGATTTAATTATAGGTCTTTCGAGGACATTGAGGAAACATGATTCTATCACAGTTGTGGTAGACAAGTTGAACAAGGTAGCTCACTTCATTCTACTGAAGACTACTTATTCAACTAGTGACGAAGCACAAGTATTCATCTGGGAGATCATGAGATTGCATGGTGTTTTGAAGAATATTGTTTCGGACAGGGATTCCAAGTTCACTTCCAAGTTTTGGAAGGAGTTGTTTGTAGGATTGGGGACAAAATTTTCCTTCAGCACAACTTATCATCCACAGATAAATGGACAGATAGAGAGGGCTAACAAGATACTGTAGGATATGTTGAGGATGTATGTCATGCATCAACAGAGGAAATGGAATGCGTACCTTCCAATGGTTGAGTTTGCATACAACAACAGTTATCAGGAGTCACTGAGGATGAGTCTACTTGAGTTGTTGTATGGGAAGAGTTGTAACACTCCCATCAGCTAGAGTGGTCCAATGAAAAAGGTACTTATTGGACCAGGCATGTTGGAAGACATGGAATAGGAAATGAAGGTTATAAAGAAGAAACTAAAGGAAGCACAGGATAGGAAGAAAATTTGTGCAGAGCAACACATGGAATTTAAGGAGTTTCAGGTTGGGGAGCATGTGTATTTGCGCATAAATCCCAAGAAGAGCTCCTTGAGGATTAGATCATGTGCCAAGTTGGAACCACGATATTGTGAGCCTTCTGAGATCCTAGAGAGGATTGGACTAGTGGTCTACAGACGTTCACTGCCTTAGACAGTGAAATTCCATGTTGTTCTTCATGTTTCATTGCTTAAAATATATTTAAAGGATGTTCATCATGTTATTTATTGGTCTATAGTGCAAGTGGATAAATAAGGATATTTCCATTCGGACTCCGATGCATATTGCAGTGGAAACATCTCGTGCTCTGGAACAGAGCACTCGAGTAGGTTAAATTGCAGTGGAAGAAATTTGGGCCTGACGAATGTACATGGGATATGGTGAATTAGATGGGGTTCATGTATCCTTCATTATCTTCCAGTGAAGGAAAATGAGTTTTGCTATTTGTACATATCTATGTATGGTTTTTATTGTAAATACCGCAATGAGCTAGGTTATAAAGCTCCAATAAGAAGTATGGTTGTCATGTTGTCATGTTTTACAAGATGGTTTTTCTTTTTAGTAAGTTTTTATTGTAAACATTGCAATGAGTTGGGTTATAAAGCTCCATAGGCAGTATCTTTTTTCTTTTCAGCAGTTTTGCTCGATATAGATGTGGTTTAACACTGAGGAAGGAGTTCCCCTAAGGGGGAGGGGTCTATAACAACCCCAAGGTTAAAATTTCATGTAATAAAAGCTAATAAAGGTAAAATAAGACCAAAGGAGAAAGACACTTATTCCAAGTTGAATGTTGGGAAAAATATCCCAGTGGGAATCACTTGTTGTGTTTATGGATAAGGGAAATTGGCAAAGGAAATGGCTAAGGATTTGGAAAGAAAAAAAGGTATTTTTGGCACATTATTTATGAAAATAATGGAAAAAAGGAGAAAAGGAAGGTGAAAGGTCACAGGTTTCATGTGAGGAGGAAAATGAAGGAAAATAATGGAAAATTAAAAAAATTAGAGGCATCACCAATAAAAAGACCTCAGAGCGTCAGTTGGTGTTCTTTGTCAGTTTAGTGTTAGAATTAGTCTCAAAGAGGAGAAAGAACCAAGAGGAGGAAAGGAAAGGAAAGAAAAGTAAAGAAAAGAAAAGGAAAGAAAATGAAGGAAAAGGAAAGCAAAGGAAAGGAAAAGAAATCAAAGGAAGGAAAGGATCAAGCAGCTTCAACGAGAATACTTTCAGGTAATATATTACATGTGTGATTTCCTAGTTGGTTTGGACATGCATGGTATGTGCATGTTTGTATATGGTTCTTTTTCTATAATTGGCATGGATTTTGTCGGGGTTGGACAATGGATTTTATCCTAGCCTTACCATTTCCAGATAGCCATCGTCTGATGGGATTGTTCTCGATTTTGAGCTTTGGATTGCTATATGGTTTCAAAATCTGGGGTGAGGTGGTCTCATGAAAATTCCCAACGACATGGGAATCCATTGAAAGGTAATGAAGGAATACATGATAAAGCTTGAGGGTGGAAGCGATAAAATTTCTCAAGGATGGTGAAGAAATTATGAGGCATCCAAGTTCGATTTAGTTTTGTGATCTCGACACTGGTTTAGGTGTGATAATGATATGGAGAGGGTTGAGGTCATTCAACCTTTGGATTCCCTTGGCCTTCTTTGGATTGGTTTATCCCATGAGATCCCTCATTCATGCTTGGAATATGGAATGGGGGTGATTGGCTGAAGAGAGATTTGGCTCAACCAGTCTATGGTTGGGTGGAATGTGGAAATCCTAAACCTGATCGATATTTGCCTATGTTTAATAAATCTAAGTTTCTCTTTCTTCTAGTAAGGAAATTTATTGTTTATTATGTGGCTTTAATGGTTGTTCTCTTATTTTTATTTAATTGGTTATATGTTGCTTATAAGAATAGTTTATGACAAATTCTAGTCATGGATATTTTCATGTTTTCACTCATAACTGAATAAATAATGAATGCAAGACCTAATTGATGTTAATACAACTAATGAGAGAAGGTAGTGACCCTTCTTGTTAAACCTCATATGAGTTTTCAGTCCCTCATGTTCATACTGCATTCATGACATGTAGGTTGCATATGCACCAAGTTTTTGACAGAATTTCATTCCCACTTGGGGATGGTCAGTTCATGTTCGGGTTCTAATTTTTGGTTTACAAGCATTGTCTTTGTGTCTTTTATGAGTTCTGTACATTTCATAGTTTTCTAGAAAGAGTTGTAGCCCCAGCCCTGAAAAATATCCTTAATTACCACAGTCGCTCACACACCACTAGCAGAAAAATGCCACAATCACACTAATGTAGGCCTATGGGAGTGACTAGGAACCCATAGAAGCTTGGAGGCGTTGGCAAGGGAGCGACTCGGGCTCTAAGTCAGGAAAAAGGTGAGTTGTCATAGGGGTTGGATACCTAGAGGGGTTGGGTCACTCCTAGAGGTCTTATGGTGTCTGAGAGAATTCAGTAAGGTCTATTTGTGTCGACTCCATTTCCTTAAAGTCATATAGGAGGTTGAGTCACATAATAGTGACCCTCAACTCATGTTAACCTCAGGCAAGCCGATGAAAGTGGTTAAATGTGGGAGGAGGCATTATAGTAAGCCATGTATACTGACTCCCATGGCTTGTTTGGGGTAGGTAGAGAAGTGCACAAACCCTGCATCTTGATGGTTGATTTAGAAATGACACAAGATGTGCATGCCATGATATACTGCTAGACATCTTATTGAATATTTTCCTAGTGGAAATAATTTTGAAGTATTTCTATTGACTTCTATACACCAAAATTTCTTGCCACCCAACTATAAAATGTTTCCCAAGTTAGCTTGGCATGTTCGCATGAAGGAACATAAAGGTGGCCCAAGTAGCACATGAATGCATCTTAGAGGTGGAATTATGCGACTTATTTTCATGTGATCAACATCTAGTACATGGCAGCAAAGTCAAAGTTATCATTGTAAGACCATGGCCACCCAGAGGTATCGTTCCCACAAGAGTTAAAAATTATTTCTAGCACTAAATCTAGGGGCATACTGAGGCGGTCTACGATATGAATAGAAAAACCCTTCTTGTATTTGTTGTTCAGGTGAAATTTTTGTAGGTATCTGGACCATTTTTTATTTTTTTCATTCTAAAAAATCCCTTTTTTATTCATAAATGGCAGAGGCATGTGATTATTGTAGATGATTGTACCCTTACCCAAAGTACACTTATTCCATTATTAGCAGGTCTACACGATGGATTACATCTCCTTGTTATAAGTGGGGAACCTTAGGACAATATCAGAGAGATTTTGATAGGCCATCAAATATCCTTTTCGAGTAGGGATTGCATCGATATCATAGTAAGAGATATCTATCTCAGTTACAAATGTCTATTGTAGGTCTCGTACGGTAAGGGCTAGTGTTGAGCAAAGGAAATATTTTAGATCCTAAAATTCTTTCTACTATGACTTAGATTAGGAAAAAATTTCTCTTTCTCTACCCTTGTCCACTTGACTAAATGACCAAGCGATATGAGAGAACCCAAACATGAACCTTTTGAAGAAGTTAATAATACCCCAAAAGTTATGAAGCTCTCATAGAGTCATCGAGGTTTTCTAATCCCAAATTGATTGGACCTTGGTTGGTTCCACATGCACCCCATGTTCATATATAATGTATTCCAAATAATGAATTCTCAGCTCAATAATTTTTGAATGCACTACAATTTCTCTGCCTAGGTTCTATTAAGCATGAGGATTCCATCCAAATATATAACCAAAAAAGTGTTTGTAAATAGTTACAATATATCATCAATCATCTTCATGAATTTTAATGGAGCTTTATTCAAGCCAAAGGGAATGGGAAACCACTTGAAGATTCCTTCTTTAGATTTGAATGTTGTCTTCCATACATTAGTTTGTGCAATTGGAACCTAGTGGTAGCCTAACTTCATATCAATATTACTAGAGAACTTGGAAACCTTAAGCTAGTTAAGAATGTAATTAATTCTAGAAATCAAGTATATTTTCTTGATAGTGATTTTTTTCAAGGCTCTATAATCAATACAAAGTCTCATTGTCCCGTCCTTCCTCTGCCCTGACACAAGTGGACTATCGCAAGGTGAGGAGCATGATTTTTCCAAAGTAGCATGAATTTTCAAAATATAAGGTTGCCCAAGGAGAAATAAAAAACATTAGGTGGGGCAACATCACTAAGTACCTAACATTTGAAGGGATTGGTGTGGTAAGAAATGCAACCTTGATTTTGGACATGAATCCCTTGTTCATGGCTCAACCAACCAATGGTGTATGGTTGGGGGTGTGGCACTATCATTAAAATCAAACTATTGATGACATTTACTAATATCAGGTTTTTTTTGGCTCCCAATATCAATGATAAAAATTAGTGGGGTCCCATTCACTCACACATGTGAATGGTATAGGTGATCACCCTCTTGAGGCTCCTATGGCTCTCATAGTATTAAAAATTACCCACCCTTTATCAATTGCAGACACCATTTCAAGTTGATAAATAAGTACACTTGAAAACTTCAAATAAATAATGCAAATCATGTTCAATGAAATAGAAATGATGTTGACATTTGTGTATATTTTATGTGCTCTTTTATTGAATGGAAAATAATGGTCTATGTGATGCCTATTTATAATATGAAATGGTACAGTTGGGTTGTGACAATTGTGTGATTTAACCTTTGTAGATTTCAATCAAGATATAATCTTGTAAATCCATATTTATGTAGATCTCCTCTATGTTTGAAGAGGCAATCTATCTTGAAAAAGGAGGTAGAAAGCCGAGAATAAGGCTTTAAGAAATCAGTGCCTTCCAGAATGGAAGAAGACTAGGTAAAAATGAACTATTTAGAAGACTATAGGACATAAGGATAGATATAAGGGAAAACCAATACTGTAATTGGGATGGGTAGGAGAATGTCAAGGAACCTGAGACATACGATTTTGTACTTCCTCTTTTGTTTTTAATGAAATGAAGTGTGTTTTTGCTTCTAAAAAAGAGACAATTGTGTGATATATATATATATATATATATATATATATATATGCTTGTTTTTTACCTTAATGTGCTTTTATTATGCTCTTTAAAGAGAATATGACTTGTGGATTTGATCATGGTTATTGTTAATGTATAGGACTATGCAAGCCTTTACAAAGTAAGGTGTTATGGCTAAGATAAAAATGGACGTTAGCCCCTCAACCTCTTAAATAACTAGTATGGTTGTGCAGGTGGTTATGAAGAGCTTTAGTGAGCCTCATCTCAAGGAGCTTGGTATGATTTAGATAGGCCATAAAATCTTGGAGTATAATGTGTTGAATAGAGGGTATTATGATGCAAGTGTAAAAGCACCGATTGAAATTTTATTACTGAAAGGAAGGATTCTTCATATAACATCCTAGGAAAAGTGTTATAGAGCCCATTGAAGAACTATGGAGTTGGTTGAAAGTTTGTTAAAGGCCTTAGATGGGGGTAAATATGAACATCAAATTATTTCACTCCCAAAATATGATACAAGTATGTGGTAGTGAGAAGGAGGGCCATGGATGCCTTCATGGTTAGTGAGGACCCTTTTAACTTCAAAAAAATTATGGACATTATTTTCCCTATCAAAGTCAAATAGAAACCCTCATAAATCAACTTGTTTTCCTATTAGAAGCTTGATTATTGGAAATTTAAGGATTGGAGGCATTAGCCCCAACCCTTAGTCATATGGGATGGTAAGGGAACCATGAATTAGAGCTTAGCCAAAGGGGGTGTAATCCCTAAACAATAGGGTTTCGATTTATTGGTGTTGAATAACATTTTAAACAACAACCAACATGTACCCTTGATACTGATGTATCGTGAGAACACTTATTGACTAACAAAGAAATTCCCATAAATCAACCATAATGCATCGATCTGATTAGTTATTGGGATGTTAGTTATCAACTTTTGAGCAATCAGGGATTGAAGCTTGGAATGTGAGCTATTGGACATATGGGGAATTGAACATCGAAGACTACTTCAAACAACATCCAATGCTAGAACTATGATGCTAACAAACCGTGATAATATCTATTAGTCAATAGGGATCAGAAGGTTCAGGGGTTATTAAGTAATATCGCTAAGTACCAAAGTCTACATAGATATTAGGTATCGAGCATGGGGAAGTACAATGAGCAACACTAATGGACCCCAATACATTTTACATCTAATTGAGATGGAGAGCATGGGATATGCCTAGTGACATGATACTGATCCCCATGTTATTGGTTATTGGAAGGTTGAACAACAACTATTGAGGTTTCCTCCCAATGCTGATAAAACTTGATAGGTTTTGATGTGGCATGTTGGGTAGTAGGTCAATGTGGCACGAAGGCAAGTATTGAGCGATGCGGCATGCTGGCATAGTTGAAGACATGAAGATATGTCGTAGCATGGAATGATGTGGGTCAAACTACACAATACTATTGAGGTGGTAGTCAATGTGGCACTGATGAGGCTGTAGCCCTGTGAGGCAAAGATACATGGGAAGGATTTCCATGTATCTTCCATGTGGCATAGTAAGACACTAACATGACCCTTGGAAGGAAAATTTTCAAATAAACGTAACTTTGTATTCGAGACTAAAATTGAAATAAAATTTATATTATTAAAAGCCTCTTCACAATTAAAAACAACAACAATAGTAAAACTAAATTTTATGAAAAAGATAACTATAAAAAACTCCATTCCATTAACTAACCTTCAATAGAGAAATAAAAACACTCCACATCTTTATTCCAAAATTCAAAAGCTAAATCTATTATATGTAATAACTCTTTTACAACTATATGTTTCTCTTTATTCTCCATATCATCAATAAATTTTTTTTCCCTTTTACCTTCCCTATCATCAATAAAATTTATTACACCACCTCTTTGCTATTTTTACTACATCATTTATATGTAAATTCGGCTTATAATTTGAGGTTATTGGCGTTTCCCATATGTTCTAAATATTTGGCATCTAGTACAACAAAGCTTATTTTCCAATATATCCACTCATAAATGCATAGAGAACAAGGCAACTTGAAATGCACAATGTGGTTTGGACTTCGTAGTCTACACATTGTAACCAGGGCAGGGAAACAGTAAATGCCCACCCTGAAATTAAAGCAGGTACATCATTCAGTAAATGCCCAGCTTGAAATTAAAGCAGGTACATAAATGCCCAGCCTGAAATTAAAGTGGGTACAACATTCAGTAAATACCCACCTTGAAATTAAAGCGGGTACATCATTCTGCAATGAAATGATGAGCATATACTGCCCCACACATTTATAGGTGAATACACTAGAAAATAAGCTTCACCATCTAATACCCATATACTGCCCCAAATAAACTGAAAAATAAGCTTCACCATCGAATACTCATGGTCTCCCTCAACCCATCAAGATATAAATTCCGTGTGCTACTATATTCTTCTCTGGATTCTTCTAAATTGTATTTTCTCTATCGTCATTCAGAATTTTGTTTGTCAATCACACAATCTTTTTTTTTTTTTAAATCTAGGATAATCGGTAACTGGTGAGAGTTTTCCTGAACAAGGCCCAGGATCAAATCCTACTGGCTACCACTATAAACCTAGGCTAGGTGCAACAGCCTGCAAGCCACACAATAGCAATTAACTTATGCCTCAACAAGCGCTGAGACGTCCCTATTAGGGTCGCCTACTCTTCTAGCCGAGACACAACAAGGCATATACTCAATGAGATTTGAACCTCCGTCTCGTGGGTTTCACCCAACGAAACTTACTGTTAAACCACATGTCACAGTATGCCAATCACACAATCTTATTGTAGTCTTCGGTGACGTAGCGTAAGCCCAAACATTCACGAGTTCTTCACAAATTCAAAGATCCCTATATGGTTTACTTTGACTTGCTTCGTGGGTCATGGAACTCCCATTAATTGGATTTCCCGAGTGGTCTTTAGCTAACCTCGCATCCGAGCTTCCCTAGAAAGTCCAACTTTAAACCTCAACCCTTCATCTGAAACTAATCAGACGATTTAAAAGGACCATCACCGACCCAACGTAACTTTCCTGATCCCTTCTCACACTGACCACAACTCGTGGACATGGTGACGCAAGCTAGGACACTTACTTTCCGGATCCTTGTGACATGGCCCACTGACCACAACCCGTGGACATGGTGACGCAAACTCTGAGACATTACTGATGACAGGCAACCAAATCTGACAGAGAAAAATTTAATTTCAAAATTCTTTTAGTGAAATCATTGATTACGTCTACTTTTTGCTTTAATGGAATTTTTTGTCGGTGTTGACCTGGTCAGAGTTCTCGAAGCACCTAGATTTCGTGCTAGGTCGGGACTTTACTAGATTTCGTGCTAGGCTCCAACTAGTGACTGTAACTGAAGGGTGGGGTCTTAATTTCACTATATATATATTTATGTCGCCCTTCCATGATGAAGGGCTTTAAAAAAAAACATTTCAATTGATCACAATACATTATTTTTCATTTCATTTTCAGAAAGACAAAATCATTAATATTTATGTTAATAAAAGACTTTTACATATACAATAGTGAAGGAGGTTCCATCTTGCATTGCTTAAATTGTTCTATTTTCTATTAAAACTCTTTTGGAATGCTAAGACTTCCAATAATTACACATCTCAAATAATTGGAACAGTCCCTTGACTTGGCCGCAAAATTGATCCGAGATAGCTTCTTCTTTCAGTTATAAACCTTTGACAGTTATGGTCCTCTAGCTTAACATCTCTTGTGTGATACCCTACAATGATTAAATTCAATATGTTAATAAAAAAAAACATAATAAAACTTGAAAGATATTATAAAACAGAAAGTAAAAGTCAAATGGTATAAAACTAAAAAAAATCACTTACCAAAATTGTTCTTTTAAGTGCTTGATAGAGTAAGACAGTGATGGTCATAAACACTGAAACTCACTAGTTCTTTCAATCTATTCTCATAGTGGAAGAGGTTTTCGATTTTTCATCTCTTTCCATTCATCATAAATAGCATCCCAATCTACCTCATTTAGAGCATGAGGTGCACTGAGAGAGAGAAACATTAACATATCCAATGTTTTTAAAGAAAGTTTTGATCTATCATCATTTTTTATTCGATTTAATTTTGAAAAGCCTCTTTCACATACGGCTGTACTCGCTGGAATAACAAGAATAGCTTGCCATAGCTGCATTAAGCATGGAAATATTTCAAACCATTCAATTTCACCTCCACATAGATCCCATGCTCCAAACATATGCTTTTTTGGGTAAGATTTATAAATAGTACATATAAATTCATCCATTTCACCCATACATTTAATGCTATCCACAAAAAGCAAGCCTCCACCACTGAATTTTTCACATAAACATGTCAACCATCTTCTTGTTTGATTGTCTCTATCATCCATATCCTCATAATAATTACGAGGAATAAAAAACTTAGCTGCATTAAAAATAGGCAAATCTGTGAACCTTGCATTTAGAGAGTCAATCACCTTCATTACAAAACCTTTTCCCAGCGTAACACAGTCATCTAGTGTCCCTGATCTCTGTGACTTCGGCAAACTCTCAAACCTCAATTCATGTACATGTACTATACCTTTACAATCTGCAAACTCAAGAGTTCCTTTTTGTGTTTTACTTAAAAAATATGATGTGTGCATTGCCCCTGCCCCAAATGTGCCTCTTAGAAATCGCTTATGAAGCAAGCTAATAGTGATATCCAAAGTCGTTCCAATAGATGTAATGTCAACATGATCCTCTTGAAACTTTTGATTCAACTTATTTAACTCAATAAGCACATCTGCGAGTAAGTGGATGCAAAATTGAACTTGAAATATTGTAGCCATCTCATACATTTTTTTCTCCACTAACTCCCAGTCTCTTAACAAAGCAGGCATGAGCTTAACAAGTCTTTCCATGACTTTTCCTCTAGAAAGCCATCTAATATGATGAATTTGTAACACTTCTAGCCTTGTGATTTGAAATGACTCCATTAGCTCTTTCAATTCTCCATGTATTTTAGTAGATTTCCCTAACCATGAATAGATCTTGTTTGCAAACTTATCAATAGCTTGCAATTCTTCAAAATATGATGAAGCATCATTTGCTGCTAATGCTTCTCGGTGAGAAATACAATGGATATCTAATAAATGAGGGGCATGTCGACGAAGCTTAGTAGATAAACCTTCACGAATACCCCTCATGGATGATGCTCCATCAGATCCAAATCCAACTAACTTTGTCATGGATAGATTCATGTCTGCTAAAAGAGATATCACAGCATCATACATAGATTGTGATGTTCCATCCTTAATCTGTAGCAACTGTATGAATTTTGTAGCACATGGACCTCTTCCTTCATTTGTCAAATATGTAATATAAACAATCAAATGTTGCACCATAGTCCGATCAGTGCTTTCATCAAGTAAAAGTGAGTAATATGAGCTTTGGAAAATCTCATCTTTTAATTTTCTCCAATATACCTCCTTAGCAGCGTCTAAAAATTCTTTTCCAGATGTTGTATTTGTATATGCTGAATATTCATCTGTTAAAGGCATGTGAGGAGTGTTTTTATACCTGTTCAAGTCACAAATTGACTTATATACTTCCAAAGGTAAATCATGTATTGCAACAAAATACATGTTCTCAATAACTGATATAATTCTCCCTTTCTGAGCATCAACCATTAGCTCTACATGTTTTGTAATTGGAAGAGTACTCTGTTTTCTTTCTGCCTCTAAAAATTGCAAAGAAAATTTATGAGCCTCTGATGTTGCATGGATGTTTAAAGCACTAACTTGAAGAGTTGTGCTTCCATCTTTAGCAAATGGAGTTTCCCTTTTAAATTTTACACACCATGAACATTTTATCCTTTCAACGCCATTACAATCTTTTACAGCATATGCCCATGGAAATCTCATCTTCCATTTGGACTTGAATGTCCTTTTGTACCTCTTGGATGTCGGTTCCTCTTCAAGAAGTTCTGCACTATATGATTCATGGTCCCCATCTAAATGATCATATACTTCATTTTCAGAAATGTGCAGTTGATTAGAGCATTGAGAGATACCAAATGCATCAGCAAGTGAACGTTGTTTCAGATCTTTTTTTGGGCGACCAAGAGGTGGCATTTTATACCTGTAAATCATAATCAATCAACAAAACAAGAAATATAAAAATACAGATTAATATAAAACACACAGATTCTTTGAAAACAAGACAGTAGACAACAAACTTCATATGAAAACTAATGTAGAAAAACACATTAATAAGAAAAAAAATCTGAAACTCTTTCCAAATTAATAAGAAAAAAAATTATACAGGATAAGATGTATGGTGATCCTTTATTTAAAATATAAAAACAATTATCTAAAATCAATATAAATATAAAAAAAAATTTGCAGGCATGCTTAAAACATACAGAAGCACATAATTCTTCAATGAACTGTGTAAAGCACTATAACTCATGCTTGATTCTGTATGTGTAATACAATAAGCAGTGATAAATTAAGATGTCTATTCACTGTAAAAGTCACGGTGGTGGACCATTTGGATATCTGAGAACAGCTTTGATGCCTGGTCAGTGGGTCACTGTAAAAGTCATGGTGGCGGGCCATTTGTATATCTGAGAGTGGATTTATCATTATGTAGAGTCCACAATCATTGAAAGCTTCACCAAGCTGGATGACAAATTTGTGGATAATGAGTGTCTAATAATCACAGAAAGGAGTTTAAAGTATTGTACTGCAACAGATTGTTTTGAGGCCACTAGCTGCGAGTGGATAGAATCTGTAAAAGGATTTGTTGTCAATATTTTGTCGGCCTATTCGATCACTGATCTAGAGGAATTAATAATGTACGGTGGAAAGCATGCAAAGCCAAAGGAATGCGGATGAGAGAGGCAGCTTATTGGAAGGCTTGTGGGGCAGGTGGTAGCCTCCTAGACAACTCCTATTTCAAAACACCCAATTATTTCAAATACCACCTAAACACACACACAGTTTCATTATGAATCAGTGTCAAGTACCTTTACGCAGCGTCATAGAAAAGTTTCTCTCAAGATATTATTCAGTAATCACGGAAATATCACAGAGACACTTTTGTTTTACAGTTGTCGAATTCTTGAATTGAAATGACAGACTTAAAGAATTCTGCAAAATGTACCTATTTGAAATCTCAGGTTTTTATCTTCAAACTTTTGCAAATGTACATAATTTCATATAAAAACTTGTCAATTCAAAACAAAATGGTACAGTTGGAATCCAGCAAAGTATAAGTTGATTTGATGGGGAACGATACCATGCTTCCCCTCGACTCTTTGGGATCAGGATTCAGTATTAGTAACAGCAGGACGAGGCCTACAAAATGAGAAGTTTGCAATGGTAGGTATTACTATTCATGTTACTGTGTGATATTGGAAGGCTGTCATAAATGTATGCATGCGTATATTTGTTAATGGGGACATAATGCTAGAGCACTGTTCATCTACGGACTCATAATCATATCAGGTCAGAAAACTCCAGTTCCATTTCCATCCATGTGCTTGTCAGAGAAACGGTTAATTTTGAAGCTTATACTTCATATTCCATGGGTAAAACACACATAAATAATAGGAATAACAGTGTACAGTACATGGATAAAGATCACGGGGAAATGAAACTAATATGGGGTCAGATCATGTCCATAAACTCAATAATGTTTTATTCCAGCTATAATAGTCATCCACAAAACTGGTTAAAATTGATATTTTTCCTACCCTCATTAACTGTCCAGTTTTGTCATCACAGGATAATTGCAGTGATCATGTTCATTTGGAAATGGATTACCATCAGCCTGTCCAAACATCCTGTAGTAGCTTCAACCAGTTGGAGAAATTTTTTTAAGATGCCACTGAGTTGCACTTGTCCAGGCCAATTTTATGCCCTGCAGTAGACAAAAAACCAGCTAGCAAGCATCTAAATTTTAACATTTCCCTCTTATGGATGATGATTGAACATGGAGGAAAGGGGCATTTCTATATGAAAGGGACAAGGCATCTAAAATAAATATCAGATCTATATGACATTCGTCCAAATCATCAAATATTGATTTGGACAAAATTGAAGTAGCACGCTAGGTGGAGATATTTTAGTGTTGTTTTAGCTGCAGTTTTCTAAAAAAAGAAGGCAGGGATCCTAAAAAAAGAGAGTAAGGCAGAGATCCTAAATAAAGAAAACTAAGGCAAAGATCCAAAAAAATTTAGAACAGAGCATACGGTAGTCAAACAGAAATGTAATTTACATTTAATTTCCGAGAGAAGTTTCATTACAAAACCAGAGATGTTGCTCCTTTTAACCACATCAGAAGATCCTTGTTTTAGCGCTGTATTTAAACACAAGAATATATAAGAAACTAATATGGGGTCAGATTCAAATACACATAAGGGGTAAGAATATACACATCAGGTTCTTAATGTCCATTCAAAGCCCGAGGAACCCATGGGACCATGGGAGTGATAGTTGACATGGGATTCTTAGGATAGTTCACTTAACAGGGAGAGGTTTACATAACTAAAAATTGATGTGTATGTTGCTTTCTCTCTCTTTTTTTAATATATATATTTTGGTTAAACGTTGAGATCAAAATTATGACTGATTTTCTACAGTTGCCTGAAATAGAGTCAGTCCAATCGGTGACTCGGTGTGTTTGGGGATTCTTTTGTAAGCAAGTAATTTGGGGATTCTTTTGTAAGCAAGTAATTTGAATAATCTTGTAACACGGTATTCTGAGTTTAATCTTGTTTGAGTTCCTTGGATAATTTCCACACCTTACAAATTACGTTGCCACGAAGTTGGGATGCTCGGGCATATTTTCTGAAAATCCTTTGCAACTATAATGGAATGGGAAAGAGGACAAGCTTGATTGATGTCGCTCAATATGAAAGGCATGTTATGTTTTCTGGGTTTCCCAATTTGCAGTTTTGTATATTGTGTGCAAAAAGTTATCGTGTTAGATTGAGATTTTAGGTTCACCTCTAAATTCTGGTAGGATATGGCTGTCTTTTGCACATGCAAAATATTCTTCATAATTCATTTGCTTGGAAGCCACTGTGGACATGAAAGAGATTCCAGCATGTAAACATCTTGAAGATGATGTATCATTGTTCAGCATGATAATCAGATATGGAGGAAGAAAATATTATGTTGTGAACTTGGAGGACACTAATAACAGTTGAGATTCTGAGGTTCTAGTGCACTCAATTAAGGAGCACATGTCCCCAAGTTGTCCCCATACCGTATCTTTGATTTTGAAGTCGTGAGTCCCAATACCACAATTTCTCCCTTTTCCGGAATAAATTGTGACCTCCAGGCAAGGGTTTGCAGTCTTTGTTCTCCCCAACCATGAAACTGTAAGATTCCTTTGAAAAGTAGTTTCATCAAGCTAAAAGGTGATAGCAATTCTGTGAGAATCTAGAGTTGAGGAATCTTGCAGGAGCAAAGGAAGTGGAATAGTCTTTGTTGGATTATTGGGAAGCTTAATTTCACAAAAGCAAGGGGCACATATAGAGTGAATTCGTGAACTTGATGGTTTCGATGCTACAGGCAGCCTCAAAGCCAATGCACTAATAGAAATCTTCACAAAGGTGCAGGGATCCATGATAAATTTAGATTAAAAATAATAATAATAAATAAATATAACCAACATAAAGATAGAGAAGAAAAAAACAAAAATAAAAAATTGTTCTTGTATAACAAAATGTTAACAAATTGTGTATCTTTTATGAGAATGTGAACATATATTCTTCTGGAAAGAAGGGAAATGAACAGGAACAATAATCATTTGACGAATGGGAAACAATTTCACACAGTGATTACAAGAAACAGTACTGGAACCACAAGAGACATTGACAGAGGACTCATCCGATCACCTCAGATGTAAGAGGTTAGAACAAATGCAAACTTACAAAACATCGCAGTCTCTCTGAAATTAAGAGCCACTGTAAACCTTGAAACCAGACCAAGCAGTCACCTTGGGACTGATTCTTGCAAACTAGAAAACCTCCATAAATGAGGAGAGGCATATAAGGACATGGATCAGGGATTTCCAAAATTAGATGGGCAAGCAAACCTTTGGTTGAGTGTTTAAATTCTTCCACAGAGCTCAATTATCAGAAAAGGTTTTAAAAATCAAATATTGGAAAAAGTCTAATATGCCGAAGAGTTGAAAACGAAAACTGAAATCCTTGACAGAGTTCAAATCGCTTTAGAGAACTTAAAAAGAGGGAAATTATATCATCAAAGTCCTGATTTCCTGCAAGAATTGAAAAAGAAAATTGAAATCCTCCACAGAGTTCAAGACATGGAAAGAAATTGAATGAGCTCAGAAAGAAAGACACCATCCACAAATGACTACACTCAAAAGCACATTAAGCAATACCGTCAATGCAGAAGTGCCTAAGATATCTCAGGAAGTTGCAGGCATAAACAGTAGAAGTTTAAGCGAGTCAGAGCATAAACAATGAGAAGTCTAAGGAACTCAGAACGCTAGAGACATCAGAACACTGAATCCATTCCAAGAACTTAAGAAGAAACTCTTCCCAGACTCTCAATATGGGCTGAACATAAATATTTGAATGATGAAGTACTTAAAAAATCAACTATCAGCAAAACACTATGATTTACTTCTGAAAAATACAATTTAAAATACCCTAACAACTCCTGAACATAAACAATATGGAATTGTGTATACACAGACAGGCCTGAAAGAGGGACAAATTCAAGGGTTTTGAGTACCTGGTTGTTTGTGCAGCCGATAAAAAATATTTTATCGTTGAGCTCTGAGTCTTGAGTCCTGACACTCCTGAGTCCTGTGTAGTGAGACTGAGGAATGGCTCTTTCGCTACAGGTTGCAAACTTGCAGGTTGCAGTTCTTCTCTTCTCCAACGCGATGAAAAGAAAATCCTAGCTCTGAGTCTGAAGCTCGAGTCATAACTTGGAAGTTGGTAAGGAAAATTATCACGGTCGTTGCACTTGCCATTCGGCTTGGAGTTGGCAATGTCATTAATTTTCTTCAATGTTGTTCCTTCAATGCTTCCGCTACCACAGTCCACTGGGCAGCAACCTTTACAAGACTGCAGTGACCACTGACCAGTGACGAGTCAGCGACGAAGACCCGTCACAGTTCACTCACGAGTCACGACTTCCATTTCTCCTTCGCTCGGCAATCTGTCCTTTCTCCGCTCACTCCCCCTGCCACGCAATGCATTCCACGGTCATCCGACTCATATCCCGCCTCAATTGGGGCGACTCGTTCGTTTAAGGGAGCTCCAGTTGGGAGATAATGAATTGGAGGGAAATATCCCAAGCCAGCTTGGCAGTTGCAGAAATTTGAGTATCCTGATTCCTGATGCTCTGCAACAACAATCTCACCGGCGGTAATAACTATTAACGAGTCACCAGTACCATAGTGTACCCGTGGGCTGTGACCCGTCCACCACTGGAAAAAAAAAATATGACGGGCACTGAGAGGATAGCACTTCTGAAAACATTTTATAGTATTATTCAAATTTCTTTTAAAACTTGTAAAAATTCAAAATTAAATTTTTTTTTGACTAGTAAATTTGGCTCTGCTTCTCTCGACGTGCCGGAGACCCTTTGAAGGGCTCCGACGTGTTCAAATTTGATGCCTCGCCGAGCCTAACTTTTCTCCGGACGCTGGAATCGAGTATCTTGCATTTCCATGGAGACAAGTTCTCATAGTCCGAAACTTTATCAAACTTCTATGAGCTTTGATGTTTTAGTCAAGTAAATGTCTCCATTTCACTTATTATGACATGCAATGCGTGTGAACTCTAATGTTTCGTTCTTCAAATGTCTCCATTTCATTTATTATTATGACATGCAATGCATTGTTATTTTCATTCAGATATATACAATGTTTATTGTTTTAGATAGATGGTGCTTTGGTGATTTGTTAAAGCACTTTTTGATGTCAAGTCACTAGTTCAATTTCTTGCCCTAATCAGGGTGATATGTTAGACATGTCGATGATGTAGTCCCTCCATTTCATTTATTATTACATGCAAGGCATTACTATTTCATTTATTATGACATGTATACTGTGTCTATTGTTTTCGATAAATGGAGACATTACTATTTCATTTATTATGACATGTATACCGTGTCTATTGTTTTCGATAGATGGCGATTTAGGTGCTTTGTTAAGGCACTCTTTGATGTCAAGTCACTAGTTCAATTCCTTGCCCTAATCAGGGTGATATATTGGACATGTCGATGATGTAATCCCTCCATTTCATTTATTATCACATGCAATGCATGACTATTTCATTTATTATGACATCTCTACAGGGTCTATTGTCTTGGATAGATGGTGATCAGGTGCTTTGTTAATGCATTATTTGATGTCAAGTCACTGGTTCAATTCCCTACCCCAATCAGGGTGATATATTGGACATGTTGATGATGTAGTTCCACCCAAACTTACAAAAAAAAGACATTAGAGGAATTTAATTCATTTAACTGGAGTACGGGGATTAAGCTCCGTAAAAGTAGGATCTCATCGAAATTGTGTTGCATCAATATTTCAATAAGAGACAAAGCGTTGTCATCATCTTGGCTTCCATTAAAATTGAGACATTGCATGAAACATACCAATTTTTCATGAAAAAATGGAGATCCAACTGCCAAAATGAACTTGCCACCCTCATCTACTATGAACTAAAACACAATGGGTTTAACATCTTTCTAAATATGGAGAGGTCTTGTGTGACAATGTGTTGGATCCTACATAAATCTTGAGGGATCCTTTGTAAGGGTGGGGCATGGACTTGATTAAATACATAGGTGAAAGAATGTTGACCAACTACCATTGATGATCTCAATTGGCTAATTATTTTGTTTCATTACATTCAAACAATGAGATGATGGAAAAATGAAAGTATGCTCAAGATGATTGTTACACATTGATGCAATTCTCACTCTTTACTAATTAGTAGGAAAAATGTCACAAGTATATTAACAAATAACTCACCATGTAGAGGATAAGAGGGTATCAACTTAGTGACAATGAACACAATGTTGAGAGGTTGAAAAAGGGGGCGAGAGATTGAGAAGTTACTCTAAGGAAATTATGCACCAAGTCAAACACTAAAGGGGTGCTCTTAGAAGGTCATGTGAAAATCGTATCCGAGAGCAAACTATTAGGAAGAAACCATGTAAGGTTTTTGTAAGAGGGATGAATCTTAATTAATAAGGCCAAGGTTAAGATGAATATCTTAGTTGTGAATTTCCATTTAGTTCATGAGTAAATCACCCACACTATACAACTTGTTCATGAAAATCCAAGGAAATTGAGTAGCTCACAATTGAAAAAAATAATAGAGGCAAGTTTATTGTGAACATAAATGAAATCAAGCAAAAGGTTATATTGGTCCAAACTATGCTAATGTAACACCCTCCTCCCATATTTACCCAAGTTAACCGGTTCACTGGGGTAAACATGTGACGAGAGGCTACTATAATGTGATTCAACCTCCTAGGTCACCTTAAGGAAGTGGAACCGACATAACACAACCAATCTGACCTTCCTCACATACTACGAGACCACCAACCCTTCCAGGGTGGTCAACCCCCTGAGACAACTCATCATTTGACCGACATGGACCCTCATTCGCTCCATGACAAGCCCCTACAAGTGACTAAGGCCTTCCAGTCGCTCCCGTAGAAGGGCATGCCAATGACTGTGGACTTTTTCAACTAGTTTTGTGCAAACGATCTCGGATTTTGTGTCACTTTTTTTCAGGAGCTAGGACTCAAGCCACTCGCCCAGAACTTCATGAAAACTTCATAAATGATAAATAAAATGGGAACAAAGATACTAATGAAAAAACTTTGATACAAATACTTGATCTGACCCCTACTAGCCATGATAGACATTTCGTCAAACATGTCACAAATATGCGATCTACATGTCTTAACAATAGATCTGAGCATAGAGGTCTCATACTTATCCGAGATTCGTAAGGAAGCATTGTTTCCTTATCACAATAATTGCATTATCATCTATTAGGACATATATACATTATACATTCATTTGCTAATAAAAACATTATGAGAACCATACACCAAGTCTGTCATGAAACATACTCATAACCACCATATAACCAACAAAAAATAACAAGGATATAACAACCATAAAATCCACATATAAGCTAGTACATTTACACATAATTAAATACCAATGAGAAGAAGCTCTTATTAATGAATGCAAAAACCCAACCAGGTTTGAGACTTCCACGAACCACCCGACCATATATTGGCTGAACCAAATCTTTCTTTCAGCCAATCACCCCCATGCCATATTCCAAACATGAATTTGGGACTAACAAAAAAACCAACTAGGGCTTCCTCGAGCTTTACCGCAATCCCCACCGGATCACTAGGCCCAAACCCTCATCAATACAACCAGGCTTTACTTCAATCCCCACCAGATCACTAGGCCCTAAACACACATGGATGCCTCCGTATCTCTCCACCTAAACCGTGAGGAATTTGTTTGTCTCAACCTCTCAACTTTTCCTTGTATCCCGTCATTACCAGTCAAGGGATTCCTAGGCCCAATCAAGGGTACTCACCACTTAGCTTTAATCAGTATCTCGCCATTCACCAGTCGATGATTCCTAGGCTCAATTGAGGTGTTCACATCCAATCTTTACAATTTGTTCTTTACAATTCCGAAGCGACACAACTGTGGGTCACATTGTACGAACAAAAGAGGATGAAATGGGATAGTGACGGGGAAAAGAATTTAGACGGTTGAATGGTAGAAGTGTGCCTTATCCCGATCATTTAAAAGAAAATATGTCAAAAATTATGCCCCAGTGAGTTGGAGTTGCTTGACCAAGTCGAAAGAGAAATACGGTGCAAGCTAGTCGGGTACACACGTCTTTGAAAAGGATGCGCTAAACATAGGGATTGGGTGCAACAACTCGATAATAATCTATTTAATTTATATGTACATTTGAAACTTAATAATGCACCTTTCAAATGTAATTACATCTATATTTCATATTTTAAGCTGATAGGGTTATTATAATACACATGACACTATAATTTTTTAACTTTTTTTATAATAGGTGCATTTTTTCCCATCTATGTGGGCATATGGACACCATTTTCGCACAGAAAATGTTGATGTTGGAAACATCACACAAGATTGTGGAGTGGGAAGTCGAGTTCGATCAATCTAGTTTGATCTACAGCCACCGTGATCAAAACCTAGTACGAGGGACGTTAGGTTACATCGGAAAGATACAAGAGATCATTGAAGTGGATTTCTCTTTACTTTCCAATGAGGTTATATTTAGGTGCAAGTGGTGGGACACCTTTGATCGAAATAATGTAAAGGAAGATCGCGATAGTAGGCTGATATGTATCAACTCTAGAAAGATGTGGGATGAAGCTAAGAGCCCTATGTTTTCCCCAAACAACGCAACTAGGGTGTTTTTTACCCAGATGTGTTGGATAGGGATTGGTGGTTCGTATTGAGACATGACCCTAGATCAAAACATATTTTTGAGAACAATCGTGTTATCATGCCATGCGAGTTGGAAGATAATGAGGGTGATCATGAGAAGCGAGAGTGATATGGTACATGTGTTATTTCATCAATATTTATACTTTTTTAAGATGGGTTTTTCGAAAACATTAAAATATGTATTTTGAATTAATTGGTAATTTGCATTGTGTTAATGTTAAAATCAATATTTCACTTGATAATTTGCAATTATGTTGATCTAAAGAAACAATGGCGTCTTTGTATAAAGTTTTTTTGTATTGTATGTAAGATCATAATAAAATAATGATAGTTCTAAATTACATGAATTTATTGCATTATTTTCTAAACTTTATTATGTTACAAAAATTCAGTGTTATTCTAGATTTATTATTTTACTAGAAAAATTTTAAATTTAGAAAATTTTAATAAAATCATTTCACATTAATCATACAATTAAAATTTTCACATATACGATACAATTAAAATTAGAATTAGAATTACAACTACAGTTTACAATTTTATAATTTTCACATAAAATTGCGATTTCATTTCACATGCAATTACAATTTCAATTTGTATTATACGTTGTATTATATATACAACGGTCGTCCACAATATAGGAAGTGTAGTCTACACTTCCAAATAGTTTATCAACATTGTGAATATGTGAGGATATAAGTCTATCCGTCATCCCATACCGATTACATACAACATATCACTCTTTTAGAAACAACAAACCTCGTAGCAGCACAAAAAATACGTCCCTATTCCTGGACCCTGTGATATACAAGAGACAGGAGAAAAAACCACCAGGATATTTCCAATACAACATAAAAACAACAAAAGGTTATATTAGTCATATCGAGAGGAGCGAATAAGCGGCGTATGTGAAAACCCCGCAGCATATTAAGGGATGGCGAAGCTTGCTAGATGAAGAAGACTTGACAGGCTCCCTTTGACCAAATGAGATCCGATCATTAAACGAGCTCGCTTGAAGTCGTCGGCGAGAGAGAAAACACATAGCGAAGAATCACGGCTACTAGTGGAAGAAACAAAAAAAAGGATAAATCGGCTGCTTTGACATCGACCAACAACCATATAGGGCCTTGAGATCATGGGATGGGGATGTTGTTTTCGACAGGACAATGATATTGTCCCTATAGTGTCACCTCGCAATATACCATAGACCATGCAAAACCTATTTTTGATAAACCGTACGCCCTTTGTTAGTGTTCTCCTATATATATGATGCAATGGAGGATAGTCCAATTTCACCCACAAATATCTTGTCCTTTTGAACCATCCATGAGAAGTCGAGAGAGGATTGCGAGGACGGGCCATTTATAGCTTCAATAATAAGCTTGGAATCACCATAGATGTAAACCTGTAAGTAGACCCAAATTGCAAGTGGCAGGTAAACCACACCAAAGGGCCATAAGCTCCACCAAAGTTGTTTGTGTGCCTACCCCCATTCCAATGAAATATGGATCCGCTGAGATTGAGATAACTTAGTCGAAGCCCCACATCCCATAATCCCATCTGACAGCACCATCGAAGAAAATAGCAGGTAGGGATATCGGATAGAGGTCGAATCCTTCTAGATCCATCATAATCAATATTCAAGCAGGGACGCGTCGCAAATCCAATTCATAATAGCTTTGAAGATATGAGGCATAATGATAGAGTACTTTTAAAAATGTGTCGATTCGCTGATGATCAAAAGCAAAAAGAATGGCGCAGATTGAAGCCGCATTACGATCCCAACGATGTGCGACATCAATGAAGTTGAGTCGAGGACCATGATGTCCTGAGAAGAGATTTGCTGAATAGATGCCAAATGTGTGTCACACTTGGCTTTAAGTAAAGAATAAGTGGTCAATTGTTTCCTCGCATTAAACAAGCAAACATACCACCCTGCTGCATTTTCCCTACGCCGAGACCATCCCAAGTTAAAATATCCTCCTTCCACACCCACGCAAAGAAGGATTTTGGTTGGGTATCTTCTATGCCAAAATAAATTTCCCCTTTAAAACAGAAGAGTGTAATCCATAAACTCAAACATGTTTATATTAGAGTATATGTTTTAAACCACACGAGGGCCTCATCCTCATTTTCCCGACTAATCGATTTGTCTCACTGCAGGGATAAAACGCGATGCCTGATCATCATTCTGTAATTTACTACTCATCCCGCATCCCTCCCCTGAAAGTCCCAATTGGGCGACGATTTGATGACGAAGCATCGAATTCAGCAAAGCAATCACTGTGCAGATAATAGATACCTTTCGTGTGTCAATGTGTGTAATAGCCTATTCGTTGATGTTCGGAACAATAGACAAGCCACATGTTTATCCCTCTCGGAAAGAATACGTTGCTCATTACCAAAACTCCACGCAGACCCCCACCACAAGATATGAATGATCTTTTTAAGTGCTCCATATAGCCGACCCGCTATGCGGAAAAAATAACCGATATTGAAGTATACAAAGTACATGGAGTCATTCGGCAAATATTTGCATGGGATGATATCGCTTCATATACCTATTGTGGATTGCCCGTCACAGTAACTTAACGAGCAAGAGCGACAAATTGAAGGCTCAAGTGTTTAAGAATGCCCCATCCACCCAGATAGGACAAAATAAAAATCTCCAACTTACAAAGGGTGATACTTTTTTTCATAATTAGACCCTCCATAAAAAACGAGCAATGATACAGTAATACAATTGAGAATTTTACAAATATTTTACATACAATTGAAATTGGAATTAGAATTAGAATTAGAATTAGAATTACGATTACAATTTTCACGACAATTTCAATTTTTACACTTTCACATAATTACAATTACAATTTTAGAATTTACATACAAATTTATAATTACAATTACAATTTTACAAAGTTTTACATATATTTACCATTACAATTACAATTTTAGAATTTTACATACAATTTCACAATTTTACAATTTTACATATATCACAATTACAATTACAATCAATTTCATAATTAAATTAAATATTACAATTAAAATTAAAATTTTACAAAATATTTTACATACAGCTAAAATTAAAATTTTACAAATGTTACAAGTTCCTCCGTTTCTTACGAGATAGATGATCTCGACAATGCGAGTCATCGAGGGCACCTTTCTCCTTTATTTATCGAGCCTCCGACGCTAGATAGCATTCAAGGTGATGAGAGGTAGGCTTAAGATATTATTGTGAGAATAACTTAGAGTAAGGTTTGATTGAGGAATATTACTGTAAGAATAACCCATGTAAGGTGTACAAAGAGGTTGGCTAAGCTTAAGATCAATATATTACTTCAATCCATGTGTAGGGTTGGCTGCCAGCGATTGACTCTTAATGAATAAGGCTAAGCTTAACAGTCAAATATTTTACTTCATCCCATGTAAAGGTTTGCTAAAGAGGTTGACTCTCAATGAATAAGGTTAAGCTAAGCTTAAGATCAAAATATTATTTCAACCCATGTAAGGTTTGCAAAGAGGTTGACTCTTGATGAATAAGCGCTAAGCTTAAGACAATATATTACTTCTTCGCATTGTCATTTATTACATCTTATTGACTACTTAACAAGGAAATTAAGTAGGTTATAATTGAACAAAGGGAAATTAAATAGAGTTATAATTGAACAAAGGAAATTAAGTATAGGTTATAATTGAGAAAATGTCCAAGGTTTGAGGTGTAATGATTGATTCTAATCATTGCTAGATGAAATGTTGAATGGATGAAGAGATGCTTGGGCAAAGAGGAGAAGGGAAATGGGTTGATCAATCAGGAGGATATTGATGGAGAAGGTGAATGAGAAAATGTTTAATTATGTCTAAGGTTTGAGGTGTAATGATTGATTTTAATTATTGCTAGATGAAATGTTGAATGGATGAAGAGATGCTTGGGCAAAGAGGAGAAGGAAAGGGGTGATCAATCAAGATGATATTGATGGAGAAGGTGAATGAGAAAATGTTTAATTATGTTAGCTCATCAATGTTAGTCATGATGGTTGAATATCTCACAATCTAGGATTCCATTAATGGAGCCAAAACCTTATTAATGCGAGTTATTATTGGTGACAACAACCTTAAATCTTGTCAACATCAAAGACATACAATTTAATGACAAAGTCTCCAAAACCCAATATGTCAATGATAGCCACTCAAGCATGTTGACATTGGTCACGAGGAGGATTACTAAAAGGAGTTGAATGTTATAATGATCTTTAAATATTTTTAAGAGGTTTTCTTATTTTGGACTAGTGCCAAAATCCATTGGGCGATGGAGTCATAATGTTCCAAGCTTATCACATAACTCATTCTTTATGAAAGAGAATCTATAGTAAATAGTTCATGATGGCATGCACTTAACGTTGTAATGAGATTAATAAAGAATATTGTTAAAGTTAATTTTACAATGTAACACATCATTAAATATGAGAAATCAACATAGACAAAATCTCTACATGCAACTACATGATATCATGAAAGAATAAACATTTGGATCAATTGATCATGTTAGTGGCGAATTTAACTACTCGCCAACCCTTGTTCAATTTATCTTCAACATATAAATATACAAACCACACATATGTATCCAACCATTTGAAGACAACATTGCAGTAATGATGATCTACCCTCTTGGTGTAGCTACATTATCAATTTCTAGAAGCCAACATGTATTACTCTAAGAAAACCATTGGGAGGCTCCCCGAATCTTGTTCCACGAACTAACAATACTTGTTTCTTTAATCAAGATCCATGATCAAATAACTATATTAATTATCAATACCTTATAGCCATATTTGGTTCTCTTACAATCGAATTGAACTTAGCCTTTTTCCATTTACCAAATTAGCAAGTTTCCAACCATTTGGACAAGTTTTGAAGTAGTTTATCTCATGTCCATGACATATTGAATTACAAACCATGTACAACACACTTGTTCCTATTTACCAACCTTAAGAGAAAATCAAGGAGGTTATACATGTGTGGCTAAATTTCTTGCCCCAACTAATGGAGCCACTTTTTAACCATATAAATAAGAGCCCATGGTTGGTAAGGGACACACCCTTATGCTAGATAAAATTGGCTAGAACCCTTATTAAGATTCCTTTGCCATAGATGTTCATACTATGTAGAAACCTACCTTGGTTCTCCAAGTTCGGTATATTTTGAGTGACATTTTTCATTTGCCATCCTTTGGCTCCCTCACCAAAGTAATACTTTTTTCTTGTTGAGTGGGAGTTCTAATCATGTGGTTGGAGATAAAGGAATGCGGAGACTTGGGTGATGGAGGCTCCATGATAGGATAAAGTATATTATTTCTTGTTGTTCACTTTTGACTCACCTATATACATATCTCTCTTCTCCACCCTCCCCGCTAGTTCTCAAGTCATTCGATTAGATGCATTACATTAGAATGTTATGAATTGTGGCTAGACGACTAACTTGAAATTAGTTAAGGTTTCACGTTTTATAATATATTATAAAAAATTAGAAATTGAGGAAGGCACTAATTAGTCTATTACTGTGGAAGTTGTACGGAGATTTGTTGATGTAATTTCTATTAACCAAATTGCTCATGGAGATCAAACCCAAATTCTAGTTACAAGATATTATTATCTTTCATTTTCATGGCATTTCAAGTATTAAACATTAAACCATAGGGAAAAATAAATTTAAGACTACTCCTGTTGGTGGGACCCCAATCCTCTCGCCAAGTATCATAACATATCATAGCAAAAAAATCCTAAAATGAAACTTGAGACTCCATAAGGCATAATTCTTTGAATTCTTCTATTTGGGTAGTAGTTTTTCAAATATGATATGGTCTAGATTCAAAAATGAAAAATAAAAAATAAAAAATGAATCTATCTTTTGCTTAGAAATGAGTTCATTGTCTGCTCATAATTTGGGTTCAAATATACTAGATTTATATTCTATCTACTCATAAATGGATTCACCATGGCTCGGATACATAGAATTAGGGTTGATGGGGTATCTTGTCTCCTTAAAAATGGATTTGCATGGGTTAAAAATACATACAATTAAGGTTCAAATATCACCTTAGTAGATTAATCACCTCAACAAGATCCAAATTTGTTAAAAAAATGATCAAAATGCTTGCTTAGAATTGATCCACCCCAATTCCAAAACGTTGAATTAGGGTTTCCATAGCCTAACTACTTAGAAATGGATCCACTAACTACTTAGAGTATCGATTTAAATATAGACAAAAATAAATACAATTTAAAAAATCCTATGCAACTAAACATATGTAGAACTTGTGTACCTCAAAAAATTCATAGTCGGTGTGGCCTAAAAATTCATAGCGCAAGTGTCTACAAAAATTATAACCTATGTGCCTCAAAATTCACAATCAAAGTTTGTTTCATAATCTAAATGGGATTTTACCTAAGTGGGCCAACAACCACAAACATAATGTATCATGAGGACTTGGAGATTGTTTTTGGCATTGAAAACATCTCCCACCCCTTCCATGATATGGAGAGGAAAATTACTGTTCACGAGGGTGTCAAGACTCGCGATGGTTTAAGTGAGGTGGTAGAAAAATAACATTGTGTGCCATATGAATAGGCATGGGAATAACTTAGAGCTTGAGGACCTATTACCTACAACTTGGTTGTAGTCTCTCCATTTGTTACACTATATTAGATCACCATTAACAATGAGTTCACATTGTTGGGTCATGATGGTTCATCACATTGGGTATTTTAGGACATAAGGGTGGCTTCAAAGAATCTCCTCCATCTTAAATAGAGGGAAGGCTTACTACCATCAAGTACATTGAGTTCCATGTTTCATCTTTCTTTGTTTGCTTTAGTTTTAGTATGTTCTTCAACACTCTATGCAAAGGCTATAATTGTTTTAACCTCAATCCTTGTTTCTAAAGCACCTTTTTACTATAAAATCACCTCTAGCTCATTTCCTTGTGCTTCATCCTTCCAAGTATCAATGTTTCTTGCTTCATCTATCCTTGTTTTCTTGACTCATCGTGGCCCCTAGATCCAATTGTGTGTGTGATACTTCGAAGCCTCTTCCCATTTGGATTTGGTTTATATCATTGTGTATTTCTTTCTCTACACAATACACATATCTCAAGTCGCATTCTTCCTATCTCTTTTCCTTTCTAGCCTTACATTAATCCCTTCCAACCCTTTGTTACCTTCTATGATAGCCCTCAATTTATCGATTCCTATTCATCTTAACCCCATCTCAAAATTCATATGTGGATAGGTCAATTTCTAGGGCACTCTAGTCCATCATGCCAAGTAGTTAACGTGGTCATGGGGGGGGAAAGGAAGAAGAGCCCTCTATGGCTTGAGAATGTTGGGTACTTCCAATAAGGTAGTTAATGAGTATTGGGAACAATCTCCTTCACAGATCTAGGAGCATATCTCCATTGTTTAAGAAGAAATCAAGTTGGACCAAAACATCATGCATGATTTGGATGTTGATGTTGAGATTGGAAATTGGGTGGTATCATTGGGAAATTCCGGATCTAGAGACATGAAGTATTGGATTTTTTTGAATTGTATTATAAAATTAACACAATGGTTGGAAAAATTCTTCAAGATAGGGACAAGGTCTAAGAAGAAGTTATTTATTCAGTTGTATGAGGTAATGCGTTTAGCTGAAGGAGATCAAAAGTGGGATTCTTGCTTCTTCTTCTTAAGACCCAAGTACCTGAACAACTAGTGCAAACAATCAAACACATCATGGTCACAAATTTTGGGTTTTAGATTAGTTTTTCATGATTAGTTACTCTATTTTTTGGACTTACTATAGTTAAGCCTATTAGTCTTCATAAGGATAGGCATCATAGGAAAAATCCACGCTAAAATGATATCACTATTCTCATGTCTATTAAAAAACCTAGACAAAACTATATGGATTACAAGTCTATTTTTTTGTGGGTAGTTTGGTTTTCCCATGTGGTTGGCCAAATGAAAAATGTTTGACATGTAATCGATAATTTAATGGAAAAAAAACTTAACTTACAAAAATAATAATAATAATATGAATGTTTATAAATATAAGAAAAAATGGATGTCAACTACATATTACATGTTTTTTTATCATTCGTATTAAACTTATGGTCATCAATATTAAACAACAATGGGAGTCTTTTTCAAGTAGTCAAGAGATATGCAATTTTATCAAGAAATATCATCAAGTTATTAAGTATATTTTTAATTCAATTCTATTGATAACCAAGCCATTTACATATGAGTTTAACAAACAAATCGATTATACTCCAACATGAGATGGGGAAGTTGTATATGTGCTTATGGAAATTACATGCACCTCCCTTTTCTTGGCTTGAACTTTGATTGGGGAGAGGATGAGAAGAAGGTCAAGTGAATTTTAACATTGTTGAAATTTTAGGCTTGCTTCAAAGGTGTTTGGTTTTATATGTATGCCTAAAAGAAATTTCCATTTACCCACTCTTTTCTATAAACCAACAAGGAATTTAGGAGGAGTACTTCGAGGGGTTTAACTAACTTGTTGGTATTAGTGACTTGCATGAGAAATTAGGTGGGTGATAGTAACTAAACAAGCAACAAGGTTTTCAAGTCACTGCCATAAGACTTAGATTTCCTCGGAGTTCCATCATCCGATTAACAAAAACCCTATGAAAACAAATCACTACACTAAATTTACATCCAATTTAGGTGTAGATAAGAAATATCATTAGAGTATTCAATGCTATCCTTGAGTCACCTTAAACTAACTTAAAGTTTAGAGATATTATAATCTCTTATAAAAAATCCTTTACATTGATGTTGCTTTGTAAGGTCCTATAAAATGGACTATGTGAAGGCAACTCATAGAAAGGTTTCATATGTGGATTTGGTGTTAGGGAAACTCTTGAAGAAGAATCCTAATTGAGGTCCCATGCCACAATATGTTGGGGCCCTACATAGGTTCCAAAGGAGCCTATGCAAGGATGGGCCATGAATATAAATAGAAAGCATGGGTGAAAGAGGGTTTACTAACTACCATTAGTGAGCCTATTTGTCTAGTTACTCTTTTCCTTTATTTACTTCAAACAATGAGATGATAGGAAAGGGAAAGTGCGCTCAAGGACGAAGGAAATTCTCACTCTTAACCAATGAGTAAATCAAGGCATGTGGGAAAATGCCATAATTATATTAATAAGAAACCGGATAGGAAGAGGATAAGGTGTATCAAGATAATGAGAGGCAATAAGACTCTAACAAGTAAGAAAGAAGAGGGGGTGAGAAATTGAAATGTCATCTTAATACAATCATTCACTAAGTCAAATTTTAAAGGGTGCTATGAGGAGGTCATCCAAAATTCCTGTGTGATAAAAAAATCATTGAGGTCTCATCCAATTCATCCCCAATGTTGGTGATATTAAGGTAATCATGAGTTGGTGCCCTATTACCTTTGCTAAAATAATTCCCTGCAAAATCTTCTCTTAAGCTCTAGCCTTGAGGTTGATGCACATACTTCCAAAGATTATTTAACTAGGGTAGGATAGCATCATTAGGGGGATATTCATTCTCAACAATATGATTGTTGTTTGGGAATCTATGGAATGGACTTAAAAATTTCATTGGATTCATTTTATCATCAATATTGACACTAAAAATGCATATAACTACATCTAGTGTCCCTCCCCTTTGGTTATGCTCCAAGCCTTGGGGTTTTGCACCTTCAATTCTCACTAGTGAATTGATTAGCCTTTATAATTCCATTTGAAAAGGCTACCTTTTATCACTAACATGGTATTATTCCTAGCCATAGAGGCACTATGGTATCTTCTTAGCACCAAATTCGACTTTGGATTGATTTTGAAGATTCCTTTCCTTGAGTTGGATGCTAGATAGCTAGTTAATGAAATTTTTTACTGATCATTTTTTCTTGACTATTGTATAGGTAAAAAATTCCAAAGATAACACCATGGAATATTTGAATATATTTTTTCACTACTTTCGGTTGCAATGGTTAGTGGGTCATAACATAGTTCTACAAGCTGATCCAATACCTATGTTTAACTACCTTTACTCCCGACACTAGGTTTGCATTTAACTAGGTTATAATTTTAAATTCCTATATATTCCTTTCATTTTTCCAATGCGCTCCAAAGGGCCTTAGGGAAATAGCAGTGTACAGAATGGAGTAGAAGGTAGATAAATGGATTAGCAAAGCAATGACATTGAAAACCAAATTCCAAATCTATACCAAATTGCTAGGCACCACCCATGTGTATTACTCATATTCTTGGTTTCCATTGAAAAAAATATATAATTGATTTGAGAATGAACTTAAGAACTTTATCTAGACTATATATGATTAAAAAACTTTTTTTCCATAGGGCCAATTTGAATTTATGTTACACCTAATGAGAATTGGAAAATTGGGTATTATTAGAACCCAAGTTCAAGCCCACATTCTATGTACAAAGTGGGTAAATTAGTTAGTGGAAGGTGCTTCTTCCACATTGTGTGAACCAAGGGATATTAGTAGGAAAAATAAGTTTGGCAAGGTATTTCTACTCAAACTCTCATGTTCATTCTGTTTAGAGTTAAAGTTTTGGGAATTTTTTTTATTCAAAGCATTTGGAAGACCTCAAAATTTATCAAACCATTATTGGTTTGAAAATTTTCTTCCCTCCAAAACGGTATTCACCATTGATCCTTTATGCAAGTAAGTGAAAGGTTGAGCCCTCTTGGTTCTAAGCCTTAAGGTTATTTGAATGAGGCATCCATGTTATGAATGATTTATATGATGACCTAGCCAGAAGATGGGTTCCTGGAAGTGATCTCAAATAATTTGTTTTTCTATGTAATGCATATAAAATCATTGTGGACCACATTTATGGATTCATCCCTCATGCCTTAGTCTTAAAAATTGGCTTCTAGGTCGATGAGCTTGGTGAAAGAATTAAAAATAGGTAGTGGATATAGCCTCTCATGACTATAAGTTGGCCACATTAGGCTATAAAATTTTTTTCTCCATGCTTGTTTGGAATCTTTGATGAACAAATTTGAACATTAAGATCCAAACGAAAAACGTGGTTATTTTAGCTAAACAATATTTGGAAACTAGCTTGAGCCAAAGAAAACATTTTTTATTTGGAGGCTTATGGTGGTTGGCCTCTCTGTAGATAAAGAATAACTTACCTAAGAATGCAAAATCCATTGTGACCACAAGGTGTTTAATAACTCTAAAACAAATTTTCTATTTTTTCCCTTTGGCTCAATTTATTTGGGCCTAGGTGGATATGGTATGCCAACAATATTTGTTTTCTTCTTTGAATTGGTAGATTTGCTTGCTTAGAACCCAATTGTTATCTTAGATAACACTTAGATATAGTTTGGACTTAATTTTCCAAATTAGCTAGGTTTTTAGATTTTCTCAACATAAAATTACATGTACAAAGTGTCAATTTGGTCACCTAGTCAGTGTGTAGAGTCAAAATGGGTCTAAGTGGGGTCCACAGTATGAGTCAGAGTCCAAACCATCATTTGTGTCGGTCTTACTTGTTCATTATTATTTTTTAGCTACTTTTGTCGAATTTCGTAGTAGGTCCAGTTATGAAAACATAGTGTTTGCTACGAAATTTCCCAAAACTTCCGTAGCAAATCTGTCACTTCTACCATCTGTTCCGTCACGAAACCCTATTGTTGTTGGTAATGGTCCCTTTTTTATTAAATCAAGGGTTAGATTCTCGATGTATCATGAGTATATGTCAGAGTTTACCTTTATCCATGATCCCCAAGTGTAACATTGCAAAGAAAACGGTCCATCATTCTCTTCTTCATTTTGAGTTGCTTTTACTTTCATAGAGAGGTCTAGTTGTCATTAGGAGAAATTGCAGGTGGAAATAAGGAGCTCATTACGTGTTGCTGCCATGTCATAGAAGAAACAATACAAAGGAGGCTCTGTGGTACACTATGAACCCACAAACATGAAGCTTTTTGAAGAAGACACAATTTTCAGCCACTCATTTGCCAACGTTGGATGCCTGCGTTTTTGCCAGAAGTTGCAGGGTTTCCATGGACATATTGCTAAGGATTTTACTGTGAATTTCACAGGAACAGAAACCAAGGTTGGCACGTTGAATTTTTCAGTGTCCCCTGATACAATTTCCCGTGCTACAGATATTCCCAGGTCTGGTGAGATGCGGTTCAAATTTCAGAAGTTCCAGTCACTCAATTGTGATGATTTTCTCAAGGATGAATAGATAGGAATTAACATGACTGCTAGCATTTCTAGGGTTTTCCTTAAAGATCATTTTTCAAAATTTTTAGTGGTCATCCAGAAATAGTTTACATGTGAAGGAAGGTTCAATATGGTTTACCAATATCACTTGAGACCACTCTTAAATTTTACAGGTAAAAAATGTCTGGAAATTCCTTTGTATCATTTTAGGAGTTTGGGAAAGATGGCTGATAAAGTCTAGGCCAAACCTTATGCTAGCAATACTTCTCTTTTTCATCATGGCCTCATCAAATTGCTTGTTTTAGAAGAGTTGAATAAAGTAAACAAATATTGGCTTACTTTCTTGTTATTAAGTGGTTATGAGCTAGATGTAGCTACCCCTTCTAGAAAAAATCCAAAATCTCAGTCAAAAACTCCCAGGGAAAAGAAAGAACCAGAAACAGAACATATAGTAAATACTTCCACAAGTACAGGGAAAAGGAAGACTAGAAATCATAGTAAAGGGAAAGGTAAATTAGTTGATATTCCAGAAGTAATTCAACTTGAAGGAAGTCCAGTTTTGCAACCTTTACAAGTGACAGAGGCAAAAATACAGAAAAAGAACAAGAGAGCTAGGAAACTTGAATTTGCACAAGAGGAACATGGTTTCATTTTCAGACCAAAAAATCATGTAACAAGATCAATGCAACAAACAGAAAAAATATCATAAGTGCCCTTCAAAAAAGCAAAACCAACAAAGAGAAGACAACGAAAATAACTTGTGCAAGAAAAAATCCAGATAGAAGTTTTACAAGAAAAAATGAGAGAGGCTAGAAAAGAAGTGATAGAAGTCAAACTAGAAGGTAAGGAGTTGATGGACCAGGTGTCAAAGCAGATAAACTTCTATGATGAAGTTGCAGAAAAAGACAAAAGGATGGTGAAGAGGACTCTACCATTGCACATGATGTTAAAGCATATGTACAAAAGGAACATATGGTTACAGGCAGAGAGAAGTAAGTTGCAAAAACAAGTCAAAGAATTGGAAACTCAAGTAGAGTTGATCAAAAGTGAATTTTCAAAAAGAAATCTTAAGCTTTTAGCTGAAGTAGCAAGCACATCTTAAGTATGGTAAATTTCTCACATTTTTCCTATATTATGCTAAAATGATAATTTAAGCAATAAACATGGTTAGACATGATATAAGGAGCAATAAGAAGGTAAAAAAAATCATAAGGAATAAAAAAATCAGAGAATTCAAACTTTTGTAACAACTCCCCATAGTTACGCTGAAAAATTGCTACGAAATTGTTGTAGCATATCATTGATGAAAATGCAAGAGAAAGTTTCAGATGAAGGATTTCTAATGTTATGATTTTAGCTAAAATGCACAAGAGAAGACTTCATAACCTACAGAAAGATCAGAAAAGTACCAGAGGAATGTTTTTGTAGCTTGCTACCAATTTTTTCTACAAAACTGTCAAATCACTTTTTTTGCATTATGAATTTTGATTTGTCATCAGACAACAAGGAAATTAGATGGATTACAGGTCACATGGGTATCCACATCATCAGGAAAAAGATTTCTATTTTCAAGGAACACAAGTCAGCAAAGTCATCCATGTCGGAACATCCACGTGGCAGGAGCAACATCAACAAATCAACAGACTCATCATCTGGTTTGATTCGATATGGTTCAGCAACAAAAAATTTTAGGGCTCATAAATTGATAGAATCTTATTTGAATTTAAATTTTATCAAAACATAAAATCCCTAAAAAATCTCAATATGTGTTGTAAATCAAATAAGATTAGGTCACTTAGCATGATCATTGAATCTAGCCCCATGTGGCAGATTTTGTAATTAATGGCATATGGAGATGTTTCTCTATATATTTGTATTTGTTTGAATTTTCAAGGGATGAACAATGTGAGAAAGACCACATTTTGACCATTTTTATCCAGTTAATATATAATTTCAGCAATACTCTATTTTCAACCTGAGATTCAATTTTTGGTTTCATTCTATCCCATCATGTTTTATGTTGTTATTAGTTTTCATAGCTTGTTTGGTTACTTGGAATTCAATGTAATATCGTTCCAAATTCCTTCAACTTTTCTGTGATTGACTGTAAATTTCCATTTCACATCAGTTAAACCAAAAGTGCCTTAGCTTCCATAAAATAAAGTTTGTCTGTGATTAAAATTTTTTTAACTGACTCCATGCCAAATGGTGGTGATTATCACACTTTATTTCACCTAAAAAATCATACAAAGATTCAGAGTTAGGAATCTGTAATTGAGCTTATTCAGAGCATTATCCAGTATTTTTTGAGAGAGCCCTCTCATGCTAGAAGGGTTAACTTCTAGCTATAAGTGGATTGAAATAGTTACTCTTGGTTGGAGGTTGACACAACCCATCGTGTCATATCAATTGATAACACCATATAACTTAGGCCATTGAATTTAAATTCACTTGGATATTGTGTAGAATTGAAGCCCTCTTTTGGATATAAAAAAATTGAATGTTTCCTTGTTTATTGTTGATGCTTTACGCCATTTATCTTGGTTTGATGTTTCAATAATGTGTGTTAGCATGCTCCAATATATTATTGTTTAGACATGCAAGTATAAATATAGATGGAAAATATTTAACAACTTTTTGACTATTCACATGGGGCTTTCTATGCCATGAGTAGAGTATTTATTGAACCTTTAAACCCATCTAGCATACCAGTACAACATGTATATCTACCCCAACATGCATTATCTAGGCCCCTCGACATCAAGCCTAGTGAACAAAATGATAATAGGTGATTTCACATGGTTGGTTAATAGGTTCGAGAATAATGAGAATGCACACATAATTTGTTTGTTATCCCCTTGTGATATGACAAGAGTATTCTCATTCTTGTACTTTCTATCTTAATGGTGGGAAAATACTTAGAGCCACCCACTAATAGGTGGAACATAGTTCCTATTGACATTAATCCTTCTGTAAATAAATGGGTAAGGCCCACAATGACCATAATGGATACACTCCAATACCTAATCTTATGTTTATTTATTTCTTTAATTTGGATACTAATCCTTATAATTATATTTTATGACCACTATTTGATTATAACATAGAACGTTATATCAAAGCATGTTTGTCTTTTTTTTAACAAAACAATGGAGAATGCAATAATAACTTTTTCTTATATTAATGCATTTTTGTTACCTATAATAACCATATTTAATATTTTGATATATTATGAGATAGAATGTGGTACTATTCAATTAAACTATAAACAAATCATGTACACCATGTTGATTTTTTTTTAACAAATATTATAATTCTATAATATTCATTTATATTTATATAAGGTTAATAGGAGTTTTATTTCATTTTTAAAAAAATATATCATTTAAAAAATTAAAAAAAAAAGCATTTCTTTATAATTTATAAAATGAATGATAAATTAATAATTCATTTATTTTAGAAAGTCTTGATTTATTATAAAAAAAATTAATTTCAATAAATATATTTTTAATGAAATATAAGGTTTTCTCAACTTTTACGTTCTTAAATATCATTCGTAGCTCCTTAAGATCAGTAAAAACCTTTGTGGACTCTAAAAATATGAAAGGTGTTTATGTTATCTCATATTGATGTGGGACCCTCTACATTGGTGAAACTAGCTACTCAATAAATCAAAGTATTCAAGAGCATGCAACCGACATCACGCATGGGAGTATCCACTCCTCAACATTAACAACACATGCACAAAAGAAAAAAAACACTACATATGCATTGAAGAGGCCTGGTCATTGCGAGGGTTGATCATTTCCATCACCGAAAGTTTAGGGAAGCTTTAGATACTGAAAGGAGCCCTAGTAATTTGAATATAAATGATGGATGAAAAAATTGTAGTTGTTGGATCCCTGCCCTTTCGCCTAAGTTTTATTTCTCCTGTTGCTTTGTCTTTTATCCTTGAATTTTCCTCCATTCCTTTGTTACATGTCATTGTTTGCCTTTTTTTCTTGCCTTGTGATTTCTAGCTGCTTTTATTTTTATTTCATTTTTAATTTACAATTAATTATTTTTTGCATTATGTAATCTTTTGATTTATTTATTATTATTATTATTTCGTTTTTATTTATTTATTTATTATTTATTTGTTAAATTTATTTTCCTTAAACAAATAAATAAACAAACTTTTAATAAGTTAATTATTGATTTAGTCTCATTCCCCTTTTTAAAATAATCTTGACTTTTTCCGTTCAATATTTTATTTTCTTGGTTAATAATAATAATAATAAATTGGTTAATTAATTTATTATGAATGAGTTGGTAATTTTGAATTATGCTTAACCTTGATATTATTTTCTTTATTTTATTTTGGTTCACCTTCACTTATTCCTTAAATAATTTTTATTTTTATTTTTATTTTTTTGTTAAATTTGACCCAATTTAATTTATTTTTTGGTATTTTTAATCCTCTTTTTAATTGATTATTCTAATCTATCCACTTTTTAATAAATATTTTATTTTATTCAAAATTATCCCTTTCATTCTAATCGTTAGAATTAATTTTTCTCTTCATAACGCTATCTCTATTTAAGCTGGTGCCTAGATCTAAATCTCCATCTTGTGTGGAGTGAGTTTAATGGTCAAAAGAAGATGCTTCCTCGTGAGGTGTCACAAGTTCAAATCCATAGGTGGTAGGGTATGTACATCTCACATGTCGAGCTGATAGGTTTAATTCCCTTATTCCATATTTATCAAAAGAATAAATTATTTAATAATATATACATTCTAATATTTATATTAATAAATTAATTTATTCCTAATTAACATAATGCTTAGTTAATTTTAATATGAATATATTCTCCCTGTATAGGGTGGGATGTGAGGTGATGCAAGTGGTCAAACGATTAGGTGGGGAGATTTGGTCCCCATAGGTGTTGTGGTCCAATCCTGGGCAGGAATATGTATGCCTAAGAGCTGCTCCAGGCATGATTTCTTCAGTTGAAAAAAAAAAAGTGAGGTGACACATGGTGATTAGCATGCCAATCATTCCACCCAATAACAATTAAAGGGGATGTGACAAGCAGGTCCCCTCCCCTCTCCTCACAAAGTTGATTTAATGCCATAGGGTGGCGACGAATCCCCTGGTTTGGATTACAATTCCTTTATCTGAAATTTATTACTTGTTTGCAACCAATGTGTTATGTCCATTATGTTGGCATTATTGTCATTGATGGAAAAGGAGCAACAAAGGAAAAGGAACAACAAAAGAACAACAAGGACACTGGAACAACAAGATTTGTTGCAAGGATATTTGGCAGTGAGATATGAACATGAAGGCAAAGGAACAACATGATTGAGAAAGGGTAAAGGAGCAAGAAAATTTGATCACACATGTATTGTTGATGACACACTTATATGGATAGAGACATTGTTAAGTTGATTTCATATATTGTTATGGAAAAGAAGTAGCAAGGTCGAGTTGAAGACTAGTTTGGTTGAGTTGAATTGTTGTGATGCAAGGCAAAGGAAAGACTCCATGACAAGAAAGGCAAGACAAAGATATGATGCAAGGCAAAGGCAAAGACATGGAGAAATTTTGTGATGCAGGGCTATTTGAATATGAATGCAAGATTGTATTATTGCATGATATTTATTTATTTTATTGACATGAAGAGTATGAATGCTTGACATTTGGATATGATGAAAATCATTTCATGTATTTTAATTTTCAAGAGTTTAAGCAGTTTTGGAATTGAAGCGTTACCTTTGGAATGCAAAGAGACAAGTTTTGTCATTTCATATTCATGTGAGTGGAACATGAACAACCATCAATGTTAATTTATAAATGTGTGCAAGGTTGGAGAGTGTGAGAGTGTTGATTGAGGTGTTATGCATTAATTAACTAGCACATATGGAACTTGTGTGGAGCAAATTTGAAGGGAAGAAGAGGCAAACATTACGATGGAGATATGCATAATTTATGATCATGTAAACCAACACATTGTTGTTTCTTGTTTGAATAAGGCGATTGTAGTCTCCTATCAAGTAGTGGCTTGATAAACATCAGGTTGGATCCTGTTGAGGTAGGAGCCTCTTGTGAGTTGTAGCCTATAGAAAACATATGGGAGTTGGAGCCTCCTTGCATGTTGCAGCTTGCATAAATTTGAGGTAGCAGCCTCCTATAGGTTGGAGCCTACATAAAATCAGATGTAATAAGGAGTATGATCTTTCCTTTGCATCACAAAAATAATAAAATCGTGGTTTTATCCCTTTATGGGTCTCCACATATATTTGGTGTCAATATGTGATATTATTATGTGTTGATGTGATGTTTTGGTTTGCTTATCACTTGTTGTTCACATATTCAATTTGTTGGTCATTATTTGTTAAGATGCTCATATAATGTTTCAGTTAATGAGTTTAATGAAAATAATTTTAATGTCCATAAATGGACTAAAATGATTCACACCCTAAACTGATAGGTCGTGGACTATCAAAGTGTACATGTTCTTCGTGCATCAAACTTTCATGAATGGAGAGATAAGGTTAAAACTAAACTAAAATCTTATGGACTTGGTATATGGAACCTTGTATGTAATGGTTACTGCAAATACTCTCCCTCTATGCAAGAACAATAGTGGAATGCTAAGAATAAATTTGTTATGTATAACAATTTTCATAATAAAGATCTTGATACAATATTAGACTTAAATTTTGCAAAAGAAATCTAGGATAGATTGCAAATTATGCATGAAGGAGGCACTAGTAGTTGCGTTGTGGAAAAAGAGAAAATAAAAGGGAAGAAGAAAAATCCTTGTCGAAAAGAAAAGGTTCAGTCAAACAAGGTTTCTACTAGTGTGAATGGACCTAATTTCCATGAAGAAAAGACATTTGAAGAACAAGCAATACTTGACATAGCCTTGGCTGAAATAGAAAGATTGAAGAACGAGACCAACGATTATAATAAACTATTGCAAATATGTGATGAAAGAGAACATAAATTCAAGGAAGAAATTGTAAGCATGATGACACAACTTGAGGAGGCAAGGAGAATAGAGAATATGGTGAATAATAAACTAAAGGAGAAATAGGTACAGTGTGAAAGATTAGAATCTGAAATTATTTCAGCTGGAAGAGATTTAGATGAAAATAACAAGTTGTGTAAGCATCTAGGTGAGGAGATTGCATCCATGAAGGATTCAGAAGAAAAAAAGAAGAAGCTCAAAGGCAGTCATAGAGGATATTGAAGCAAAAAAAACCAAGCAACAACAAAAAGAACCAGTGAATGAGTTGAAGAAAATGATTATTGCAAAAAGGTTATTTCCTCATAGAGATCAGGTGAACAAATTTGGAAAATCCCAAGGATATTCTTTGCTCTTGGGAAAAATATCACATGTTTTTCTTGCCATGAACATGGACAATGGACATGCGGCAGCATAACGTAAGACAAACCAAATCAAGTTTAATAAAAAAAATGCAGCAAATGACAAGGCTCCCTCAAGAAAGGAAAGAGAGAAGACAACCATACACCATGTACACAAATCATTTCTATGGTTACTGTTATCTATGCAATGAATTTGGACATAAGGTTGTTGAATATAAATTGTATGCAAAGAAGATCACAAGAAAACACACACCATTTCTACCATATCTAGGTCAAATAAGGTGCTACTTATGTAGCATCCTTGGACACAAAGCTAAAGATTGCAATCTTCCATATACGCTAAAGTGCTCTACACAGAAAATGGAAGCAATTTTAAGAAGGCCAAACAATGAAGAACATACACACAACATCGGGAATTCCACTAAAGTATGGAAGAGGAAGAATAAAGAACAACTAGTGACCTAGCCTAGTCTAAGGGGGAGCTGCTCAAGGAAGAAATGAAGAACTTAAGGATCTAAGAGTGGACATTGATTAGAGGTATCAATCCTAACCCCGTATATCAGCAATGAAAGAAAAGAAAAGAGTGTGTATTTTTTTTTTTTAAAGAAATGATTGATTAAAGAAGCCCAAACAAAGCTCCATTTAGAGCAGGAACAAACAATTCTCCATTTAGAGCAGGAACAAACAATGCTCCAAACATTGCAACATATCAGGAGGAGAGAAACCTAATACATATATTGGAATGCATCTATGATTTTTTTTTTTAATTGACATATGGTTATTGAGATGAGAGTATTACATTTGGACTTATATGTGTAAGCATTTTTCCTTGAAGCAACAACAAATGGGAACCTTAAGACCATGATGATACCCTCTTATACCTACAATAAACAATAACTGTGCAATACTATTGCAATGACATTCGGTTGATGGCATGACGAAAATTTTGAAGCTTTATCAACATGGACAAGGAAGTTATAAGATGAATTTAGCTAACAACAATAATAGAATACAAGATTTGTCTCAAAGCTCAAAACTTTAGAAACTGACTGGGATGCATTTGAAGAAACAATGGAAGAGGTTGAGTTCATAAATCCTTGAAAAATGTACTTTACCTAAGGGGGCAGATTTTGTGACTTTTAAATATTTCTCAAAGAACACGAGAGGAAAATAATTTATGTGCAATAAAAGATAATTTTTTTATGTAAAACAAAGCATATTATAATGACACTCCACAAAATTACCTACGTCGTTTTTTTTTTTTTCTTCGAGATAGTGAAATCAGGTTCTGTTGGTCATAAATAAAATCCTCCCAGCATCTTTTCCACCTTTTACACACCCATCTCTAATATTTATTTTTCGTTCATGGAGCTTGAGAACTAGAGTACCTCCTGTCAATGGAAAAGCTAATGGTTTTAAACAGACGGTTTTGGGAAAATGAGGTCAGTTTCGAAGATGTAGATGAGTCTATATTAGATTCCACTGCAAGCCACATAAAATCACACTTTCTCATAACCGACTGCTGACGAGGATTTCTGAAAATATTGTTCAAGAAGACAGATCTCGGTGGAAATATAGAGGAAAAATGTAAGAAAATAATGCTTGACAATGAAGTTTCAGAGAGTGATGAAGGAAACATGGATGACCTAAAGAAAATAAATAAAATTTCGACAACACAAAGAGACTTAAGCAACCCAGAGAATGCATATTTGTAATAGCAAGGAAATGCATCGACCAATCAAAATGGTAATGCATGAAAATGGAATGATTATGTAATATAGGTGACAGGTACGACAAACCTGGTAGGACACAATGGAAGAATGAGTATAGTGATATTTAGTTTAAGAAGATACTCAAAATTTGGAAATGGAGTATATGTAAGGAATCATAGCTTAGAATACTGGGAATTAGTTGGATAGATCATGACAAGTCAGAACATATAAATGACAGTTGGAGAAGTAGATTTGAAGAATAATGCATTCTTCACCCAGCAATAGTCAAATAAGACAAACGTAATGCATTGTGTTTGTCAGGACATAGCATTGTTGGTGAATAAGGAATAAATTGAACATCCCATACATTATATGTATATATTTACACCTGGAATGTGTGTTTCTGAAATATATTTGAAGCGGTGCCAACTAAACTATATCAGATATGCCAGACCTGAGACATAACACCTTGAATATCACTACCTACTTGTACCTGTACATAACCTCTGTTCCACAGAATAATTAATATTTACAGGTTGTGGAAATGAAGTATACGTTGAATGTGAAAAATACATGCCAACGGTCCAAAGAGAAGTTGCATTAGATTACAGTGTCTAAAAATAGTCTTCATTAAGCATTGAGAATGCCAGTGATCAACCCAACTCGGGAAAAGAAGAAAAATTGACAGGGATGCATAGATACATAAGGTCAATGTTATTGGTGGACTATGTTTGGTTTGTACCCATGCACAATATGCCTTCATTCACTTTTGAAAGTGCATTCTTCATTGTTGAATAGATCGATGAGGTATATGACAGATATATGAGATTACTGGCATTGGCGTTACCTGACATTGGTATTTGGCTCACATTACAACGTTGGTTTATATGGTTGAACAATATTTTTAGATTGATATATTATAATGGAGTTGTCTATCTAGTCAGAGGAATTGTTAGGATGGTCAATATTGGTATGAATCCAGGTAATTTTTTTTAAGAAATCTTGCAATACGAGTGTTTGAATTATGTTTTTGATGGTGGAAATGGATTCATCGCCATTGAAAACCTCTACAACACTCAAAATATTGAAGTTTGATAGCTATAACCTGGATTTACAAAAATCCTTACTATATTTTTTTTAAATCTTACCTGAATTTCAATGATTTTCAAGGCAAAAAAACAATCTAGTTAGACGACTGCTATTATAATACGTCTCAAAACATAATATGTTGATGTTAACGTGGCAAGATACATGTTATTTCACTTTCATAAGACATACACCAAAAAAAAAAAAACCTAAACACTTTTTTATTCCAGCTCTTATTTTGCTACACGTTTTGACGCCATGCCGATATTGATTCACACCGATACCAAAATACATTCATTCCATATATGTGTATTGATGTGTTTGTGTAATCTTGTGTTGTGTGGCACGATAATGGAAGATGATATCCCACAGGTTGAATGTTTAGTGCAGTGTTAATGGCAACTAGGAAGTTGATGTGGATTTTTCTTCGTTTCAGGAATTCTCATTAGAATGTCCATTCAAACTTTGGAGGAATGAAGAATCTTGGAATCCAATTATCATAGTCTTGACGTCAGTGAAGAACTTCCTAACAATGGAGACGTAGTTTCTGAGGACAGGTCTCGTCATAGTTTCTGAGGACTGGTCTCCTCGTTTGTACCAAAAAATCAAATCTATCATTGAAGAGGAAGGGCGATTGAGGCTCGTGGAAGTTCGTGTATCCCATTAAAGGACCTTGGAAGTTACATCACTCAGAACAAATGAAGCATTAAATCTCCTAGAAGAGTTTATAACCCAAAATCCCTAAGACTATTTGACACATGTCTGAACTCTTGTCGTTTATCTACAATGAGCTCACGAGAAGGAACATTATGTATTTTTTTACAACATATGTTTGGCTGGCTAATTTGTGCTAATTAGGAATCATGTTGGGAGATGAGATGAAGAATACAGGTAAGAAGAATCAACCAATGTCTGAATAGTTAGGGATGGATTTGAGAAAATACACCAAAGATCTACCCATTTTTTGAATGGCTCTGAGCAATGTGGTTCATTTTTTGCTATCAATTTCTCCTCAGTCATAGATTGCAGGCCTGCATAAAACAAGAATATTCCTATGATTAGTTCATGTTCTGAAGTGAATAAGTTCAAACGAGATACCCATAACCTAGCACCAAATGCATATTTAACACAACTAAACGATGAAAACAAGAATGCTGGAAATGAAGATTTTGGATTACAAACTGAAGGAGAAGATAATGCCGAGGATGAAGATATTTTGAACTGTGTGTGGGATGCAACAATTTTTTAGAGTTTCAAAGTAGAAAAGAAAGGAAAATAGGCAAGCTTCAAAGCACAAAGAGAATTCCCCATGTGATATGTATGAGATTTTCATGTAAATTTGATTGAAGTTGTATAAATTGCAAGTATTAAAATTGAATTTTATGAGCTTTTATGTTAAATTTTTACACACATAAAGCATGAATTAAAACTTTGAAATAACATAAAGTAACAGACAACTACACCATAAAAATAACCAAAACACAAGTGATGAAGGAGTTCACCCCTCTAGGGCTACGTCTCCTGGTACAGCTTCCAATGTCTTGGCCCTATATCATTATGCTCAAAAATGGTGGTTACATCAGTTTACAGTGCTCCAATGGCTTCAAAACTTGTTTCATTGGCTTCAGAATTGTCAAAAACACCTCTCTAGCCTCTTTCTGCTCTCAAATTGGTCAAAAACTAAAGAAGTTATGAGTTCCCCTAGCTTTGCTACTAGTCGCTCTACAAATTCTCCAAAATCTGGAACTATACTACAATTTTGCCCTGAATTTTGCTAACGGAGCGGCATTTTGGCGGAATTCGTGGGATAGTTAAAATGCACGCCAAGGCCTAAAAACTGAATTTTTAATTAATATATCGGTTGGTCGAAAAATAATTTTTAATTAAAAGTTCGGCGGGCCGCCTCTGCACCCTCAATCCTAAGCCATTGGTTGTATGGTAACATATGGGGGTCCCTTACCCCAACCTCCGCCGCATTAAACTTTAAATAAGGTTTGTGTCACATGGTTTAAAAAGGATCATGGTAGCTCGAGTGGTTAAGGCTCGATGCTATTTGTTGTAATGTCTCGGTATTGATTCCAAAGGAGGTTAATCCAGACTTCAAACCATTTTTTGGTGGCCCCTGTGTTGCCATGTGGCAGCCTTCAGTTGGGCCACATGGCAGCATGTGGTTGTCCACCATCCAACCAATAGAATTTTCCCACACCGACACCAATGAAATTCAGCCAAGTGGCGAGACCTGATTGGCCCAACGAGCCCAGTTAACCATGCCTAATCAGCAGGCCCAGTCAACTATATGGACTACTGACTCGACAACCTGCACAAATTTTGCCAAAATTTTTATTGTTTGGGAAAACAAACATAACTCGTTTTGAGGAACATATGGTGTCAATTTTCTGCGAAACAAATTGCACCAGATTCAGAACAACGAGATCTACGTGGTCATGCAGGTTCCACATCATTCCGACAAATTTAATCTTTTAGTGTATTTTTTAGCACCTGATCACCCTGGAAGGAGAGATTTTGATTCCCTGTTCAATCTCAGCATGAAGCAACCAATGCCTTTGGTCAATAAACTATTCAAGTGTCAGATTTTGTATAAGATGAAGCTGATGGTGTTAGCCAAGAGAGGAGTTGGACAAGGTTTCACAAGAAGATATTCTTTCTTTAGAAGTGCAAGGATTATCGGAATTATGTTCATATAGGAAAAAAAAGAAAAAGAAAAGATGAGAACAATATACAAGAGGCTTCTGAGTATGGCTTTATAATATTTGATATGAAATTCGATGAGTCTTATGGTGATTGTGTTGTTGTGGAGGAATTAAGTGGAGTCTCAGAAAAAGGTGACAAGGAGGTTGTTGTAAGAGTTTCTTGTAAAAGAAAGGAGTGTAGCTTTGAGGAGAACAAAGAATATCAATATGGAGAGATTGGTTTTAACATGGTGTGCAACTATCAATTATGTTGATACTATGACTCCTAATGTTCTTGGATGGGATGGGCTTGTATATAAGCATGTCCTAGGGGAAGTAAAGTACATTTTTTGTGGAAATTGTTAGGAATTCCCACTCATGTACAATTTTAATAAAAGTACCTAATTCTTACACTATCACTCGAATTAAGTACGTTGTTAAACAGAAAGGATGGAGAAATGATTTTTTGAAAAAAGGGGGAGGATCCGTGTTTTTCCATTAATGCCAAAGGGGGAGATTTTTGGCATTATTGTCATTGATGGAAAATGAGCAACAAAGGAAAAGGAATAGTAGAAGAGCAGCAAAAGAGAAGCAAGGACACTGGAGCGGTAAGATTTGTTGCAAGGATATTTGGTAGTGAGAGATGAAGATATGAAAAAGGAACAACATGATTGAGAAAGGTTAAAGGAGCAAGAAAATATGATCACACATGTATTGTTGATGACACACTTGTATTGATATAAACATTGTTGAGATGATTACTTATATTGTTATGGTGAAGAAGAAACAAGGCTAAGTTGAAAACTCGTTTGGTTGAGTTGAAATGTTGTGATGCAAGGCAAATGCAAGACTCCATGACAGCAAAGGCAAGACAAAAATATGATGCAAGGCAAGGCAAGATTCAAGGCAAAGGTAAAGACATGGAAAATTTTTGTGATGTTGGGCTATTTGAATATGAATGCAAGATATTATTATTGCATGCTATTTATTTATTTTATTGACATGAAGAGTATGAATGCTTGGCATTTGTATAGGATGGAAAACATTTCATGTATTTTAATTTTCAAGAGTTTAAGCAATTTTGGAATTGAAGCGACACCTTTGGAATGCAAAGAGACAAGTTTTGTCATTTCATATTCGTGTGAGTGGAACATGAACAACCAGAAATATTCGTTTATAAATGTGCGCAAGGTTGGAGAGTGTGAGAGTGTTGATTGAGGTGTTATGCATTAATTACCTGACACATATGGAGCTTATGTGAAGCATATTTGAAGGGAAGAAGAGGCAGAAATGAAGATGGAGATATGAAAAATGTATGACCAGGTAAACCAACACATTATTGTTTCTTGTTTGATTCAGGGGATTGTAGTATCTTATCAAGTAGTGGCTTGATAAACATCAGGTTGGAGCATGTTGAGGTAGGAGCCTCCTTTGGGTTGTAGCCTACAAAAATCATATGGGAGTTCGAGCTTCCTTGCATGTTGCAACTTGCAGAAATTTGAGGTAGCAACCTCCTATAGGTTGGAGCTTACAGAAAATCATATGTAATAAGGAGTGGGAGCTTGCCTTTGCATCACAACAATAATAAAATCGTGGTTTTCTCCCTTTATGGGTTTCCACATATATCTGGTGTCAATATGTGTTTTTATTATGTGCTGATGTGATGTTTTGGTTTTCTTATCACTTGTTATTCTCATATTCAATCCGATGGTCATTATTTGTTAAGAGGCTCATGTAATGTTTTAGTTAACGAGTTTAATGAAAAGAATTTTAATGTCCATGAATGGATTAAACTGATTCATCCCCCCTCTCAGTTAGTCAAGTTTTCATCACATTATGGAAAATCCTCCCCCACATGCATCCATGATTTCATCCAGCCTCTATGTTTCTTGAGATTTTAACTTTCATGCAATGGTTTCCTGCGTGGTTTCCTTCTATGGAGTGACCGTCAAGCTGCTCTGTCATGGTTTTCATTTTTCTTTTTTGTTTCTTTTTTAAGTTGCATTGTGCATGAGCTTGCACAATTTACCTTCTTTAGGCCATCCCTTTCCTTTTACTTGTTCCTTCACATCATCCTCTCATACCATCAAGCAATCCTCAAGATTCGATTTTTTCTCATTTTAGTGCATCCTATTATGTTCAGGGTTGTATGTTTATCATCTTTGTTACTGATTTTCCTCCTCTTGGTGCCCTTAACACCCTTGTAGTTAGCCACTCCCTTTGGGGTCTTTCTAATTAGCTTTAATGGTCAAAAATGCCATGATAACAAAAAATACGTCATTGAGGTGTTGGATACAACAAGACACAAAGAGAATCTCATTGTTTTCAACAAGCATAATTGTCGACCAAGGTATATCACTCTCAAATGCCTCTAGAAATTAAAAATGAGCTCAATGAGGTTAAGCATGATAATGGGAGAACACAACTATCTATTCGACATCAATATTGTGAGAGAAGTGACGACCTAGGTTCTCGACATGTGTCACACCAAGTAAAGACAAACAATATTTGCAAATGATGGATCTATATTGGCACATGAAGACATCAATAGGTAGAGTCTTATTAGACAAGGATGAAGCAAAGGAGGAAATTCTCCTCATGCTTAATGAGTTGCACCTATATATGAAGACCTTGGCCCAGTGCATGAAGAGGATAAAAGACCATTGTGGCCTCCCACTGAAACCAAACAACTCCATTAACCATGACAAAACACCAATGGAGGTGGTTCCATCCAACTCATCTATATCAGCATGATCTATTACAACTTCTCTAATGTTTTTTCTTGATTTTTTTATTATCAAAATTTTTTAATCACTTAATTAAATAACAAAGATCTTCGAATTATATATTCTACTCTTTACCATTTTTATTTTTTTCTCATTTAAATATATATACTATTGTTTTAACTCTCTTTTAAATATGGTAAAGAATTTATAATTTTACTCCTAATCTAGTTTCCTAAATTTCCAAAGCAAACTATATCATTTTTTTTATATTATCAATACCAAAAATGTAGCCAAACCAAAAGCTATGAATACATTTACTATTAATTTCTAACATCACCATAAACATTTACATTATAGTGGACGCTCCCTCGATTATGCATATTAATGGTTCAAACGTTTCGCGGATATTTATCACTCGTATCGAATGATTGATATGTCGGTGACTCGTATTCAATTTCTAACATCACCATAAAAATTTACATTATAGTGGACGCTCCCTCGATTATGCATATTAATGGTTCAAACGTTTCACGGATCTTTATCACTCGTATCGAATGATTGATATGTCGGTGACTCGTATTCAATGAAAAGAGCCAGCAAATTTACGCGTTGTTGACTCCTCTTTGCTGTTATTCATTGTTGTGTACATGCTCCAAACACAAAGTGGCTATAAATTTTATTTGTAGTGATTTTAATCGAATAATAAAGAGAGTAGACATAAATCGTACGGCTATAATAAAATGGCGGTTTTAATCCCACATGGAAAGGATAGTATATTTCAAATACAATATTAATGCACAAGTGAGAAACTAAAAGGCAGGTGGGCGGTGAGGATAGCGTGATAGGAGGCTTCAAGTTCCCTCCGTTGATCAGAGAAATTGTGCTGACATCGCAGCTGCTGAGCCCCAACCTTTTCTCTCAGGCGCCGGTGACTATTTATTGCATTTCCACGGATTAATATTGCAATGCATTATTATTTCATTTATTATTATGACATGCAATGCATTATTATTTCATTTACGAGATATATACAATGTTTATTGTTTTAGATAGATGGTGCTTTGTTGAGACATTTTTTGATGTCAAGTCACTAGTTCAATTTCTTGCCTTAATCAAGGTGATATGTTAGACATGTCGATGATGTAGTCCCTCCATTTCATTTATTATTACATGCAAGGCATTACTATTTCATTTATTATGACATGTATATTGTGTCTATTGTTTTCGATAAATGAGACATTACTATTTCATTTATTATGACATGTATACAGTGTCTATTGTTTTCGATAGATGGCGATTGGGTGCTTTGTTAAGGCACCCTTTGATGTCAAGTCACTAATTCAATTCCTTGCCATAATTAGGGTGATATATTGGACATGTCGATGATGTAGTCCCTCCATTTCATTTATTATGACATGCAATGCATGACTATTTCATTTATTATGACATCTCTACAGGGTCTATTGTCTTGGATAGATGGTGATCAGGTGCTTTGTTAATGCATTATTTGATGTCAAGTCATCGGTTCAATTCCCTGCTTTAATCAAGGTGATATATTGGACATTTCGATGATGTAGTTCCATCCAAACTTACAAAAAAAAGACATGAGAGGAATTTAATTCATTTAACTGGAGTACGGGGATTAAGGTCCGTAAAAGTAACATCTCGTCGAAATTGCATTGCATCAATATTTCAATGAGAGACAAAGCGTTGTCATCATCTTGGCTTCCATTAGAATTGATACATTGCATGAAACATACCACTTTTTCATGAAAAAATGGAGATCCAATGCCAAAATTAACTTGCCACCCTCATCTACTATGAACTAAAACACAACGGGTTTAACATCTTTCTAAATATGGAGAGGTCTTGTGTGACAATGTGTTGGATCCTACATAAATCTTGAGGGATCCTTTGTAAGGGTGGGGCAGGGACTTGATTAAATACATAGGTGAAAGAATGTTGACCAACTACCATTGATGATCTCAATTGGCTAATTATTTTGTTTCATTACATTCAAACAATGAGATGTTGGAAAAATGAAAGTATGCTCAAGATGATTGTTACACATTGATGCAATTCTCACTCTTTACTAATTAGTAGGAAAAATGTCACAAGTATATTAACAAATAACTCATCATGTAGAGGATAAGAGGCATCAACTTAGTGACAATGAACACAATGTTGAGAGGTTGAAAAGGGGGTGAGAGATTGAGAAGCTACTCTAAGGAAATTATACACCAAGTCAAACACTAAAGGGGTGCTCTTAGAAGGTCATGTGAAAATCGTATATGAGAGCAAACTATTAGGAAGAAACCATGTAAGTTTTTGTAAGAGGATGAATCTTAATTAATAAGGCCAAGGTTAAGATGAATATCTTAGTTGTGAATTTCCATTTAGTTGATGAGTAAATCACCCACACTATAAAACTTGGTCATGAAAATCCAAGGAGATTGACTAGCTCACAATTGAAAAAAATAATAGAGGTAAGTTTATTGTGAACATAAATGAAATCAAGCAAAAGGTTATATTGGTCCTAATTATGCTAATGTAACACCCTCCTCCCATATTTACCTAAGTTAACTGATTCATTGGGGTAAACATGTGACGAGAGGCTACTATGATGTGATTCAACCTCCTAGGTCACCTTAAGGAAGTGGAATTGACATAACACAACCAATTTGACCTTCCTCACATACTATAGACCCACCAAACCTTCCAGGTGGTCAACCCCTTAGACAACTCATCATTTCACTGACATGGACCCTCATTCGCTCCATGACAAGCCCTGCAAGTGACTAAGGCCTTCCAATTGCTCCCATAGAAGGGCATGCCAACGATTGTGGACTTTTTCAGCTAGTTATGTGTAAACGATCTCGGATTTTATGTCACTTTTTTCAGGGCTAGGACTCAAGCCACTGCCCAGAACTTCATGAAAACTTCATAAATGATAAATAAAATGGGAACAAAGATACTAATGAAAACTTTGATACAAATACTTGATCTGACCCCTACTAGCCATGACAGACATTTCATCAAACATGTCAGAAATATGCGATCTACATGTCTTAACAATAGATCTGAGCATAGAGGTGTCATACTTATCTGAGATTCCTAATGAAGCATTGTTTCCTTATCACAATAATTGCATTATCATCTATTAGGACATATATACATTATACATTCATTTGCTAATAAAAACATTATGAGAACCATACACCAAGTCTGTCATGAAACATACTCATAACCACCATATAACCAACAAAAATAACAAGGATATAACAACCATAAAATCCACATATAAGCTAGTACATTTACACATAATTAAATAATGCAAAAACCAACCAGGTTTGAGACTTCCACGAACCACCTGACCATATACTGGCTGAACCAAATCTTTCTTTCAGCCAATCACCCCCATGCCATATTCCAAACGTGAATTTGGGACTAACAAAAAACCAACTAGGGCTTCCTCAGGCTTTACTGCAATCCCCACCGGAGCACTAGGCCCAAACCCTCATCAATAAAACTAGGCTTTACTTCAATCCCCACCAGATTACTAGGCCCTAAACACACATGGATGCCTCTGTATCTCTCCACCTAAACTGTGAGGAATTTGTTTGTCTCAACCTCTCGAATTTTCCTTTTATCCTGTCATTACCAGTCAAGGGATTCCTAGGCCCAATCAAGGGTACTCACAAATTAGCTTTAATCTGTATCTCTCCATTCACCAGTCGATGATTCCTAGGCTTAATTGAGGTGTTCACATCCAATCTTTACAATTTGTTCTTTACAATTCCGAAGCGACACAACCGTGGGTCACATTGTACGAACAAAAGAGGATGAAATGGGATAGTGACAGGAAAGAATTCAGACGGTTGAATGTTAGAAGTGTGCCTTATCCCGATCATTTAAAAGAAAATATGTCAAAATTATGCCCCAGCAGTTGGGTTGCTGACCAAGTCAGAGAGAAATATGGTGTAACTGGTCGTTACCCGCGTGTTGAAAAGGATGCGCTAAACATAGGGATTGGGTGCAACAACTCGGTAATAATCTATTTAATTTATTTGTATATTTGAAACTTAATAATGCACCTTTAAAATGCAATTACATATATATATTTCATATTTTAACTGATGGGTTATTATAATACACGACACTATAATTTTTCAACTTTTTTTATAATAGGTGCATTTTTTCCCATCTATGTGGGCATATGGACACCATTTTTGCACAGAAAATGTTGACGCTGGAAACATCACACAAGATTGTGGAGTGGAAGTCGAGTTCGATCAATCTAGTCGATCTAGCCACCATGATCAAAACCTAGTACGAGGGACGTTAGGTTACGTCTGAAAGATACAAGAGATCATTGAAGTGGATTTCTCTTCCTTCCAATGAGTTATATTTAGGTGCAAGTGGTGGGACGCCTTTGATCGAAATAATGTAAAGGAAGATCACGATAGTAAGCTGATATGTATCAACTCTAGAAAGATGTGGGATGAAGCTAAGGAGCCCTATGGTTTCCCCAAACACTGCAACTAGGTGTTTTTTTACCTAGATGTGTTGGATAGGAATTGGTGGTTCGTATTGAGACATGACCCTAGATCAAAATATATTTTTGAGAACAATCGTGTTATCATGCCATGCAAGCTGGAAGATAATGAGGGTGATTATGAGAACCGAGAGTGATATGGTACATGTGTTATTTCATCAATATTTATACTTTTTAAGATAGGTTTTTCGAAACATTAAAATATGTATTTTGAATTAATTGGTAATTTGCATTGTGTTAATGTTAAAATCAATATTTCACTTGATAATTTGCAATTATGTTGATCTAAAAGACAATGGCGTACTGTATAAAGTTTTTTTTTTTTTTTGTATGTAAGGTCATAATAAAAAAATGATAGTTCTAAATTACATGAATTTATTTACATTATTTTCTAAACTTTATTATGCTACAAAAATTCATGTTATTCTAGATTTATTATTTTACAATTATTGAAAATTTTACAAATTTAAAATTTTAAAAATTTTAATAAAATCATTTCACATTAATCAAATAAAAATTTCATATTAATAAAATTAAAATTTTACAAATATTTTACATACAATTAGAATTAGAATTAGAATTACAACTACAATTACAATTTTATAATTTCACATACAATTGCAATTTTACAATTTCACATACAATTACAATTACAATTTTAGAATTTTACATTTTATTTTTTTCAGAAGGAAAAAAGCGTTGTATTATATATTTATAAACAGTACATCCAATTACAATATAGGAAGCGTAGTCTACACTTCCAAATAGTTTATCAACATTGTGAATATGTGAGGATATAAGTCTATCCGTCATCCCATACTGATTACATACAACATATCACTCTTTTAGAAACAACAATCCTGTAGCAACACAAAAAATACATCCCTATTCCTGGACCTGTATATACCGAGACAAAGAAAAAACCACCCAGGATATTCCAATACAACATAAAAACAACAAAAAGGTTATATTAGTCATACAGAGAGGAGCGAATAAGCCAGCGTATGTGAAAACCCCGTAGCATATTAAGGGGACAGGCAGGCTCGCTTGATGAAGAAGACTTGATAACTCCCTTTGACCAAATAGATCCGATCATTAAACAGGCTCACTTGAAGTCATCGGCAGAGAGAAAACCCATAACGAAGAATCACGGCTATAGTGGAAGAAACCAAAAAAAAGGATAAATCAGCTCGCTTGACATCAACCAACAACCATATAGCATAGGATCATGTGATGGGGATATTGTTTGACCAGACAATGATATTGTCCCTATAGTGTGTCACCTGCAATATACCATAGACCATACCCAAACCTATTTTTGATAAACCGTCTGCTCTGGTATTGTTCTCCCTATATATATGATGCAATGGAGGGTAGTCCAATTTCGCCCACAAATATCTTGTCCTTTTGAACCATCCATGAGAAGTCAGAGAGGATTGTGAGGACAGACCAAGTATAGCTTCAATAATAAGCTTGGAATCACCATAGATGTAAACCTGCCGTAGACCCAAATTGCAAGCAGCCAGTAAACCACACCAAAGGGCCATAAGCTCCATCAAATTGTTTATGTGCCTATCCCCATTCCAACAAATATGGATCCACTTAGATTGAGATAACTTAATATAAGCCCCACATCCCATAATCCCCATCGAAGAAAATAGCAGGTAGGGATATAGGATGGGGTCGAATCCTTCTAGATCCATCATAATCAATATTCAAAGCAGGACGCGTGTCGCAAATCCAATTCATAATAGCTTTGAAGATATGAGGCATAATGATAAGAGTATTTTCAAAAATGTGTCGATTCATGCTTCGCCAGATTTTCGAAACAAAAAAGAATGGCAGAGATTGAAACTGCCCCATTACCTGATCCCAACGATGTGCAGCATCAATGAAGTTAGTCGAAGACCATGATGTCCTAAGAAGAGATTTGTTGAATAGATGCCAAATGTGTGTCACCTTGGCACAAGTAAAGAATAAGTGGTCAATTGTACTTCTATGACCAAAGCAGAAAACATATACCTGCCAGCCCCTGCATTCCCTAATAAGAATAACATCCAAGTTAAATCTTATCCTTCCACAGCCACACCCAAAGAAGGATTTTGTTTATTCTCTTCTTCCATAAAATAATTTAAAAACAGAAAGTAATCATAACCTCTGGCGAGTTTATATTGAGCCTCTGTTTTAACACAGACACTCATCCTTCATTTTCCCAACCCAAACCAGTTTGTCCCCCTCATTGCACAGGGATAAACCGGCTGTCTGGATCAGCATTCTATAATTTTACCACTCCTCCGCATCCCTCCCTGAAAGTCCCAATTAGGCATCCGATTTGATGACAGGCGCATTGAATTCCCAGCAAACAATCACCTGTGACAGATAATAGATACCTTTGTGTGTCAATATGTGTAACAGCCTATTGCTGATGTTCGGAACAATAGACAAGCCACATATTTTATCCCCGCTTAGAAGAATCTGTTGCCCATTACCAAAGCTCCACGCCAGACCCCCTGCCAAGATATGAATGATTTTTTTGAAACTGCTCCATATAGCTGACCTGCTGCACGGAAAAATAAATTGATGACAGTATATAAAGCGCATAGGGTCATTCGGAAAATATTTTCATGAGATGATATCCACCCATATACCCCTATTGTGGATTTCCCATCATAGTGACTTAATGAGCAAAGCCGAATTGAAGGCTCAAGTTTTAAGAATGCCTCATCCACCCAGATTCTTCGGGCAAAATAAAATCTCCAGCTTACAAAGTTGATACTTTTTTTCATAGTTAGACCCTCCCCATAGAAAACGAGCAATGATATAGTAATACAATTAACATTTTACAAATATTTTACATACAATTAGAATTAGAATTAGAATTAGAACTAGAATTATAATTACAATTACAATTTTACAATTTCATGTACAATTACAATTACAATATTAGAATTTTACATACAATTACAATTACAATTTTACAAATTTACATCAGAGGAAAATATTCTCATATCGGCAATTTATGGGCCTCCAATTCCAGGAGAGCAAGCAGAGTTTTTACAGAACATTAGGGTGTTGAGTACTATGCATCAGGAGAAATTTTGGCTTCTTGGGGGTGACTTTAACATGATTCTCAATCTTTCAAAAAAAAATGGAGGCATACGAAGAGAAGAACCTGAAATGCAGCTATTCAGAGATTTATTAACTGATCTGAGATTAGTAGATATCCCCATGGTGAATGGAAAATTTACTTGGAATAATCGATGTGGAGAACGCCGTCAAGTTGCATCTCGGTTGGACCGCTTTATTTCTTCAGAAGCTTTGGTAAGTTTAGATATTTATTATGAAGCAGCTATTTTACCAATGTTAGGATCAGATCATTGGCCGATTAGATTGGAAATTGATGTTAAATCAACTCTGAAAAATAGGCCTTTTCGGTTTGAATTATTTTGGTTACGGGATCCAAGATTTCTAGAAAATGCTAAAAATTGGTGGAATTCTCATCAGATTACTGGCAGAAATAAGATGCATTCTTTTCAATTAAGATTAAAGCAACTAAAAGCATAAATCAAACAATGGAATCGAATAGAATTTGGTAATATCCAACAGGATCAAATAAGATTGATAGAAAAAATGAAAGATATTTAACAAAGAATCATTCTATATGAGCGCACCGAAGAATTAGCTCTCGAAGAGGGCAATACCCTTAGCCAGCAAGAAGAACGCCAGAAAATAGAAGAGATTTTATGGAAATAGAAATCACATATTCAATGGCTAAAAGAGGGGGAGCGAAATACAAACTTCTTTCATAAGACAATGATACAGAGAAGACAGAATAATAGAATCTTCTCTTTAAAAGTTGTAAATGGGGATCGATTGCTAAAGCATGAGGATATGGAGAAGGAGTTGGTTCCTCACTTTAAACATTTTCTTACAGAGTCTAATCATAATAGACAAGCACCAATTGATAAAATAGCTGCTCATATCCCCAGAGTGGTTACCAGGGACCAGAACCTAGCATTGCTCCGGGAAATCAGTCTACAGGAAGTTGAAGAAGTAGTCTTGAATATGCCCAGGAATAAAGCCCATGGTCTGGATGGGTTTACAAGTGAATTCTTCAAAGCCTCGTGGCATTTCATGAGTCACGACATCTTAGAGGTAGTTGAAGAGTCTAGAAGAAATAAGACTGTATATCCAGCCTTAAATGCCACCTTCTTAACTCTTATCCCTAAGCAGGAAAATTCAGATACTCCTATTGGCTTTAGGCCTATTGCTCTTTGTAATGTTATTTATAAAATTCTCTCCTCCATAATGGTCAATCGACTTAAACCTCTGTTGCCTCGATTGATTGCTCCGGAACAGACAAGTTTTGTAAAAGGTAGACCAATCTTGGATGGAATAGTGACTGCCCAGGAAGCAATTCACTCCTTAAAAATTCAAAAACAAAAAGGAATGTTAATCAAATTAGACTTGTCTAAAGCCTATGACCGAATAAATTGGAAATATCTGATCAAGGTAATGCGATCGTTTGGGTTTGATGACAGATGGCTTCAATGGCCACTTTCTTTTATTTCTTCTCCAAATTTCTCAATTTTATTGAATGGCATCCCCACTCCACCATTTAATAGCTCTCGTGGCCTCTGTCAGGGCGACCCCTTATCTTTGTTTATTTTCATTATAGCTACGGAAGGTCTAGGTAGATTAATTAAGGCTCATCTTGTAGAAGGGAAGTTGCAGGGCTTAAAACTGTGGGGACCAGACCTTCCTTTGACTCATCAGCAGTTCATGGATGATATCTTGTTGTTTTGTCAGGCGTCGGTGAAAGAATGCAAAGCTATTCTCGAGATCTTAGAAATATTTATGGCAACTTCAGGTACTCAGATTAATAATGAAAAATCTAATGTCTATTTCTTCAATTCTAATCATGCAACTCAGAATTTCTTAGCCAGAACTTTGGGGTTTAAGATTGGCTCGTTTCCCATGAAATATTTGGGCATGCTCTTAAATCCTGGGCCAGTCAGGAATGCAGATTGGAAGGACCTCATCCTCCGTGTGGAGAAAATAATTCATAATTGGGATTTTCGAGTTCTTAATGCCCCGGGCATACTCATTATGTTAAAATATGTGCTTCAATCCCTTCCTCTTTACCAATTGTCTAGTAGAGCCTGTCCTAAAGGGATTTTTAATCAACTGGTGAGTCTGTTTAAAATTTTTTTATGGCAGGGTGCGCAAGAAAATAGGAAGTGGGCTCTCATAACTTGGGATAAACTAGTCAAACCAAAATCTGCAGGAGGATTAGGACTTCGAGGTCCTTTTATTTTGAATAATGTACTGGGAGCTAAACTTTGGTGGAGATGGATTCAGGGTGGACATGACCTATGGAAGCATATATGCATCACTAAATATGATATGCCACACACAGTTTCCGGTAAATTGAAAGTGGATATCGTGCTAAGAGATTCATCAATTTGGAATCTGGAAGCAATGAACAGGAACTTAATTCGTTCACACAGCTTTTGGGAAGTCCGGGAAGGTTGTACGGCTCTCTTTTGGGAAGATTCTTGGCAGCAAAGAGAGAAATTATTCAGCAGGCTTGATTTGGGGGAAATTTTTCTTTTTACCAATACACCAAACAACAGGCTTATTCATAACTATTGGTGTTAGCAACAGAATGATCAGTGGAGGAAATGGAAAGATAAAATTCATTGGCCGGAAGCTCCAGACACGCAACAATGGGAAAACTTGGAAAAAGAACTCAATTCCAAGAAACTATGTCCTGCAAATGGTTCATATATTCTCAGATGGGGCTATCAGACAAAAGGAATGTTCACTATCAAAGAAGGCTATCATATTCAATCCCAAAATGCTAGGCACAATGCTAGGACACTATGGAAGAGAATTTGGGTGTTGAAACATTGGCCAAAAGTAGAATATTTTCTATGGTTGTTAAGCCACCGTAAGATTTTGACATGGGAAAATTTGCAGAAGTGAGGAATGTCTGGTCCATCTTGATGCTACCTATGTCATGCAATGATCGAAACAATAGAACATCTTTTCAATACCTGCTCAACAGTATAGATTCTCTGGAGACGTTTGGAACAACTATTCCGACAAATAGATAAAAATAATCAGAGTATCATGGAAACTATCTGAACTTGGAGAAAGGGAGGTTTTAAATGTCAAGTGTTGAACAGAGCCTGGAAACTATCACTTGGGTTTCTGCTTTGGAATATATGGAAAGAAAGGAATCATAGGGTTTTTATAGATGAAGAAAAAACCATGAATCAGATCTGGCAACGATTAATTGAAAATATTCGTGAAACTATTTTAGTGGAAAGCTGGTCTGAGGAAGATTGGCAAGCTGAAGGTTTGGAAACTCAAATGTTGGCCCATTTAAATTTAAAACCTCAAATGATGTACAAAAATCTCTGGAAGTATAAATCGCCACATCAAACCATAGAGGAAAAGTGGCAGCCCACTCAAAATGGTTTTCTTAAACTCAATTATGACGGTGCATCAAAAGGAAACCTAGGTCAAGCAGGTACTGGTAGGATTTTTCGAAATTCTCAGGGGGAATTCTGTCGGTTTTATGCCTTAGATTTGGGCTTTGCCACAAATAATGAAGTTGAACTAATGGCGGTAAAACAAGGCCTACTTATTGCCATTAGAGAAAATTACCAACGGCTTATTGTGGAGGGATATTTTGCAATGGTTACAGGTGTTCTCACTAAGTTACAGCAAGGGTCACCCTGGGAGAAAATCACTAAAAGTTGGCGAACAACAGCTCTCATTCAGGAAATAAGCATGATGCTTAAAAACATCCAGTATTTGATTCCAAATCACATTCAGAGACAAGGAAATGAGGCGGCATATTATTTGGCCAATTGGCGCTGTAAAAACACTGATCAATCTATGGAGGCTCAACTAATTGACGCAATCTGGAACATTGAGTTACACTCCCTTCAAATTATTTTACAAAAGGATCTCTAAGAAAATGTAGAGCAACGATTCCCCGATCGGGGTGCTCACTGTTCGAGGGAGTAATAGACCTTGATTTCCAGGTGGGTGGTCTTCGTCCTTTCGGCCTTTATTAACATGATGCGGCAGTCCTCACCGCGCTCATGGCAGCATGCGACAGATATGAGATTAATGCAGTTGATGGGAAGATAGCCTGTGATGTCAGGTCGGAAAGGGAATGTTTTCGTGACAGCAAGCTACTTGAATTGGCAACTTCATTATGCCATGCATTGTTCATCTGCAGTGGAAACTCTGAGGGAGCGCAGGCGGGCGACGACGGCCATACCCTGCATCAGACAAGCTGCTTTGTTGGGGTATGTATTCATCATTCTTTTGTCTCTGCTCATTGATGTATTCTAGGATATGTATTGCTCGGGGAAAGTTTTGTTTATTTGGTTTCAGTTGGTAGATTATGGGTTTGTCGTTCCCCTTTTAAGCCCTATAGACCCGTGTTTCCGTGACCCCTATCACATTTCTTGCAAGTTTTCTGTTCTGGTAATGGTTCTAGTCAGGGGCATCCCAAGTTCGGAACTCTGTTGTCGGGTGGGTTGAAATTGAAAGCTCTATTTGGTATGGGAGTTGTTGGGTTTGGTGGGTTTTACAGTTCTCTGGTTATCTGGGCGTTGTGTGGGTTGGAATTATAGTTTCTATTCTACATGGGCGCGGTTGTAGTTGTATTATTCTTCATTTTACAGTTAATTATGATGCTCAAACGTATCTCTGGTATGTTTATTTCTTTCCTGTTGTCAGTGGTAGTAGGTGGACTGATTTGTATGTCCAGTTCTCTGTGGGTACAATTGTTCTATTGATTCATCGTGTCTGCATACCATTGTCTGTTTGTTATGGTCTCGGGTTCTTTGTTTATTTTTGGGCCATCTGTCTTTGGGATTGGTCTCACTGTTTTCATTTCAATCGTCTTCTAGGACGTCACATGTCTTCTGCACTCGCCGGAACTCTGCTACACCCATCTGGTAATTTCGTTGATGGCGTCCACAATTTAATGGTTTTTTATTTCTTGTCTCTGTTCATTCTTAGGCAAGTCTTCATCATGGTTAAGAGACAAACTCGTAACCCCACAGCCTTTAATCTTGATAAAGGCAAACAGAAGCAGGTTCAACCTAAAGTTAGCCTCAGGAAACGAAGCAGGAAGACACGACAAGAGGTTTTACAACACCTCTCTAAAAATTATGTTATTTGAAATTCCTCCACTGTCCGACAGGAAATTTGAGGATGGGAGCGGGAAATTCAAACTAATGAAGAAGATAATGCTGCTGAAGCAGAAATTATGGATTTCATTACTGACCCTGGTAATACCCGTGGCCGTTTATCACTGTTTCATCAAACAGTTCATACTTACTGGATTGTGAAATGCCTCTTCGCTAAAGCTATGCGGAGTTTTCCCCCTCATCAAGAGAAGATTGAACCACGAGTAGTGGATTTGTTACAGGATATGGATAATCAGTTGAATCATATCAAAATCACTCAGTATCAGGCTATTGATCATATCAGTAGAATTGATGATCGTGTCGGTAGAATTGAGAAACAACTCCAACAGTTGCAACAAGTGGAAATGCCTAGATCCACAGTTAAAGATCCAACACCGATTGAATCCTCTGATGGATAGCAGTTTTAGAGTTTACTCATTTTTATCAGATGCATTTTTTTGTTTTTGCAAGGACATATCTTAATCCATAGACTTGTAGATAATCGAGTTAATAGTCAGTTAGTTAATGAAGTACATGGTCGAATGAAACTGTTTCAATTTTGGTTGGAATTTAATGCTCTAAGGTGGCCAAGAGACCTGGTTTCCTACGGGCAGGTTGAGGCCACAGATAATATTTTATATTTTGTAACCTGCTTTCAAATTATAAATAGAAAATAGTGAGGCACTACCAAATTGACAAAAAAAAAAAAAAATTACAATTTTGCATACAATCACAATTTTACAATTTTACATATATACAATTACAATTACAACCATTTCATAATAAATTAAATATTACAATTAAAATTAAAATTTTACAAATATTTTACATACAATTACAATTACAAATACAATTACAATTTTAGAATTTTACACACAATTAGAATTAGAATTACAATTTTACAATATCATGATCATTTAATAGTAAATTAATTAATAAACATCACGATCATGATAACCATCGTACAAACATCATATTTGACTAAAAAACACATTCAAATTCGTTAACATCATCGTGATCATGATTATCTAACAAAATGAAATTAACATTGTATAACATCATCACAACACAAACATCAAATATACATCTCATGTGAAATAACTGCTATCACATACACATCTATCTGTAAGTTGCACATTAAATGAACATATCTAACATAACCTAACAATATACACATCATGATGATCACCAACATGTAAATTAAGTACAACTGCAACATGAACATAAAATATATGGACCATATATAAAGTAAAAAATATACAACTATAATATAAATGTCATATATCAATTGGTGGTACATCATCAATAACAGTACTAATCGATGTCTGCTCAGTCAATGGTGCAGCCTCGACAAGCTCAGATACATGTTGATCATCTTGTGCATGTTGATCTGGTACTGGTACCTCATGTTGATCATGATCAATTTTCAACTGATCATCGTGATGACTCGACATGGTCGATGGTCCAGCCTGCTCATGATCATGAGTATTGCTGGATGTTGCAGGTTGCTGACTTGATGTGGCTGATGGTCTAGCTTTCTCTACATGATGACTGTTGGTCGATGCTAGTGGAAGCTGCTCATCTGGCGCGGTGCGAGGTGAACGATGATCACTCCCCTGATTGTGATCATCAAATGATGCGTCGCTGCTCGCAGACTGTCGATCATGTGTTTCATCTCGACCACGCCTATAACGTGCAAGGGCCCTCCTCTGCCGTGTGACTAAGGTTGTAGCTCTTACGAAATGCCGCATCAGCCTATACATGTCGCGCAGCATGCCTCTCCACATATGTACCATCTTACCATCGGCCTCTATGTCTCTCATAGTAGCAGACCAGACTCCCGCCTCAACAAACAATGTTTGTCACCCAACTCCATCCTCAATATACTATCAAGCCTACCACGCCTAGCAAAAGGCGGTACCGGCGCACCAGCAGGAGCAGGTCTCTCTACATTGGCCTCATGATCTTCGGCATCTGTCATATCCTAATCGTCACAGGATCCACACCTGGATCATTTGGTGGCACTGGCATGTCCTCGCCATCAAAAGACCCAATGTCTACAAAATATATACAAGTACACAATAATAGTTAGACAATTTCATTACATTATTTAATAAAAATAAGTTAAAGAACATGTTAGAATAAATTTAAATAAAACAGTAATATTACATTTATCATCCATCGGCTCATCATCTGTGAAGAGGATGTTGGCACACCCTCGCCAATCCAAACCTGCATAAGGACAGGGGACCATAACGAAGGGATGCTCGTCAACACTGGCTAGCAACTCTAGTGCATCGTGCGATATCCTCGTGGAAAACTCAATGTCACCCCTCTTGGGCATCATATGTCCCCACATGTGGATCTGTGCATCTAACATCAGCCTATGAGGATGTCGAGCAAAATTAGACCTCGTCTATGGAAACCTCTCAAAAAATAAACAAAAAAGGTCTGAAGCAAAAGGGAAGTTGACCCTCCCTTGTGCATGAGCATGACATCTATCTAAGGTTGTATAGAACTGCCGCAAAAAAAATGGCAGACCACCTGACAAGTCGTGGCTCCTGTACTAAAGAATCAACATAACATAGAAGCGGGAAATTAATGTGTTGCATGTCATTGGTGTTATGTGAAACGGTCGAAATCAGAAGTGAGGGGAACCTCGCCTCCTCACTACCAAATGCAGCAATATGTAACTGACCTTCGGAGACCTGAAAATCTGAAGGAGACTGTATATTTGCGCTAATGTATCTCTGGGAGTACGCCAACTGACTCCATGTTGCATAGCCAACTAGAACCTCTGGGAACGAGGGAAAATCCACCCCTCTCCTCGTTAGCCATGTAATGAAATAGATTTCCTCCTCAGTGGGCGCGTTCCACTGGTTAGGACCAACCGGGAAAGCCTGTAGGTGGGAATTCCACTCGCGGATAAGATGTCGCAAAAAAAAACCATGGCCCTTTAGGGAAGTAGCCTCCTTTAGGAGGCCTACCTGCCTTTAGAGCCCCTGGGTAGCTGCTATAATAGGACGAGGGTAAGCATCTCTCTCCCTCTCTCGTGCCTCCCATAGGCGAACCATGTTATACTGGTCCGCCTGTTGTTGATGTTGTTCTGTCTCTTCTCTCCTTTCATGTCTTTGAATGATTAGCAAATTAAATACAATTTTTTTATTAAATGAGGCATGTATTTAGGAATATAAATATATAATTAAAAAAAAAAAAATAGTCGGTGCACCACAAAAAACAGGCATGCATCGGTCACGGTGTGTCTTTTTTTGTCGTGCACCGGAGGCGATGCACTAGAAAATTTTCAGCGCACCGCAAGCGGTGCACCTAAAAATTTTTAGTGCACCACCCTCCTAGCATTACTCTAAAGTCAACGGTGCGGTGGTATAACAGACCGCACTGTTGACTATTGACCGGTGTCGAGAGGGCGGTGCGCTGACCAAACTATACGCCCTGGGGCGTATAGTTTGATCAGCGCACCGACCTCCTCACAATAATACATTGTCAACGGTGCGGTATTTTACCAGGCCGCACCGTTGACCATGTCGAAATGTCGAAATGCAGTGCGCTGACAAAATTACCCGCCCCGGGGCGAATATTTCAGTCAACGCACCGCATTGCTGTTATTCCATAGGGTCAACGGTGCGGCCGGGTAACCTACAACACCGCACTTTTTTTAAATTTCAAAATATCATGGTGCGCCTTTCGGTACCGCCCCAGAACCAGTGTGGATATCGTTAGTACATGTTGCGGTACGACTTGTAAATTTACAGGCAGCACCGCGAACCAGTGCGAGCCAAACGGCTTGAGCGCACCGCGTGGGATTTTTTTTTTTTTTAAAGGCTAATTTTAAGCTAATTTACAATTCTAATCCACTAAAATGTTTAATTATGGAAAAACAAAAAAAAATACATGTACTTTACATGTTGTTTACCAATATTTTTATGAATATTATATAATGGCATATCTCAAATAGAGCTCTAAGATTTCTTTGCATATTTCTTTCTTTAAGATATTGTCTCTAGTTTGGCATGTTTGTGATTTTGTAGGGTACACAAATGTTAGTGAATTTGTTAGTATGCATGGATATTATTGAAGTTGTGGTGATATCCATCCATGTTAAAAGTATATAAGCATGTTTATTTATTGTAAAATGTTCATCTAAAAATTATTTTATCTTCACATATTTTTTACTATACATTTCCTTATTCTAACTAAACTTACATGTATGATAAAATTTGATGTATGAGTTTACCATTTGTGCAATAGAAGTAAGAGGAAATGCCTCATTTCATTTGTTTGATTTTATTACTTTAGTGAAAATTGTTATTTCTCGCCTCATGGATTTTTATTGTGAAAACAATTAGTTTTCCAAGTTTTCCACTCTAACATGCCATTTACTTAAGATTCTTTAGCTTACTATTTCACCTAATGGATAGGTAAACTTCTTTTGATCTATTGTTTCATGATTCAAGATAAAAATTTAAACAAAAAGTTAATTTGATGAAACAATGTTTGGACTTTCTTGACAAATAATTGACATAAGTGTAAGGAATAAAACATTGAGGTTTTGGAACATTTTCTATCTCCAAAATCACAATTATTTTTTCTTTTACACTACATTTTCATATACATAAAAAAATATTATAACTTAGTTGTAACTTCATGTTATTTCAACCAATCATTTGAACAATTATATCTATCAATTGAAAGCTTATTATTATTATTATTATTTATTAATATATAATGTTGTCCCTAATAATAAATTATGATATTTAAAATGAATTTAAAAAGTAAATGATATTTTTCTTAAAGAGAATTTTAGAAACATATTCCTTGTTATAAATACGAATTATACTTTAATGCTATTGAGTTCACATATATTTGTTATATTAGTGAATCTCTATATTTCTCAATTAAAGTATATAAGTGTAAAGTCAATGTATTTTATTTTTCAAATTATATATATATATAGGGTTTATAATGAGATAAGTTTATAATAATTTATTCTTGCAATATATTTTCTTGTATATGTACTAATTATGGGTTACTTGAGTATAATGTTCATAAATGGATTACAATTATTATTATTTATGTCTGGTTTAATATATTTAATGGTTTATTTGGTAGTTTGTTTAATGTATTATAATGATTTGAAAATAATATATTATTATGTTAGATCTAAAACTTTTGTTAGACCAAAATCCTAATGATATGATTAATCCGAAAAACATTTATCTAAAATATATTATTAGTTTAGACTATTGGTTAATGTAGATTTATATTTAAATGTAGGATTAAATATTTAAATGTTAGAATATTTCCATTTATCAGAAATAAAGTCTTTGAACAATTCATATAACTTTTTATTAACTTGCCTACCACCAAGAGATATTAAGCAATGTATTTTACGATGAACACTTATTAATTTGGTCAAACATATTAAACAAATTTTGATTTATTTTTATCTAGAATTAAAATTAATTGTATGTTTTCACTAATTTTTGTTTTTTATTTTTATTTTAAAATATCTTTAACTATAATATTTTCATAATTATTATTTTATTTTATTTTTTAATTACAAATATAATTTCTATGTTTTTTTATTATGTAATATTCAACTACACTTATGTGATAGCTCAATTTGTAATAGAAATAATGTGAACTCTGTGAAATTAAAAAATCCAAAAGTTCAAACCTCTTTGATTATGTTTTTTTGAAAAGAAAAAAAAAACAATTAATTAATATTATTATATAATTATTTAATATTTGCAAACAGTACGTACTAATTACTCTACAGCACTTGTTAATATTAATGTTTTAAAAATTTGGTTGCTATATATAGCATTTGTTAATATTGATGTTTTAAAAATTTGGTTGTTATTTAAAAATTTGGTTGTTATTTATCACTCGTATCGTATATGTTGATGGATTCTATTCGATGAAAAGAGAAGATTTACATGTTGTTAGCGAATGATTAGATCCATCTTTACTGCCAGTCAGGGCTGCGAACAGAAAGAGGATGTGAGTTTTAATCTAATAATAAAAAGAGTAGAAATTAATGTAAGATACAGTTATAATAAAACGGCGGTTTTAATCCCACATGAGCAAGGATAACTTGTTTTAATGCATTATTAGTGCGAAAGTTCTATTTCAGAGAAACTATTAAGAGTAACCCATGTAAGTTCTATTTGAGAGCAACTATTTATGTAAGGTTTGTAAAGAGGTTGACATTGAATAGTAAGATTTGTAAAGAGGTTGACTTTTAATGAACAAGGCTAGGCTTGAGATATTACTATTAAGAATAACTAAGGTAAGGTTGACTCTGGATGAATAAGGCTAAGCTTAACATCAAAATAGGTTGACTCTTGATGAATAAGGCTAAGTTTAAGATCAAAATATTACTTCAACCCATGTAAGGTTTGCAAAGAGGTTGACTTCGATGAATAAGCTTAAGATAACCTATGTAAGGTTTGTAATGGATGAAGAGATGCTTGGGCAAAGAGGAGAAGGAAATGGGTGATCAATCAAGAGGATATTGATGGAGAACGCAATAAGAAAATAATTATGTTTTATGTTTGAGGTGTAATGATTGATTTAATTATTTTGCTAGATGAAATGTTGAATGGATGAACAGCAAATTTTGCATCCTACATTACCATACCAACGCTTGAGCAGAAAATATCTTTGTGTAAATTTATACCCACGTTGTATTCAATGAAGACATTCCTTTACCCTTCATTCTAGCACGCTATATAAGATAAGAGTAAAAGAAGAGAAACAAAATATACTACAATATTTCTAATTTCATGTACTATAAACCTTGCAGAAGAAATAAAATGTAAAAACCTCAAAATACTGGAAGAACCCCACACACAGCATGAATCGCTGCAAATGTAACATCAAAAAATCTAAAGAAAGAGACTGTTTCCAAAGGTGTCATGGTTCAGCGGCAAAGGCAGTGGTCATAGTTTTTATTTTATTTTATTTTATTCCTCTGTTCTCACCTAAAAGCCCATACTTCACACTTGCATTAAAAACATCTAGAAATAAATAGTGAATAGAAAATACCTGTATGATAAGTATCCTTACCTTGAAAGATCTATTCTGGTAGATGGTTTTAGTCCTCAACTCCACCTCTGTATCCTCTCAAATTCCTCACACAACTTGGGTTTGGGCTTGATGATCCCAACAGACAACCAGAAATCAGCCTAGCCCAAATCTATTTCAGGACACACACAAGGCCTAAATTGATCCAACCAGAGGAATAAAAAATAAATACAAATGCAGGAATCGAATTTAGACTGAAACTTGAGCACCCTAAGAAATATCAAGGGCTGAGACAGACTACAAGTCCCACCAAAATAAGAAGAAATTCCTGTGCATCCCCTCTTTCGATCTGAAAAGTACCAAATTCTACTCTGAGCTTAACACGGTGCAGATTTTCTGACTCAATCTTTCAGGAAGGATAGATATATTCCCATAATGTACAGAATAAACAAATGGGTTACAGAAAACAGATAAGAAATGGGCAACAATCACCCAGAGGGATTTTTGAGACCTGGGTTCAATAATCCAGATCAAAACCTCAATTGTGCGCCGAATTCGATCACTCTAAGCTCCAAGAAATCTGAGGGCACTCTTCAAATTTTGAATGAAACATAATGAAGAATACCCACTTATTTCGTTCGCTCTTCCTTGCATCACACGTATGATTCCACCTCCCATTGTGAAACCCAGCAGTTGCCATGCTATAAATATTTTCTCTTACTTCTCAGGTAAGGCATAATGGATTTTAAGGCATAATGCAGAGCAGTTGGAGTTCTGTATTCAACTGACCAGATACATATGGTCTGTATAAAGTGCATAAATGGCACACTACATTGAATACAGAGTTAGAGTTCATAGATATCGAATCTGTAAAACAATAGAAAATAAAAGACATCAACATTTATCCTTAAGAAGCGCATCCGTGAAAAACCAGGAGTCGAACCTCTCCTAGGGGTATTTCAAATTTGCTTCTTACAATATGCATATATGCTATGTATAAAATTGATAAATTTGAGCTTGGTTTGGTTGGACTATTCCGTGCAAACAAATGCGTTTAATAGCAAACTGAAATTTTTATTTATTGATGGGCTACAATTAAATCTCCCTATTGAGAGAAACTGTATTTTAGTTCTTAAAATTTTTGGATTTTATTCGGCAGGTGGGCTTTTTCAAAAAGGAAAATGGTAGAATATTGAACTTTTTTATGACAAAATTCCAAAACAATTATATTCTCTGTTGAAAGAAATTACATTTTATTTCTTGCTCAGCCCAGTGATATATAGAGGCTATGTCCATTTTTATTTTTAAATCTTGTTTTGGATCTTATTCGGCAGGCTCGCCTTCAAAAAAATGGTAGAATATTAAAACTTTCTAAATCTTTTTTTGGATCTTATTCGGCATGTGGTCCCTTTGAAAGAAAAAAATGCGGAATATTGAAATCTTAGCCCTTGCTCAGCCCAGTGATATATTGAGTCTATGTCCTTTCTTTTTAAATCTTCTTTGGATCTTATTCGGCAGGGGAGAGCTCTCATGACCCCCTCTTTTTATTTTAGTTTTTTTGGTTCTTTTCATTTTGGTTTCTTAATATTTTATTTCTAAATAATTTTATATAAATTATTATTATTATTTTAAAGTCGCCTGTAAATAATTAATCTTCATGGGCATTCTATTAGTGCCTCTGGTATGCTACTGTCACGCTTTAGTCAAGGCTTTCCCACAATGTGATATTGGTTTACTTTATTACTATGTTGGCTGCGCAAAAACTTGAATTGGGTTCAAAATTTTGTCGATTGCAAACCAATCCACCATGGTCTTGTATTCCTTTATCATCTTTTGTGAATCAAACTTGTTTGGTTCAAAATTTTGTCGATTACAAACCAATCCATCATTGTCTTGTATTCCTTTATCATCTTTTGTGAATCAAACTTGTTTGGTTCAAAATTTTGCTGATTACAAACCAATCCATCATTGTCTTGTATTCCTTTATCATCTTTTGTGAATCACACAAGTTCTGGTGTAATATGATCTTCTTTCTGGAAAGCATCCCATTGGACATCAAGTTTTCCTTGCCAAACATCTAGGTTTTTGGTTGCTAACTAGTTTAGTTACGCCTGAGGCGTTTTCCATTGTGAGCCATTGCGGGCTTGGGGTGAGCAAACACTGTTCACCCCAGCCAATGAAAACACTTCTCCTATCGCGCATGGAACCTATTAAATTTCGCCACGTGTACCGGGTTTTGTCACTGAAGACAACGATCTCAACCGCGCGCTGGCGGTCTCCAGGGCACTCGGGGGCTTGCGACTTGCGGCTCAAGGCCTCCAGTCCTTTGTTGGCGGAGGCGGATGTGCAGCAGGTGGAACTGAGCGAAGAGGATGAATTCCTGGTCATTGCCTGCGACGGTGTTTGGGATGTGATGAGCAGCGAGGAAGCCGTAGCCATAGTGAGGAGAGAGCTCATCTCAAGCAACGATCCCCAGCGTTCTTCCAAAGTGTTGGTCGACGAGGCTCTCCATTGGGATTCTCCATCTTGTCTTGATGATGAACTACACGGGCAGGGTTTACCACCTTAGATAAACTTAAAGATTCATAGTTCTACTTAGGTGATCATAGTTCTACTTACCATTTATGATTATCTTTTCAGCTTTGAATTCTCTTCTGTTAAATCATGATTCAGGTTTTACCCCTCATATAGCAGAAAACGATTCACATCTCCTCCATCTGGTGTTCCCTTGCACCCTTGGGCACCGCTAGTTTAAAAATTTGGTTGCTATATATAGCATTTGTTAATATTGATGTTTTAAAATTTTGGTTGCTATTTATCACTCGATATTTATCACTCGTATCGTATATGTTGATGGATTCTATTCGATGAAAAGAGAAAATTTACGTGTTGTTAGCGAATGATTAGATCCATCTTTACCGGCCAGCTTCGTGGTCATGACGTAAAGAGGATGTGAGTTTTAATCTAATAATAAAAAGAGTAGAAATTAATGTAAGATACGGTTATAATAAAAATGGCGGTTTTAATCCCACATGAGCAAGGATAACGTGTTTTAAATGCATTATTAGTGCGAAAGTTATATTTCAAAGCAACTATTACCGCAACCCATGTAAGTTCTATTTGAGAGCAACTATTTATGTAAGGTTTGTAAAGAGGTTGACATTGAATAGTAAGATTTGTAAAGAGGTTGACTTTGAATGAACGAGGCTGGGCTTGAGATATTACTCTTGATGAATAAGGCTAAGCTTAAGATCAAAATATTACTTCAACCCATGTAAGGTTTGCAAAGAGGTTGACTCTTGATGAATAAGCTTAAGATCAAAAATATTATTTCAACCTATGTAAGGTTTGTAATGAAGAGATGCTTGGGCAAAGAGGAGAAGGAAATGGGTGATCAATCAGGAGGATATTGATGGAGAAGGTGAATGAGAAAATGTTTAATTATGTCTAAGGTTTGAGGTGTAATGATTGATTTTAATTATTGCTAGATGAAATGTTGAATGGATGAAGAGATGCTTGGGCAAAGAGGAGAAGGAAAGGGGTGATCAATCAAGATGATATTGATGGAGAAGGTGAATGAGAAAATGTTTAATTATGTTAGCTCATCAATGTTAGTCATGATGGTTGAATATCTCACAATCTAGGATTCCATTAATGGAGCCAAAACCTTATTAATGCGAGTTATTATTGGTGACAACAACCTTAAATCTTGTCAACATCAAAGACATACAATTTAATGACAAAGTCTCCAAAACCCAATATGTCGATGATAGCCACTCAAGCATGTTGACATTGGTCACGAGGAGGATTACTAAAAGGAGTTGAAATGTTATAATGATCTTTAAATATTTTTAAGAGGTTTTCTTATTTTGGACTAGTGCCAAAATCCATTGGGCGTGGAGTCATAATGTTCCAAGCTTATCACATAACTCATTCTTTATGAAAGAGAATCTATAGTAATAGTTCATGATGGCATGCACTTAACGTTGCAATGAGATCAATAAAGAATATTGTTAAAGTTAATTTTACAATGTAACACATCATTAAATATGAGAAATCAACATAGACAAAATCTCTACATGCAACTACCGAAATATGTGAAAGAATAAACATTTGGATCAATTGATCATGTTAGTGGCGAATTTAACTACTGCCAACCCTTGTTCAATTTATCTTCAACATATAAATATACAAACCACACATATGTATCCAACCATTTGAAGACAACATTGCATTAATGATGATCTACCCTCTTGGGGGGGGTGTAGCTACATTATCAATTTCTAGAAGCCAACATGTATTACTCTAAGAAAACCATTGGGAGGCTCCCTGAATCTTGTTCCACGAACTAACAATACTTGTTTCTTTAATCAAGATCCATGATCAAATAACTATATTAATTATCAATACCTTATAGCCATATTTGGTTCTCTTACAATCAAATTGAACTTAATTGAACTTAGCCTTTTCCATTTACCAAATTAGCAAGTTTCTAACCATTTGGACAAGTTTTGAAGTAGTTTATCTCATGTCCATGACATATTGAACTGCAAACCATGTACAACACACTTGTTCCTATTTACCAACCTTAAGCGAAAATCAAGGAGGTTATACATGTGTGGCTAAATTTCTTGCCTCAACTAATGGAGCCACTTTTTAACCATATAAATAAGAGCCCATGGTTGGTAAGGGACACACCCTTATGCTAGATAAAATTGGCTAGACCTTATTAAGATTCCTTTTCCATAGATGTTCATAATATGTAGAACCTACCTTGGTTCTCCAAGTTCGGTTTATTTTGAGTGACATTTTCTTTGCCATCCTTTGGCTCCCTCACCAAAGTAATACTTTTTTTCTTGTTGAGTGGGAGTTCTAATCATGTGGTTGGAGATAAAGGAATGCAGACTTGGGTGATGGAGGCACCATGATAGGATAAAATATATTATTTCTTGTTGTTCACTTTTGACTCACCTATATACATATATCTCTTCTCCACCCTCCCCCGCTAGTTCTCAAGTCATTCTGATTAGATGCATTACATTAGAATGTTATGAATTTTGGCTAGACGACTAACTTGAAATTAGTTAAGGTTTCATGTTTTATAATATATTATAAAAATTAGAAATTGAGGAAGGCACTAATTAGTTTATTCTGTGAAGTTGTACGGAGATTTGTTGATGTAATTCTATTAACCAAATTGCTCATGGAGATCAAACCCAAATTCTAGTTACAAGATATTATTATCTTTCATTTTCATGGCATTTCAAGTATTAAACATTAACCATAGGGAAAAATACATTTAAGACTACTCTGTTGGTGGGACCCCAATCCTCTCGCCAAGTATCATAACATATCATAGCAAAAAATCCTAAAATGAAACTTGAGACTCCATAAGGCATAATTCTTTGAATTCTTCTATTTGGGTAGTAGTTTTCAAATATGATATGGTCTAGATTCAAAAATGAAAAATAAAAAATAAAAAATAAATCTATCTTTTGCTTAGAAATGAGTTCATTGTCTGCTCATAATTTGGGTTCAAATATACTAGATTTATATTCTATCTACTCATAAATGGATTCACCATGGCTCAGATACATAGAATTAGGGTTGATGGGGTATCTTGTCTCCTTAAAAATGGATTTGCATGGGTTAAAATACATACAATTAAGGTTCAAATATCACCTTAGTCGATTAATCACCTCAACAAGATCCAAATTTGTTAAAAAATGATCAAAATGCTTGCTTAGAATTGATCCACCCCAATTCCAAAACGTTGAATTAGGGTTTCCATAGCCTAACTACTTAGAAATGGATCCACTAACTACTTAGAGTATCGATTTAAATATAGACAAAAATAAATACAATTTAAAAATCCTATGCAATTAAACATATGTAGAACTTGTGTACCTCAAAAATTCATAGTCAGTGTGGCCTAAAAATTCATAGCGCAAGTGCCTACAAAAATTATAACCTATGTGCCTCAAAATTCACAATCAAAGTTTGTTTCATAATCTAAATAGGATTTTACCTAAGTGGGCCAACAACCACAAACATAATGTATCATGAGGACTTGGAGATTGTTTTTGGCACTGAAAACATCTCCCACCCCTTCCATGATATGGAGAGGAAAATTGTTGTTCTGAGGGTGTCAAGACTGCGATAGTTTAAGTGAGGTGGTAGAAAAATAACATTGTGTGCCATATGAATAGGCATGGGAATAACTTAGAGCTTGAGGACCTATTACCTACAACTTGGTTGTAGTCTCTCCATTTGTTACACTATATTAGGTCACCATTAACAATGAGTTCACATTGTTGGGTCATGATGGTTCATCACATTGGGTATTTTAGGACATAAGGTTGGCTTCAAAGAATCTCCTCCATCTTAAATAGAGGAAGGCTTACTACCATCAAGTACATTGAGTTCCATGTTTCATCTCTCTTTGTTTGCTTTAGTTTGAGTATGTCCTTCAACACTCTATGCAAAGGCTATAATTGTTTAACCTCAATCCCTGTTTCTAAAGCACCTTTTTACTATAAAATCACCTCTAGCTCATTTCCTTGTGCTTCATCCTTCCAAGTATCAATGTTTCTTGCTTCATCTATCCTTGTTTTCTTGACTCTCGTGGCCCTAGATCCAATTGTGTGTGTGATACCTCGAAGCCTCTTCCCATTTGGATTTGGTTTATATCATTGTGTATTTCTTTCTCTACACAATACATGTATCTCAAGTCGCATTCTTCCTATCTCTTTTCATTTCTATCCTTACATTAATCCCTTCCAAGCCTTTGTTACCTTCTATGATAGCCCTAAATTTATCAGTCCTATTCATCTTAGCCCATCTCAAAATTCATATGTTGATAGGTCAATTTCTAGGGCACTCTAGTCCATCATGCCAAGTAGTTAACGTGGTCATGAGGGGGAAAGGAAGAAGAGCCCTCTATGGCTTGAGAATGTTGGGCACTTCCAATAAGGTAGTTAATGAGTATTGGGAACAATCTCCTTCACGGATCTAGGAGCATATCTCCATTGTTTAAGAAGAAATCAAGTTGGACCAAAACATCATGCATGATTTGGATGTTGATGTTGAGATTGGAAATTGGGTGGTATCATTGGGAAATTCTAGATCTAGAGACATGAAGTATAGGTTTTTTTTTAATTGTATTAGAAAATTAACACAATGGTTGGAAAAATTCTTCAAGATACGGACAAGGTCTAAGAAGAAGTTGTTATTCAGTTGTATGAGGTAATGCTTTAGCTGAAGGAGATCAAAAGTGGGGTTCTTGCTTCTTCTTCTTAAGACCCAAGTACCTGAACAACTAGTGCAAACAATCAAACACATCATGGTCACAAATTTTGGGTTTTAGATTACTTTTTCATGATTAGTTACTCTATTTTTGGACTTACTATAGTTAAGCCTATTAGTCTTCATAAGGATAGGCATCATAGGAAAAATCCACGCTGAAATGATATCACTATTCTCATGTCTATTAAAAACCTAGACAAAACTATATGGATTACAAGTTTATTTTTTTGTGGGTAGTTTGGTTTCCCATGTGGTTGGCCAAATGAAAAATGTTTGACATGTAATTTATTTTTTTTGATAATTTAATGGAAAAAGAAACTTAACTTACAAAATAATAATAATAATAATATGAATGTAATTATAAATATAAGAAAAATGGATGTCAACTACATATTACATGTTTTTTATCATTCGTATTAAACTTATGGTCATCAATATTAAACAACAATGGGAGTCTTTTCAAGTAGTCAAAGAGATATGCAATTTTATCAAGAAATATCATCAAGTTATTAAGTATATTTTTAATTCAATTCTATTGATAACCAAGCCATTTACATATGAGTTTAACAAACAAATCGATTATACTCCAACATGAGATGGGGAAGTTGTATATGTGCTTATGGAAATTACATGCACCTTTGTAAAAAATTGAATGTTTCCTTTAAAAAATTGATTAAAGAAGCCCAAACAATGCTTCATTTAGAGCAGGAACAAACAATTCTCCATTTAGAGCAGGAACAAACAATGCTCCAAACATTGCAACATATTAGGGGGAGAGAAACCTACTACATATATTGGAATGCATCTATGATTTTTTTTTTTAATTGACATATGGTTATTGAGATGAGAGTATTACATTTGGACTTATATGTGTAAGAATTTTTCCTTGAAGCAACAACAAATGGGAACCTTAAGATCATGATGATACCCTCTTATACCTACAATAAACAATAATTGTGCAATACTATTGCAATGACATTTGGTTGATGGCATGACAAAAAGTTTGAAGCTTTATCAACATGGACAAGGAAGTTATAAGATGAATTTAGATAACAACAATAATAGAATACAAGATTTGTCTCAAAGCTCAAAACTTTAGAAACTGACTGGGATGCATTTGAAGAAACAATGGAAGAGGTTGAGTTCATAAATCATTGAAAAATGTACTTTACCTAAGGGGCCAAATTTTGTGACTTTTAAATATTGCTCAAAGAACACGGGAGGAAAATAATTTATGTGCAATAAAAGATAAAAAAAAAAATTATTTAAAACAAAGCATATTATAATGACACTCCGCAAAATTACCTACATCCATGATTTGATTTTATTTTTTTCTTCGATAGTGAAATCAGGTTCTGTTGGTCATAAATAAAATCCTCCCAGCATCTTTCCACCTTTTACACAACCATCTCTAATATTTATTTTTTGTTCATGGAGCTTGAGAACTATATTACCTCCTGTCAATGGAAAAGCTAATGGTTTTAGACAGACGGTTTTGGGAAAATGAGGCCAGTTTCGAAGATGTAGATGAGTCTATATTAGATTCCACCGCAAGCCACATAAAATCACACTTTCTCATAACCGACTGTTGACGAGGATTTTTGAAAATATTGTTCAAGAAGACAGAGCTCGCTGGAAATATTAGAGGAAAAATGTAAGAAAATAATGCTTGACAATGAAGTTTCAGACAGTGATGAAGGAAACATGGATGACCTAAAGAAAAGAAACAAACTTTCAACAACACAAAGAGACTTAAGCAACCCAGAGAATACATATTTGTAACAACAAGGAAATTCATCGACCAATCAAAATGGTAATGCATGAAAATGGAATGATTATGTAATATACGTGACAGGTATGACAGACCTGGTAGGACGCAATGGAAGAATGAGTATAGTGATATTTATATTAAGCAGATACTCAAAATTTGGAAATGGAGTACATGTAAGGAATCATAGCTTAGAATACTGGGAATTATTTGGATAGATCATGACAAGTCAGAATGTATAAATGACAGTTGGAGAAGTAGATTTGAAGAATAATGCATTCTTCACCCAGCAATAGTCAAATAAGACAAACGTAATGCATTGTGGTTGTCAGGACATAGCATTGTTGGTGAATAAGGAATAAATTAAACATCCCATACATTATATGTATATATTAACACCAGGAATGTGTGTTTCTGAAATATATTTGAAGCGGTGCCAACTAAACTATATCAGATATTCCAGACCTGAGAGATAATGCCTTGAATATCACTGCCTACTTGTACCTGTACATAACCTCTGTTCTAGAAAATAACTAACATTTACATGTTCTGGAAATGAAGTATACGTTGAATGTGAAAAAGACATGCCAACGGTCCAAAGAGAAGTTGCATTAGATTACAGTGTCTAACAATAGTCTTCATTAAGCATTGAGAATGCCAGTGATCAACCCAACTTGGGCAGAGAAGCAAAATTAATAGGGATGCATAGATACATAATGTCAGTGTTATTGGTGGATTATGTTTGGTTTATACCCATGCACAATATGCCCTCATTCAGTTTTGAAAGCGCATTCTTCATTGGTGAATAGATCGATGAGGTATATGACAGATATATGAGATTACTGGCATTGGCGTTGGCGTTGGTGTTACCTTATTAAAATATATAATTACTTTTCGCATGCAGAGTTAGACAAACAGTTAACTGAATCAGTTGAGTCGAGTTATAGATAGATTGCGTGAGTGAGTTAGAGAGTGAGTTAAGCAAGTTGATCAAGTTCAGTTATGTGAGAGTGTGTGCATGTCAATTTAGATTAAATACCCTTCACCAGGTTCATTGTATTAAGTTTGTGATTCAGAGAGATTGAGATTAATTGAAGAGCCGCAACTCATTGTTTTGTGTGTGAAACACTTGTGTTATTTGTGTGATTGAATCCTCTGCCTATCCAACAGATTGGGATCAGAGCCGAGGAAGGATCAGAAGATCCGTGGGCGAGCAGAGCCAGTGAAGAACGCTAAGAGAAAAAGGCCGTAAAAAAAAAAATTCAAAAAAAGAAGAATTTTTTTACCCACAGAGGTCCGCACGTTTTCAGTGCAGCACCTGCGGAGGGTGCGCAACTTCTCCCAAGAAAAATTGCGGCGATTTCATGAAAATCACCTACACTACACAACTTGGTCATGAAAATCCAAGGAAATTGAGTAGCTCACAATTGAAAAAAATAATAGAGGTAAGTTTATTGTGAACATAAATGAAATCAAGCAAAAGGTTATATTGGTCCTAATTATTCTAATGTAACACCCTCCTCCCATATTTACCCAAGTTAACCGGTTCACTTGGGTAAATAGGTGACGAGAAGCTACTATGATGTGATTCAAACTCCTAGGTCACCTTAAGGAAGTGGAACTGACATAACACAACTGATCTGACCTTCCTCACATACTATAGAATCACCAACTCTTCCAGTTGGTCAACCCCTGAGACAACTCATCATTTCACCGACATGGACCCTCATTCGCTCCCATGACAAGCCCTGCAAGTGATTGAGGCCTTCCAATTGCTCTCATAGTAGGGCATGCGAATGAATGTTTATCATCTTTGTTACTATGTGTCCTCCTCTTGGTGCCCTAACACCCCTGTTGTTAGCCACTCCCTTTGGGGTCTTTGTAATTAGCTTTAATGGTAAAAAATTCCATGATAACAAACAATATGTCATTGAGGTGTTGGATACTACGAGACACAAGGAGAATCTCATTCTTTTCAACAAGCATAATTTTCGACCAAGGTATATCACTCTCAAATGCCTCTAGAAATTAAAAATGAGCTCAATGAGGTTGAGCATGATAATGGGAGAACACAACTATCTATTTGACATCAATATCATGAGAGAAGCGATGACCTAGGTTCTCGACATGTGTCACACCAAGTAAAGACAAACAATATTTACAAATGATGGATCTATATTGGCACATGAAGACATCAATGGGTAGAGTCTTATTGGACAAGGATGAAGCAAATGAGTTGCACCTATATATGAAGACCTTGACTCAGTGCATGAAGAGGATAAAAGACCATTGTGACCTCCCATCGAAACCAAACAACTCCATTAACCATGACAAAGCACCAATGAAGGTGGTTCCATCCAACTCATCTATGTCAACATGATCTATTACAACTTCTCTAATATTTTTTCTTGATTTTTTTACTATCAAAAATTTTCAATCACTTAATTAAATAACAAAGATCTTCAAATTATATATTCTACTCTTTACCATTTTTTGTTTTTTCTCATTTAAATATATATACTATTTTTTTAACTCTTTTAAATACATATATAAAAATGGTAAAGAATTTATATTTTTACTATTAATCTAGTTTCCTAAATTTCCAAAACAAACTATATCATTTTTTTTTAACTCTCTTTTAAATACATATATAAAAATGGTAAAGAATTTATAATTTTACTCCTAATCAAATTTCCTAAATTTCCAAAGCAAACTATATCACTTTTTTTATATTATCAATACCACAAACTTAGCCAAACCAAAAGCTATGAATACATTTACTATTAATTTCCAAATTCACCATAAACATTTACATTATATTGGACGCTCCCTCGATTATGCATATTAATGGTTAAAACGTTACGCGGATCTTTATCACTCGTATCGAATGATTGATATGTCGGTGGCTCGTATTCAATGAAAAAAGCCAACAAATTTACGTGTTGTTGGCGAGAGACCAGACTCCTCTTTGCTGTCATTCATTGTTGTGTACATGCTCCGAACACAAAGTGGCTATAAATTTTATTTGTAGTGATTTTAATCGAATGATAGAGAGAGTAGACATAAAAGTTCGGTGCGTACGGCTATAATAAAATGGCAGTTTTAATCCCACATGGAAAAGGATAATATATTTCAAATACAATATTAATGCACAAGTGAAAAACCAATAGGCAGGTGGGAGGTGATGATAGCGTGACAAGAGGTGAGGCCCAAGTTCTTCCCGTTGATGAGAGAGACTGTGCTGACATCGCAGCTGCTGAGCCCCTACCTTTTCTCTCGGACGCGGGAATCGATACCTTGCATTTCCACGGAGAAATGTCTTCAATCCGAAGTTCCTTTATCAAACTGTTGTGAACTTTAATGTTGGCGGTTAAATGTCTCCATTTCATTTATTATGACATGCAATGCATTATTACGCTGGAATCGATACCTTGCATTTCCACGGCTAAATGTCTTCAATCCAGTTCACCAGTTCCTTTATCAAACTGTTGTGAACTTTAATGTTGGCTGTTAAACGTTCTATTTCATTTATTATGACATGCAATGCATTATTACGCTGGAATCGATACCTTGCATTTCCACGGAGAAATGTCTTCAATCCGAAGTTCCTTTATCAAAATGCATTATTACGCTGGAATCGATACCTTGCATTTCGCCTTGAGAAATGTCTTCGGATCCGAAGTTCCTTATCAAAACCTATTGTGAACTTTCATCATCAAACTGTTGTGAACTTTAATGTTGGCGGTTAAATGTCTCCATTTCATTTATTATGACATGCAATGCATTATTATTTATATCGTGTTTATTGTTTTAGATAGATGGTGATTTGGTGCTTTGTTAAAGCACTCTTTGGTGTCAAGTCACCAGTTCAATTTCTTGCCCTAATCAGGGTGATATATTAGACATGTCGATGATATAGTCCCTCCATTTCATTTATTATTACATGCAAGGCATTACCATTTCATTTATTATGACATGTATACCGTGTCTATTTTTTTCGATAGATGGAGCATTACTATTTCATTTATTATGATATGTATACCGTGTCTACTATTTTCGATAGATGGCGATTGGGTGCTTTGTTAAGGCACCCTTTGATGTCAAGTCACCAGTTCAATTCCCTGCCCTAATTAGGGTGATATATTGGACATGTCGATGATGTAGTCCCTCCATTTCATTTATTATGACATGCAATGCATGACTATTTCATTTATTATGACATCTCTACATGGTCTATTGTCTTGGATAAATGGTGATCAGGTGTTTTGTTAATGCATTAGTTGATGTCAAGTCACCAGTTCAATTCCTTGCTCTAATCAGGGTGATATATTGGACATGTCAATGATGGAGTTCCACCCAAACTTACAAAAAAAAGACATGAGAGGAATTTAATTCATTTAACTGGAGTACGGGGATTAAGGTCCGTAAAAGTAACATCTCGTCGAAATTGCATTGCATCAATATGTCAATTAGAGACAAAGCGTTGTCATCATCTTGGCTTCCATTAGAATTGAGACATTGCTGAAACATACCACTTTTTCATGAAAAAATGGAGATCCAACGCCAAAATGAACTTGCCACCCTCATCTACTATGAACTAAAACACAATGGGTTTAACATCTTTCTAAATATGGAGAGGTCTTGTGTGACAATGTGTTGGATTCTACATAAATCTTGAGGGATCCTTTGTAAGGGTGGGGCATGGACTTGATTAAATACACAGGTGAAAGAATGTTGACCAACTACCATTAATGATCTCAATTGGCTAATTATTTTATTTCATTACATTCAAACATTGAGATGATGGAAAAATGAAAGTATGCTCAAGATGATTGTTACACATTGATGCAATTCTCACTCTTTACTAATTAGTAGGAAAAATGTCACAAGTATATTAACAAATAACTCACCATGTAGAGGATAAGAGGTATCAACTTAGTGACAATGAACACAATGTTGAAAGGTTGAAAAGGGGGCGAGAGATTGAGAAGTTACTCTAAGGAAATTATGCACCAAGTCAAACACTAAAGGAATGCTCTTAGAAGGTCATGTGAAAATCGTATCTGAGAGCAAACTATAGGAAGAAACCATGTAAGGTTTTGTAAGAGGATGAATCTTAATTAATAATGCCAAGGTAAAGATGAAATCTTAGTTGTGAATTTCCATTTAGTTCATGAGTAAATCACCCACCCTATACAGCTTGGTCATGATAATCCAAGGAAATTGAGTAGCTCACAATTGAACAAAATAATAGAGGTAAGTTTATTGTGAACATAAATGAAATCAAGCAAGAGGTTATATTGGTCCTAATTATGCTAATGTAACACCCTCCTCCCATATTTACCCAAGTTAACCGATTCACTAGGGTAAACATGTGACGAGAGGCTACTATGATGTGATTCAACCTCCTTGGTCACCTTAAGGAAGTGGAACTGACATAACATAACCAATCTGAGCTTCCTCACATACTACAGAACCACCAACCCTTCCAGGGGGTCAACCCCTGAGACAACTCATCATTTGACTGACATGGACCCTCATTCCCTCCATGACAAGCCCTACAAGTGACTAAGGCCTTCCAATTTCTCCCATAGAAGGGCATGCCAACGATTGTGGACTTTTTCAGCTAGTTATGTGCAAACAATCTCGGATTTTGTGTCACTTTTTTCAGGGCTAGGACTCAAGCCACTGCCCAGAACTTCATGAAAACTTCTTAAATGATAAATAAAATGGGAACAAAGATACTAATTAAAACTTTGATACAAATACTTGATCTGACCCCTACTAGCCATGACAGACATTTCGTCAAACATGTCACAAATATGCGATCTACATGTCTTACAATAGATTTGAGTATAGAAGTCTCATACTTATCTGAGATTCGTAAGGAAGCATTGTTTCCTTATCACAATAATTGCATTATCATCTATTAGGACATATATACATTATACATTCATTTGCTAATAAAAACATTATGAGAACCATACACCAAGTCTGTCATGAAACATACTCATAACCACCATATAAACAACAAAAATAACAAGGATATAACAACCATAAAATCCACATATAAGCTAGTACATTTACACATAATTAAATACCAACGAGACTAAGCTCTTATTAATGAATGCAAAAACCAACCAGGTTTGAGACTTCCATGAACCACCTGACCATATATTGGCTAAACCAAATCTTTCTTTCAGCCAATCACCCCCATGCCATATTCCAAACATGAATTTGGGACTAACAAAAAACCAACCAGGGCTTCCTCAGGCTTTACTACAATCCCCACTGGATCACTAGGCCCAAACCCTCATTAGTACAACCAGGCTTTACTTCAATCCCCACCAGATCACTAGGCCCTAAACACACATGGATGCCTCTGTATCTCTCCACCTAAACTGTGAGGAATTTGTTTGCCTCAACCTCTCAACTTTTCCTTGTATCCCATCATTACCAGTCAAGGGATTCCTAGGCCCAATCAAGGGTACTCACCACTTAGCTTTAATCTGTATCCCGCCATTCACCAGTCGATGATTCCTAGGCTCAATTGAGGTGTTCTCATCCAATCTTTACTATTTGTTCTTTACAATTCCGAAGCGACACAACCGTGGGTCACATTGTACGAACAAAAGAGGGTGAAATGGGATAGTGACATGAAAGAATTCAGACGGTTGAATGGTAGAAGTGTGCCTTATCCCGATCATTTAAAAGAAAATATGCCAAAAATATGCCCCAACAGTTGGGTTGCTGACCAAGTCAGAGAGAAATACGGTGCAACTAGTTGTTACCTGCATGCTGAAAAGGATGCGCTAAATATAGGGATTGGGTGCAGCAACTCGGTAATAATCTATTTAATTTATATGTACATTTGAAACTTAATAATGCACCTTTCAAATGTAATTACATCTATATTTCATATTTTAACTAGTGGGTTATTATAATACACATGACACTATAATTTTTTAACTTTTTTTATAATAGGTGCATTTTTTCCCATCTATGTGGGCATATGGACACCATTTTCGCACAAAAAATGTTGATGTTGGAAACATCACACAAGATTGTGGAGTGGAAGTTGAGTTCGATCAATCTAGTTGATCTAGCCACCATGATCAAAACCCAGTACGAGGGACGTTAGGTTACGTCAAAAAGATATAAGAGATCACTGAAGTGGATTTCTCTTCTTTCCAATGAGTTATATTTAGGTGCAAGTGGTGGGACACCTTTGATCGAAATAATGTAAAGGAAGATCACGATATTAGGCTGATATGTATCAACTCTAGAAAGATGTGGGATGAAGCTAAGGAGCCCTATGTTTTCCCCAAACACTACAACTAGGGATTGGTGGTTCGTATTGAGACATGACCATAGATCAAAACATATTTTTGAGAACAATCGTGTTATCATGCCATGTGAGCTGGAAGATAATGAGAGTGATCATGAGAACCGAGAGTGATATGGTACATGTGTTATTTCATCAATATTTATACTTTTTAAGATGGGTTTTTCGAAACATTAAAATATGTATTTTGAAATAATTGGTAATTTTCATTGTGTTAATGTTAAAATCAATAATTCACTTGATAATTTGCAATTATGTTGATCTAAAAAACAATGGCGCACTGTATAAAGTTTTTTTTTTGTATGTAAGATCATAATAAAATAATGATAGTTCTAAGTTACATGAATTTATTTGCATTATTTTCTAAACTTTATTATGTTACAAAAATTCATATTATTCTAGATTTATTATTTTACAATTCTTTAAAAATTTAAAAATTTTAATAAAATCATTTCACATTAATCAAATTAAAATTTTCACATTAATACAATTAAAATTTTACAAATATTTTACATACAATTACAATTTTATACTTTCACATACAATTACAATTACAATTATAATTTTACAATTTCACATACAATTACAATTTTAGAATTTTACATTTTTTTTTTCAGAAGGAAAAAAACGCTGTATTATATATTTATAAACAGTACATCCAACAGTATAGGAAGTGTAGTCTACACTTCCAAATAGTTTATCAACATTGTGAATATGTGAGGATATAAGTCTATTTGTCATCCCATACTGATTACATACAATATATCACTCTTTTAGAAACAACAAACCTGTAGTAGCACAAAAAATACATCCCTATGCTTGGACCTGGATATACCGAGACAGAGAAAAAACCACCTAGGATATTCCAATACAACATAAAAACAACAAAAAGGTTATATCAGTCATACAAAGAGGAGCGAATAAGCCAGCGTATGTGAAAACCCTGCAACATATTAAGGGGACAGACAGGCTCACTTGATGAAGAAGACTTGACAACTCCCTTTGACCAAACATATCCGATCATTAAACAGGCTCGCTTGAAGTCGTCGGCAGAGGGAAAACCCATAATGAAGAATCACGGCTATAGTGGAAGAAACCAAAAAAAAGGATAAACCGGCTTGCTTGACATCAGCCAGCAACCATATAGCGCAGGATCATGGGATGGGGATATTGTTTGACCAGACAATGATATTGTCCCTATAGTATGTCACCTGCAATATACCATAGACCATACCCAAACCTATTTTTGATAAAATGTCTGCTCTGTTATTGTTCTCCCTATATATGTGATGCAATGGAGGATAGTCCAATTTCGCCCACAAATATCTTGTCCTTTTGAACCATCCATGAGAATTCAGAGAGGATTGGGAGGACAGGCCAATTATAGCTTCAATAATAAGCTTGGAATCACCATAGATGTAAACCTGTCATAGACCCAAATTGCAAGCAGCCAGTAAACCACAACAAAGGGCCATAAGCTCCACCAAATTGTTTGTGCACCTACCCCCATTCCAACAAATATGGATCCGCTCAGATTGAGATAACTTAATCCAAGCCCCACATCCCATAATCCCATCCTGACAAGCACCATCGAAGAAAATAACAGGTAGGGATATAGGATGGGGTCGAATCCTTCTAGATCCATCATAATCAATATTATTCAAAGCAGGACCCCTATCACAAATCCAATTCATAATAGCTTTGAAGATATGAGGCATAATGATAGGAGTATTTTAAAAAATGTGTCGATTCCTGCTTCGCCAGATTTCCCAAACAAAAAAGAATGGCAGAGATTGAAATTGCCCCATTACCTGATCCCAATGATGTGTAGCATCAATGAAGTTAGTCGGAGGCCATGATGTCCTGAGAAGAGATTTGCTGAATAGATGCCAAATGTGTGTCACCTTGGCACAAGTAAATAATAAGTGGTCAATTGTTTCCTTAGCATTAAAATAGAAAACATACCTACCCGGCCCCTGCATTCCCCTATGCTTGAGACAATCCCAAGTTAAAATCTTCTCCTTCCACACCAGCCACGCAAAGAGAAGGATTTCGGTTGGTATCTTCCTATGCCAAAAAATTTCGAAACCAGAAGAGGTGTAATCCATAACCTCAAACAGGTTTATATTGGAGTATATGTTTTTAACCACCAAGGCCTCATCCTTCATTTTCCTAGCCCAAACCAGTTTGTCCCCCTCATTTCACAGGGATAAACCGACAGTCTGGATCAACATTCTGTAATTTGACCACTCCTTTGCATCCCTCCTTGAAAGTCCCAATTAGGCAGCCGCTTTGATGACAGGCGCACTGAATTCCCAGCAAACAATCACCTGTGGCAGATAATAGATACCTCGGTGTGTCAATGTGTGTAACAGCCTATTGCTGATGTTCGAAACAATAGACAAGCCACATATTTTATCCCCGCTCAAAAGAATTTGTTGCCCATTACCAAAGCTCCATGCCAGACCCCTTGCCAAGATATGAATGATCTTTTTGAAACTGCTCCATATAGTCGACCTGTTGTGCGGAAAAATAAATTGATGACAGTATATAAAGTGCATAAGGTCATTCAGAAAATATTTGCATGAGATGATATCCGCCCATATACCCCTATTGTGGATTGCCCGCCACAGTAACTTAACGAGCATAGTTGAATTAAAGGCTCGAGTGTTAAGAATGCCCCATCCACCCAGATTCTTCGGGCAGAATAAAATCTCCAGCTTACAAAGGTGATACTTTTTTTCATAATTAGACCCTCCCCATAGAAAACGAGCAATGATACAGTAATACAATTAAAATTTTATAAATATTTTACATACAATTAGAATTAGAATTAGAATTAGAACTAGAATTACAATTACAATTACAATTTTACAATTTCACGTACAATTACAATTTTAGAATTTTACATACAATTACAATTATAATTAAAATTAAAATTACAATCATTTCACAATTAAATTAAATATTACAATTAAAATTAAAATTTTACAAATATTTTACATACAGTTACAATTAAAATTACAATTACAATTTTAGAATTTTACATACACTTGGAATTAGAATTACAATTTTACAATATCATGATCATTTAATATTAAATTAATTAATAAACATCACGATCATGATAACCATCGTACAAACATCATATTCGACTAAAAAACACATTCAAATTCGTTAACATCATCATGATCGTGATCATCTAACAAAACACAATTAACATTGTATAACATCATCACAACACAAACATCAAATATACATCTCATGTGAAATAACTACTATCACATACACATCTATCTGCAAGTTGCACATTAAAAGAACATATCTAACATGACCTAACAATATACACATCATGATGATCACCAACATGTAAATTAAGTACAATTGCAACATCGAAAAGCAGTACTAGTCGAGGTGGTACATCATCAATAACAGTACTAGTCGAGGCCTGCTCAGTTAATGGTGCAGCGTCGAAAAGCTCAGATACATGTTGATCATCACATGCCTGTTGATATGGTTCAACATGGTCGATGGTCCATCCTGCTCATGATCATGAGTACTGCTGGATGTTGTAGGCTGCTGACTTGACGTGGCCGATGGTTCAACTTTCTCTCCATGATGAATGTTGGTCGATGCTAGTGGAGGCTGCTCATATGGCGCGGTGCGAGGTGAATAATGATCACTCCCCTAGTCGTGATCATCAGATGATGCGTCACTACTCGCAGACTGTCGATCATGTGTTGCATCTTGACCACGTCTATAACATTAAAGGGCCCTCCTCTATTGCGTAACTAAGGTTGTAGCTCCTACGACATGCCGCATCAGGCTATACATGTCACGTGCCATGCCTCTCCACATATGTACCATCTTACCATCGGCCTGTATGTCTCTCATAGTAGCAGGCCTGACTCCCGCCTCAATAAAAAATGCACAGATTTTGTCACCCAACTCCATCCTCAATCTACTATCAAGCCTACCGTGCCTAGAAAAAGGCGGTACCGGTGCACCAGCAGGAGCAGGTCTCTCTGCACCAGCCTCATGATCTTCGACATCTGTCATATCCTGATCGTCATCAGGATCCACACTTGGATCATTTGGTGGCGTCGGCATGTCCTCGCCATCAAAAGACCCAATGTCTGCAAAATATATACAAGTACACAACAATAGTTAGACAACTTCATTACACTATTTAATAAAAACAAGTTAAATAACATGTTAGAATAAATTTAAATAAAACAGTAATATTACCTTTATCATTCAGCGGCTCATCATCTATGAAGAGGATGTTGGCACACCCTCGCTAATCCAAACCCACATAAGGATAGGGGACCATAACGAAGGGATGCTCATCAACATTGGCTAGCAACTCCAGTGCATCATGCGATATCCTCACGGAAAACTCAATCTCACCCCTCTTGGGCATCATATGTCCCCACATGTGCATCTGTGCATCTAACATCAGCCTACGAGGCTGCCGAGAAAAGGTAGGCCTCGTCTATGGAAACCTCTCAAAAAATGAACAAAAAATCTCTAAAGCAAAAGGGAAGTTGACCCTCCCTTGTGCATGAGCATGACATCTATCTAAGGTTGTACAGAACTTCCGCAAAAGAATGGCATACCACATGACAAGTCGTGGCTCCTAAACTAAAGAACCAACATAACATAGAAGCGGGAAACTAATGTGTTGCACGTCGCTGGTGTTATGTGAAATGGTCGAAATCAGAAGTGAGAGGAACCTCACCTCCTCACTAGCAAATGCAACAATACATAACTGACCTCCGGAGACCTGAAAATATGAAGGAGACTGTATATTTGCGCTAATGTATCTTTGGGAGTACACCAACTGACTCCCTGTTGCATAGCCAACTGGAACCTTTGGGAACGAGGGAAAATTCACCCCTCTCCTCGTTAGCCATGTAATGAAATAGATTTCCTCCTCAGTGGGTGCGTACCACTGGTTAGGACCAACCGGGAAAGCCTGTAGTTGGGAATTCCACTCGCGGATAAGATGTTGCAAAAACAAACCATGGCCCTTTAGGGAAGTAACCTCCTCATAGAACTTGAGGAGGCCTACTTGCCTTTAGAGCCCCTGGGTAGCTGTTGTAATAGGGCGAGGGTACACACCTCTCTCCCTCTCTCGTGCCTCCCATAGGTGAACCATGTTATACTGGTCCGCCTGTTGTTGATGTTGTTCCCTCTCTTCTCTCATTTCATGTCTCTGAATGATTGACATATTAAATACATTTTTTTATTAAATGAGACATGTATTTAGGAATATACATATATAATTAAAAAATAAAAAAAACAGTCGGCGTGCCACAAAAAACAGGCATGCACCGACCACGGTGTGTCTTTTTTTGTCGCACACCGGAAGCGGTGCACCAAAAAATTTTCAGCGCACCGCAAGCGGTGCACCTGAAAATTTTCAGCTCACCACCCTCCTAGAAAAGCTCTAAATTCAATGGTGCGGTGGTATAACAGACCGCACCGTTAACTATCGACCAGTGTCGAGAGGGCGGTGCGCTGACCAAACTATACGCCCCGGGGTGTATAGTTTGATCAACGCACCGACCTCCTGACATCAATACATTGTCAACGGTGCGGTTTTTTATTAGGCCGCACTGTTGACTATGTCGAAATTTCAGAATGTAGTGCGCTGACAAAATTACCCACCCCGAGGCGGATATTTCAGTCAACGCACCGCATTGCCGCTATTCCACAGGGTCAACGGTGCGGCCAGGTAACCTACATCACCGCACTTTTTTTTAATTTTAAAATATCATGGTGTGCCTTTCGGTACCGCCTCAGAACCAGTGTGGATATCGTTAGCACCAGTTGCGGTACGACCTGTAAATTTACAAGCAGCACCGCAAACCGGTGCGAGCTGAACATCTTGAGCGCACTGCGCAGGACTTTTTTTTTTTAAGGTTAATTTTAAGCTAATTTACAATTCTAATCCACTAAAAGGCTTAATTATGGAAAAACAAGAAAAATACATATACTTTACATGTTGTTTACCAATATTTTTATGGATATTATATAACGGCATATCTCAAATAAAGCTCTAAGATTTCTTTGCATATTTCTTTCTTTAACATATTGTCTCTAGTTTGACATGTTTGTGATTTTTAGGGTACACAAATGTTAGTGAATTTGTTAGTATGCATGGATATTATTGAATTTGTGGTGATATCCATCCATGTTAAAAGTATATAAACATGTTTATTTATTGTAAAATGTTCATCTAAAAATTATTTTCTCTTCACATATTTTTTACTATACATTTCCTTATTCTAACTAAACTTACATGTATGATAAAATTTAATGTATGAGTTTACCATTTGTGCAATAGAAATAAGAGGAAATGCCTCATTTCATTTGTTTGATTTTATTACTTTAGTGAAAATTGTTATTTCTCACCTTATGGATTTTTATTGTGAAAACATAGTTTTCCACTCTAACATGCCATATACTTAAGATTCTTTAGCTTACCATTTCACCTAATTGATAGTTAAACTTCTTTTGATCTATTGTTTCATGATTCAAGATAAAAGTTTAACCAAAAAGTTAATTTGATCAAACAATGTTTGGACTTTCTTGACAAATAATTGACGTAAGTGTAAGGGATAAAACATTGAGGTTTTGGAACATTTTCTATCTCCAAAATCACAATTATTTTTTCTTTTACACTACATTTTCATATACATAAAAAAATATTATAACTTAGTTGTAACTTCATGTTATTTCAACCAATCATTTGAGCAATTATACCTATCAATTGAAAGCTTGTTATTATTATAATAATATTATTATTATTTATTAATATATAAGATTGTCCCTAATAATAAATTATGATATTTAAAATGAATTTAAAAAATAAATGATATTTTTCTTAAAGAGAATTTTAGAAACATATTCCTTATTACAAATACTAATTATACTTCAATGCTATTGAGTTCACATATATTTGTTATATTAGTGAATCTCTATATTTCTCACCAAAGTATATAAGTGTAAAGTCAATGCATTTTATTTTTCAAATTATATATATATATATATATAGGGTTTATAATGAGATAAGTTTATAATAATTTATTCTTGCAATATATTCACTTGTATATGTACTAATTATGGGTTACTTGAGTATAATGTTTATAAATGGATTACAATTATTATTATTTATGTCTGGTTTGGTAGTTTGTTTAATGTATTATAATGATTTGAAAATAATATATTATTACGTTAGATCTAAGACTTTTGTTAGACCAAAATCCTAATGATATGATTAATCCGAAAAACATTTATCTAAAATATATTATTAGTTTAGAGTATTGGTTAATGTAGATTTATATTTAAAAGTAGGATTAAATATTTAAATGTTAGAGTATTTGCATTGATCAGAAATAGAGTGTTTGAACAATTCATAAAACTTTTTATTAACTTGCCTGCCACCAAGAAGTATTAAGCAATGTATTTAAGCTGAACACTTATTAAATGGGTCAAACATGTTAAACAAATTTCGATTTATTTTTATCTAGTCATGTTGAATTAAAATTAATTGTATGTTTCCACTAATTTTTATTTTAAAATATCTTTAACTATAATATTTTCATAATTATTATTCTATTTTATTTTTTAATTACAAATACATTTTTTTTATTATGTAATATTCAACTACAATTAATTAATATCTTATGTGATAGCTCAATTTGTAATAAAAATAATGTGAACCCTGTGAAATTGGAAAATCCAAAGTTCAAATCTCTTTGATTATGTTCTTTTAGAAAATAAATAAATAAATAAATACAATTAATTAAGATTATTATTTAATTATTTAATAATTGCAAACAGCACGTACTAATTCCTCTACAGCACTTGTTAATATTAATGTTTTAAAAATTTGGTTGCTATATATAGCATTTGTTAATATTGATGTTTTAAAAATTTGGTTGCTATTTATTACTCGTATCGTATGATTGATATGTTGGTGGCTTCTATTCAATGAAAGGAGAAAATTTACGTGTTGCTAGCGAATGATTAGATCCATGTTTACTGCCAGTCAGGGCTGCGAACAGAAAGAGGATGTGAGTTTTAATCTAATAATAAAAAGAGTAGAAATTAATGTAAGATACAGTTATAATAAAATGGCGGTTTTAATCCCACATGAGCAAGGATAAGGTGTTTTAATACACTTTGTAGTAGGTGGGCGGTGAGGAAGCAATATAGGAGGCTTCAAGTTCCCTCCGTTCTTCAGATAAATGATGCATGACAATGCCGTTATTGAGCCCCACCTTTTCCTTTCTTTGTAGGGAAAATATCACAGGCAGAGTATGAGACGTATCAACCTAATGAGAGGTGAGAGGTGAGAGGTGAGAGGGGGGTGCTTCTAGAAGATCACGTGAAAGTTCTATTTCAGAGCAATTATTAAGAGTAACCCATGTAAGTTCTATTTGAGAGCAACTATTCATGTAAGGTTTGTTAAGAGTAACCTCAGCAACTATTAAAGAGGTTGACATTGAATAGTAAGGTCTGAAAGTTCTATTTGAGAGTAACCCATGTAAGTTCTATTTGAGAGCAACTATTCATGTAAGGTTTGTTAAGAGTAACCAGAGCAACTATTTATGTAAGGTCGCTCTATTCATGTAAGGTTTGTTAAGAGTAACCTCAGCAACTATTAAAGAGGTTGACATTGAATAGTAAGGTCTGAAAGTTCTATTTGAGAGTAACCCATGTAAGTTCTATTTGAGAGCAACTATTCATGTAAGGTTTGTTAAGAGTAACCAGAGCAACTATTTATGTAAGGTCTGTAAAGAGGTTGACATTGAATAGTAAAGTTTGTAAAGAGGTTGACTCTGAATGAACAAGGCTAGGCTTGAGATATTACTATTAAGAATAACCCATGTAAGGTTTGCAAAGAGGTTGACTCTTAATGAATAAGGCTAAGCTTAAGATCAATATTTTACTTCAACCGATGTAAGGTTTGCAAAGAGGTTGACTCTTAATGAATAAGGCTAAGCTTGAGATCAAAATATTACTTCAACCCATGTAAGGTTTGCAAAGAGGTTGACTCTTAATGAATAAGGCTAAGCTTAAGACAATATATTACTTCTGCTGCATTGTCATTAGTTAAATCTTACTGACTACTTAACAAGGAAATTAAATAGGTTATAATTGAACAAAGGAAATTAAGTTACAATTGAACAAAATAGAGGTAATATAAATGAAATCAGTAAAATATTATATTGATGATCCATTAACCAGTAGCATTGACATTGAGAAAATGTTCAAGGTTTGAGGTGTAATGATTGATTCTAATCATTGGTAGATGAAATGTTGAATGGATGAAGAGATGCTTGGGAAAGGAGGAGAAGGAAATGGGTGATCAATCAGGAGGATATTGATGGAGAAGGTGAATGAGAAAATGTTTAATTATGTCTAAGGTTTGAGGTGTAATGATTGATTCTAATTATTGCTAGATGAAATGTTGAATGGATGAAGAGATGCTTGGGCAAAGAGGAGAAGGAAAGGGGTGATCAATCAGGAGGATATTGATGGAGAAGGTGAATGAGAAAATGTTTAATTATGTTAGCTCATCAATGTTAGTCATGATGGTTGAATATCTCGCAATCTAGGATTCCATTAATGAAGCCAAAACCTTATTAATGCGAGTTATTACTGGTGACAACAACCTTAAATCTTGTCAACATCAAAGACATACAATTTAATGACAAAGTCTCCAAAACCCAATATGTCGATGATAGCCACTCAAGCATGTTGACATTGGTCACGAGGAGGATTACTAAAAGGATTTGAAATGTTATAATGATCGTTAATTATTTTTAAGAGGTTTTCTTATTTTGGACTAATGCCAAAATCCATTGGGCATGGAGTCACAATGTTCCAAGCTTATCACATAACTCAATCTTTATGAAAGCGAATCTATAGTAAATAGTTCATGATGGCATGCACTTAGCATTGCAATGAGATTAATAAAGAATATTGTTAAAGTTAATTTTACAATGTAACACATCATTAAATATGAGAAATCAACATAGAAAAAAATCTCTACATGCAACTACCAAAATCTGTGAAAGAATAAACATTTGGATCAATTGATCATGTTAGTAGTGAATTTAACTACTGCCAACCCTTTTTCAATTTATCTTCAACATATAAATATACAAACCACACATATGTATCCAACCATTTGAAGACAACATTGCATTAATGATGATCTACCCTCTTGGGGGGGGTGTAGCTACATTGTCAATTTCTAGAAGCCAACATGTATTACTCTATGAAAACCATTGGGAGGCTCCCCAAATCTCGTTCCACGAACTAACAATACTTGTTTCTTTAATCAAGATCCATGATCAAATAACTATATTAATTATCAATACCTTATAGCCATATTTGGTTTTCTTACAATCAAATTGAACTTAGCCTTTTCCATTTACCAAATTAGCAAGGTGCCAACCATTTGGATAGGTTTTGAAGTAGTTTATCTCATGTCCATGACATATTGAATTGCAAACCATGTACAACACACTTGTTCCTATTTACCAACCTTAAGCGAAAATCAAGGAGGTTATACATGTGTGGCTAAATTTCCTGCCCCAACTAATGGAGCCACTTTTTAACCATATAAATAAGAGCCCACGGTTGGTAAGGGACACACCCTTATGCTAGATAAAATTGGCTAGACCTTATTAAGATTCCTTTGCCATAGATGTTCATACTATGTAGAACCTACCTTGGTTCTCCAAGTTCAGTATACTTTGAGTGAGATTTTCTTTGCCATCCTTTGGCTCCCTCACCAAAGTAATACTTTTTTTCTTGTTGAGTGGGAGTTCTAATCATGTGGTTGGAGATCAAGGAATGTAGACTTGGGTGATGGAGGGTCCATAATAGGATAAAGTATATTATTTCTTGTTGTTCACTTTTGACTCACCTATATACATATCTCTCTTCTCCACCCCCCCCCCCCACTAGTTCTCAAGTCATTTTGATTAGATGCATTACATTAGAATGTTATGAATTGTGGCTAGACGACTAACTTGAAATTAGTTAAGGTTTCAAATTTTATAATATATTATATATATATTATAAAAATTATAAATTGAGGAAGGCACTAATTAGCCTATTCTGTGAAGTTGTAAGGAGATTTGTTGATGTAATTCTATTAACCAAATTGCTCATGCATATCAAACCCAAATTCTAGTTAGAAGATATTATTATCTTTCATTTTCATGGCATTTCAAGTATTAAAGATTAACCATAGGGAAACATACATTTAAGACTACTCTGTTGGTGGGACCCCAATCCTCTTGCCAGGTATCATAAAATATCATAGCAAAAAATCCTAAAATGAAACTTGAGACTCCATAAGGAATAATTCTTTGAATTATTCTATTTGGGTAGGAGTTTTCAAATATGATATGGTCTAGATTCAAAAATGAAAAATAAAAAATGAATCTATCTTTTTCTTAGAAATGAGTTCATTGTCTGCTCATAATTTGGGTTCAAATATACTAGATTAATATTCTATCTACTCATAAATGGATTCACCATGGCTCAGATACATAGAATTAGGGTTGATGGGGTATCTTGTCTCCTTAAAAATGGATTTGCATGGGTTAAAATAGATATAATTAAGGTTCAAATATCACCTTAGTAGATTAATCACCTCAACAAGATCCAAATTTGTTTAAAAATGATCAAAATGTTTGATTAGAGTTGATCCACCCCAATTCCAAAACATTGAATTAGGCTTTCCATAGCCTAACTACTTAGAAATGGATCCACTAACTACTTAGAATATCGATTTAAATATAGACAAAAATAAATACAATTTAAAAATCCTATGCAACTAAACATATGTAGAACTTGTGTACCTCAAAAATTCATAGTCAGTGTGGCCTAAAAATTCATAGCGCAAGTGCCTACAAAAGTTATAACCTATGTGCCTCAAAATTCACAATCAAAGTTTGTTTCATAATCTAAATGGGATTTTACCTAAGTGGGCCAACAACCACAAACATAATGTATCATGAGGACTTGGAGATTATTTTTGGCACTGAAAACATCTCCCACCCCTTCCATGATATGGAGAGGAAAATTAGTGTTCTGAGGGTGTCAGGACTGCAATGGTTTAAGTGAGGTAGTAGAAAAATAACAGTGTGTGCCATATGAATAGGCATGGGAATAACTTAGAGCTTGAGGACCTATTACCTAGAACTTGGTTGTAGTCTCTCCATCTGTTACACTATATTAGGTCACCATTAACAATGAGTTCACATTGTTGGGTCATGATGGTTCATCACAGTGGGTATTTTAGGACATAGGGGTGGCTTCAAAGAATCTCCTCCATCTTAAATAGAGGAAGGCTTACTACCATCAAGTACATTTAGTTCCATGTTTCATCTTTCTTTGTTTGCTTTAGTTTGAGTATGTCCTTCAACACTCTATGCAAAGGCTATAATTGTTTAACCTCAATCCCTATTTCTAAAGCACCTTTTTACTATAAAATCACCTCTAGCTCATTTCCTTATGCTTCATCCTTCCAAGTATCAATGTTTCTTGCTTCATCTATCCTTATTTTCTTGACTCTCGTGGCCCTAGATCCAATTGTGTGTGTGATACCTCGAAGCCTCTTCCCATTTGGATTTGGTTTATATCATTTTGTATTTCTTTCTCTACACAATACGCGTATCTCCAGTTGCATTCTTCCTATCTCTTTTCCTTTCTATCCTTACATTAATCCCTTCCAACCCTTTGTTACCTTCTATGATAGCCCTCAATTTATCAGTCCTATTCATCTTAGCCCATCTCAAAATTCATATGTGGATAGGTAAATTTCTAGGGCACTCTAGTCCATCATGCCAAGTAGTTAACGTGGTCGTGGGGGGCAAAGGAAGAAGAGCCCTCTATGGCTTGAGAATGTTGGGCACTTCCAATAAGGTAGTTAATGAGTATTGGGAACAATCTCCTCCACATATCTAGGAGCATATCTCCATTGTTTAAGAAGAAATCAAGTTGGACCAAAACATCATGCATGATTTGGATGTTGATGTTGAGATTGGAAATTGGGTGGTATCATTGGGAAATTCCAGATCTAGAGACATGAAGTATTGGATTTCTTTTGAATTGTATTAGAAAATTAACAGAGTTGTTGGAAAAATTCTTCAAGACAGGGACAAGGTCTAGAAGAATTTGTTCTTCAGTTGTATGAGGTAATGCTTTGGTTGAAGGAGATCAAAAGTGGGATTCTTGCTTCTTCTTCTTAAGACCCAAGTCCCTGAACAACTAGTGCAAACAATCAAACACATCATGGTCACAAATTTTAGGTTTTCGATTAGTTTTTCATGATTAGTTACTCTATTTTTGGACTTACTGTAGTTAAGCCTATTAGTCTTCATAAGGATAGGCATCATAGGAAAAATCCACGCTGAAATGATATCACTATTCTCATGTCTATTAAAAACCTAGACAAAACTATATCGATTACATGTCTATTTTTTTGTGGGTAGTTTGGTTTCCCATGTGGTTGGCCAAATGAAAAATGTTTGACATGTAATTTTTTTTTTTGATAATTTAATGGAAAAAGAAACTTAACTTACAAAATAATAATAATAATATGAATGTAATTACAAATATAAGAAAAAATGGATGTCAACTACATATTACATGTTTTTTATCATTCGTATTAAACTTATGGTCATCAATATTAAACAGCAATGGGAGTCTTTTCAATTAGTCAAAGAGATATGAAATTTTATCAAGAAATATCATCAAGTTATTAAGTATATTTTTAATTTAGTTCTATTGATAACCAAGCCATTTACATATGATTTTAACAAACAAATCAATTGTACTCTAACATGAGATGGGGAAGTTGTATATGTGCTTATGGAAAGTACATGCACCTCCCTTTTCTTGGCTTCAACTTTGACTGGGGAGAGGATGAGAAGAAGATCAAGTGAATTTTAACATTGTTGAAATTTTAGGCTTGCTTCAAAGATGTTTGTGTTGTGTAACCAGCTCCAAAAAGAGAAGAAAAGAGATATTCACGCCTTAGAAATAAGCCACTTCGAGGGGGCAACCTCCAATACATTACATGAAGGAACAATTCTTGGATGATACAATTTACAAAACCTCCTTTCTATATATAGGAGTCCATGGGGCCATAATGTAATCCTAGTGGGCCACAATGTAATCCTAGCCGACCTAACAATAATAATTTAAGGGCACAATAATAACAAAATGGGGGTTACAAGGGTACAATACTAACAATAAGGGGGTTACACTAACAACAATAAGGGACTATACTAGTAATATAGGAACCTAACATGCCCCTCTCCTTCAAAAAAAGTGTTGTCCTCAACGCTTGAGTAGCTCTGGGTGCTTTTGTATAAAATTCTCATCCTCCCATGTAGAATCTTCAGTGGGTAAGTTCTTCCACTTGATGAGATACTCTGAAATTGATCGATTCCGTAGTTGTCGAGTTCTTTTTTCCATGACTGCTTCAGGTTCCAATATGATTTTTCCTTCCCCATCAAGTTCTGGCAATACTGTTTGAACTGGAAGATTTTCACCTATAACCTTCTTTAAGCATGAAACATGGAAAACTGGATGTACTCGCGAAGAAGCAGGAAGCTCCAATTTGTATGCCATATTACCAATCTTTTGCAACACCTTGTAAGGACCATAGTACTTTGGCGATAATTTATTATCCTTCTTTGCTTGCTTGAGGGACATTTGTTTGTATGGTTGCAGCCGTAAAAATACCCAATCTCCTACATCAAAACTTCTCTCGCTACGATGTTGATCTGCCTGTTGTTTCATTCGATTTTGTGCCAAATTCAGGTTATCCTTTAAGAGTTGGAGAACTTCTTGCTGATGCTCGATGTGATCTTCCACCGCTTGAACCTTCGAATTTTCCCTTAAAGATGATGTGATGGATGGTGGATGATATCCATAAAGTGCCATAAATGGGGTCATTTTTGCTGCAGTATGGAAGGAAGTGTTATACCACCATTCAGCGAGAGGTAACTACTTGACCCATTGTGTTTGTTTATCAGATACAAAACAACGAAGATATCCTTCCAAACATTTATTTACTATCTTAGTTTGACCATCAGATTGAGGATGATAAGATGAGCTATGAGCTAATTGAGTACTCAAACAAGAAAATAACTCCGTCCAAAAATTTCCAGTAAAAATGGGATCTCTGTCGCTCACAATAACCCTTGGGCTTCCATGTAGCTTTTGAATTCTGTCCATAAATGTAGTAGCAACTGTACTTGCTTTAAATGGATGAGATAATGCACAAAAGTGTGCATACTTGGTAAGTCTATCAACTACCACCACGATGACACTCTTTCCTTCTGACTTAGGTAAACCTGTGATAAAATCCATTGAAATCTCCTCCCAACGTTGACTTGGAATGGATAAAGGTTGTATAAGTCCCGGGGTCTTAATTGTTTCCACTTTATTCTGCTGGCAAACCAAACATTCCGCCACAAACTTTTGAATATCAGATTTAAGGCCATCCTAAAAAAATTCTTTCTTCACCCTGTGGTAAGTTTTTAAAAATCCTGAGTGTCCTCCTAAAGGAGAAGTGTGCAATTCCAGAAGAATCTTTTGTTTTAGCTGGGAATTCTTACAAAGATATAAGTGATCTTTGTACCATAAGGAATCATTTTTCCAACTAAATGTATCAGATGTACTAGGATCTTGCTGCAACTTTTGAATGAGTGTCCATACATCTTTGTCCTTCTTCCATTCATCTCTTGCTTCGGTTATCCAATCTGGTTGGATAATAGAAATGGCACAAAGCAACGCTTCCACCTCTTCATTCTTTCTTGAGAGTGCATCTGCAACAACATTAAGCTTTCCTTTTTTGTAGATTATTTCAAAGTCATAACCCAACATCTTTGTGACCCATTTTTGCTGCTCTTCTAAAGATAGTATTTGTTCCAAAAAGTGTTTAAGACTATCATGATCAGTTTTTACCTTGAAGTGTCTTCCCATTAGGTAAGTTCGCCATTTCTTTAGTGCATGCAGTATTGCTGACATTTCCTTCTCATAAATAGGTTTCTGTAAATACTTTCCTTTGATTGGACGACTTTCAAAAGCAATGGGTCTTCCTTCCTGCATTAAAACAACACCAATTCCATTTCCTGAGGCATCACATTCCACAATAAAGGTTTTTGTGAAGTCTAGCATAGCTAAAACCGGTGCTAGGCACATTGCCTCTTTAAGATGTTCAAAGGCCTTAGTTGCTTCAGGATTCCATGAAAATGCATCTTTCTTCAATAATGGTTTTAGAGGTGCTGCTATTCTTCCATAATTCTTAACAAACTTGCGCTAATACCCTGATAACCCGAGAAATCCTCGCAATTGCTTTATGGTTGTGGGGACTTTCCATTCCTTAATGGCTTTAATTTTGTTAGGGTCTACCTTAACACCTTTGTGAGATACAATATGACCCAGATATTCCACCTCTTGTAATCTAAAGAAACATTTGGATATTTTTGCATATACTTGTTTCTCCTGCAATAGTTTGAGAACCTTGTCAACATGTTCAACATGATCCTTCCAAGACCTACTGTAGATTATTATATCATCAAAAAATACTAGCACAAATTTTCTAAGGAAGGGTTTGAAAATGGAATTCATCAACCCTTGAAATGTAGAAGGTGCATTGGTAAGGCCAAAAGGCATGACCAAAAATTCATAATGACCCTCATGAGTTCGAAATGCTTTTTTTGGAATATCTTCAGTCTTCATTCTAATTTGATGATATCCTGAACGAAGATCCAACTTGGTAAATAAATTGCTCCATGTAATTCATCCAATAATTCATCAATCACAGGAATGGGAAATTTATCTTTAATGGTGAGCTTATTGAGCTCCCTATAATCCCGACACATGCGCCATGATCCATCCTTCTTGTGTACCAATACTACAGGAGCAGAGAAAGAACTTTGACTAGGTTGAATTATACCCGCCTCTAACATTTCTGCAATCATACGTTCAATTTCGCTCTTTTGGAAGTAAGGATATCTATAAGGCCTGATGTTTGGAGGAACACTTCCTGAATCAAATGAATAGCATGATCATGATCACGAATAGGTGGGAGTCCTTTGGGAGTTTCAAACACCTTGGAATGATTGTCCAAGACTTGTTGGAGATCTGCAGAAATAGATGATTTTGATGTTGGAACTTCTAGTGAGCATAATTGTGCAATTACGCCTTGTTTTTCTTTCTTTAGAATCTTTGTCATGACATTAGAGCTTATTATCTTTCCAAGCTTCCCTACAATACCCCGTAATTCGACTTCCTTTCCTTCTGAAAAAAAAAATTCAAGAAAAGTTCTTGAAAATTAAAAGCTATCGTCCCCAAAGATTGTAACCATTGTACTCCTAGTACAACATCAGCACCTCCCATAGGAATGGAAAGCGTTGGAATATTCAATACATATCCCCCCATGGTCAGCTTGATATTATGGCATTTTCCAGAGCAATTTATAGTTCCTCCATTTGCAACCATCACTTGACATTCTGGTGCTGGGTATAGGAAACAATTCAATTCCTTTGCTACCTTACAATGAATAAAATTATGGGTGCTCCCTGAATCAATCAACACTATTAACTTTTTCTTCTTGACATGTCCTTCTATCTTGAGAGTTTGAGGAGTGGTAATTCCTGCCAATGCATTACACAATATGGTTGGACTCATTTCTTCCTCTTCTAGGGCTGGTTCCTAGTGTATATCCTCTTCTTGTTCATTTTCTTCTTCCTCTTCACAATCTATGTAAAATAATTTCTTCTCAACACACTTATGACCTTTAGTGCATTTGCTATCACAACTGTAGCAAAGCCCTTTTGCTTTTTTTTCTTCCAATTGTTGTGGAAGGTCAACTCAGAAAGTCAGGGAAATTATATGGCAACACTTCCTTCTTTATAAAAGTGAGTGGTAGGCTTCCTTGTCACCATAATTTTACATTCAATTTTTCTTGCCAACCTGAATGCCTTCTCCAACAATTGACTCATGAACTATACACATTCTTTCAAAACCATGTAGTATGCCACCTTTCAATATTTCATTTGTTGGCACAGTTCCATACTTTGTTTCCTACAAGTTTTATACCCAATGTCAATCACAACCCATATTTAACCCAATGTCAATCAATTCTTCTGTTGGTTCTTGTTTGTATGTTAGCACCTGTTTGAAGACATTAAATGACGATTTTTGTAAAAAATCTTAAAATATACAAAAATGAAATCTAGTTAAGTTGTTATAAGGAAGTAACAATTACTCACAAACTTAGATATCAACCCTTTTCTTCCTTGTTGTCATGTTTTATGTGCTGAACGGGTTCCATTTTCTTTTCTTTTCTACAAGAAGATACTTGAAAATTAATATTTAATGCTAAATTGTTTATTTATTGTACCTAATGATCAAAAAATTCAATGATTACATATTACATTTGAAGCACGTTGTTGTTGAGATGGCTCCTCCTATGATGCAATTTTGTCCATTTCTTTGACCATATCCTTGTACACCTCTTTGGACATTCTTACTGGCATATTTCTGATATCAGCTCGTTCATCTTTTGAGATTTTCATAATCTTCCTGAAAATGTAACATGACAATAAACTATTTATTTTTTATATTGATATATGAAAAGTAAATATAACCAAAGTGATATTTATAAATACTTCCAGAAAAACATTTAAAGGAATATTACTTTTTCATTCCTTCTTTTTTGTTGTTGTACGTTTTTGCTATTAAAATTTCCACATGTCTCATTGACCAATTCTCTAGAAACCCTTCCTGTAGTTTAGATAAATTTTGGTTCTTGAAATCATTGGATTGCTTTATGTATTGTAAGTGGAAATAACGTCTATACATTCGTTCCACTAGATCGCTCAAACTTTTGTAAAAGTTTTTCCCCCTTTCGTTAACCTCCAGCACCACTCCAGATGAGCTAAGGAGCAATTCATTTTTATTTTTATGTTCTATATTTTTTCTTTTTTTAGAACAACATTCGTTTTCTGAGTTGTTGGTCCCTGTAGAACATTAAGCAGATGTGAATTAATAGATTGTTTGAAACATGTTATCTAATAATTTTAAGTATATTATTAATGAAAAATAAAAAATAAACTCATATTGGATCGATGGTATCTTTTCATTCATTTGATTCATCCTTTTGCACTTTTTCCATCAAGAATTTACGCTCTTCTAGTCCTAGATCAGAAATAACCTTATCGAGCTTCATCATTTTGTGGCTCTGCATGATATACAATAAACAATACATATTAGTTAAACTTACATATAGTTCAAAAATAATATTATTTGTAAATAAATTACAAAGAATTTTTTTCTTTTTTCTTTTATTGATTTGTTATTGTCAGCCCAGAACTTAACAAAACATGAACCATTGATCATATTATTCAATAATCTCTAGTATTTATACATACAGTTTGTTGTGAGATAGTTATGTAACTTCTCACATACGGGAATAGTAGAATTTAGTTATAACTAACCAATATCCCGTAGAATTATTTTTAACATCCCCCCTTAATTCGAAGGGATATCTGACATGCCGAGTAAAGATCTGAACTTTTAAAATTTTTCACGTCCTAATGCTTTGGTAAATATATTTGCAATTTATTCTGAAGTAGGACAATGTGTCAGATGAATTTTTTTGGCCTCTACATGATGTCGAATCAAATGATACTTGGTGTTGATATGTTTGGTTCGATCATGGAATTTAGGATTCTTGGCCAATTGAGTTGCAGAAGAGTTGTCGACAAATAAAGGAGTTGAGGCTTTTTGTTTCTCCTGCAAATATTCGAGTATTTTTCGAAGCCAAATGATTTTTTTAGTGGCTTGAGCTGTTGCAACATATTCAGCTTCGGTGGTAGAATCAGCAGGAACAGATTGCTTGCGTGATCTCCAACTGATGGTTGCTGATCCAAGATTCATCAAATATGCAGAAGTTGAGACTCCATTTTCTTTATCTCCATCAAAATCTGAATCTGAATAACCAGCAAGATAGAAGTATAAAACTTTGGAATATTTTATGCCGTAAGTTTGAGTTCCTTTTAAATATTTCAAAACTCTTTTTGCTGCTACCCAATGCCCCTGACAAGGATGATGCATAAACCTGGAAAGTATTCCGACAGCAAAGGTTATATCAGGACGAGTAATAGTCAAATAAATAAAACTTCCAATAAGTTGCCTATACTTTGTCAGATCTTCAAACGACTTTCCTTCTTCGGAAGTGAGTTTCAAATTATGCTCCATTGGAGTAGCAACAGGATTACATTCTATCATACTATATCTGGTCAATAAATTATCAACATATTTCTTCTGAGAGATGAAAATATGTTGTGGTTTTTGATCAAATTCAATTCCAAGATAATAATGAAGTAAACATAAATATGTCATATCAAAAATCTTTTTCAATTCCTTCTTTATAGATGATATATATTCATCATTGTTTCTTGTGATCATCAAATCATCAACATATACAACTAGATATACAACTGATCTGCCAACTTTCTTAACGAAAAGAGTTGCATCATCTAGGTCAAAATGTTTATAGTTTAATTTAATAAGATGTTCAGTTAGCTTCTCATACCATGCTCGTGGTGCTTGTTTCAATCCGTACAAAGACTTCATTAGTTTTCAAACCTTTTTTTCTTTTCCTTTAACGAAAAAACCTTCTGGCTGAAACATGTAAACATCTTCTTTCGAATCTCCATTTAAAAAGGCAGTTTTGACATCCATATGATGAATTTTCCATTCTTTCTGAGCTGCAATACCAAACAAAGATCTAATAGTGTCCCATTTAGCTGTAGGAGAAAAATTCTTTGTATAGTCGATACCCTCTTTCTGTGCATATCCCTTCGCTACAATTATTGCTTTGTACTTGTCTAGCAAACCATCAACTTTAAACTTAGTTTTATAAATCCATTTGAAACCAATAGGTTTGATGCCAGCAGGAGGATCCACCAGCCTCCATGTGCCATTTTTTTATGAGAGCATCAAATTCCTTTTGCATTGCATCTTTCCACTGTTCATAACTAACAACTTCTTCAAAGCAAGTTGGTTCACAATCCATAGAAAAATTAAATTCACAATGAAAATAGTTACCTAAGGAACTTCCAACCTTAAACTCATCATATTTCTTTGGAAATGTTCGAGTACGAGTTGACCTTCGCAAAGGTTGTGTAGGAAGTTGTTCAAGAAGTTGCTCATCTTCTTCATCTGGCTCAGTTCTTGCCAATTCTGTCATTGTTTCTGTGGAAACACTTGCATCAACTAATTCCTCATCAGCAACAATGGAATTCTCATCATCAACCAATTTCTCATCATTGAGAGAAGGAAACTCCACAGACTGATCTAATATAGCAATCCCCCCTTCAGGATGGGGAATTATATTATCGGATTCATAATAAAACTTTTGAGGCACAAACTTTTCTATCTAATTAAGTTGTCTATCAATAGTGAGAGAATCTTTATCAGTTTCAAGAAAAATTACATCTCTTGAAAAAATAAACTTTTTGTTCGCTTCATCATATAATCGGTATGCCTTAGAAGTCATGGAATACCCTAAAAATATGCATTTTCTGCTTCATTCACTCAACTTATTCTGCTGATGTTTTGGAATCAAATCATAACATTGAGAACCAAAAATTCGGAAATTTTTAATAGCAGGAAGACGACTGTACCACATTTCATATGGAGTTTTGTTGTTAATGACAGAGGAAGGGCACTGATTTCTAATGTATGCCGCACAAAGCACGGCTTCTCCCCAAAACATTAATTTTACATTCTTAAAAAACATCAATGACCTTACCATATTAAGCAATGTGCAGTTCATTCTTTCAGCAACACCGTTTTGTTGTGGATTATATGGTATTATGGTATGGTGTTTGATGCCATTCTCTTGCAAATATGTTTCAAAAGCATGTGAAGTATATTCTCCTCCATTATCAGTCCTTATAGTACCAATAGTAAGTTGTGCTTCATTTTTTATCAAGAGATGAAATTTCTTAAACACATCAAAAACTTGCGATTTTTCTTTAAGTAGATAAACCCAACACATCCTCGAATAATCATAAATAAAAGTGAGTATGTATTTATTTCCATTTGCAGTTGGTTCAGGCATTGGACCACATAAGTCAGAGTGTATGAGACTTAATTTTCTTGTAGCTCTAAACTTAGAATTCTGAAAAGATTGTTTGTGATGCTTGCCCAATATACAAGCATTACATGGGGTAAATTTTCTGGGAACTGTTGGAAGTCCCTTAATCCCCTGTTGTTTCATAATTCGAATACTTTCATAATTAACATGACCGAAGCATGCATGCCACAATAAATAAGATGACAGATTATCATTTTGCTCAATCAAATCAGTTGTGTTCAATGCAACAGACGATATACCATGCAACTTCAATAATTTATCTTCTTCCACACCAGACATTACAATTTTATTGTCAGTTGCTCTTCTAATTTCTACTTTACCATCAAATATGTGAATGGAATGTCCCTGTTTTCTTATTTGTATAGGAGATAACAAATTTCTTTGGAACTGCGAAATGTAAAGAACATCATTCAAAATATAATTTGGAAGTCCAGGAATCTTTAACTGAATTGAACCAATCCTTGATGGTTTGATTTGGGACTTATTAGCAAAATACACTACTCCGTCAATATTATCATTGAATTGATCAAACAAATCTCTTCGAAAGGTCATATGACACGTGGCACCTGTGTCTAGAACCCAATTGTCATACCATGAAGAAAAAGAAGTACTAAAAACATCTTCCAAGTGGAAATTACAATGTGCGACAACATAATGTGCATTCTTAGAAGATTGTCCTCTGTCTGGAATTAAATGATCTTTCTTTTCAAGCAATTGTTCTCTTTTTTCATTAATTTTATCCCAGGGAATTCTGCAATTTGCAGCAGTATGTCCAATTTTACCACATCTAAAACATTTTATAGCTCGTTTATCAGAAAATTTTATTTGGTGTTCATTCTGCTGTCTATCTCCCTGAATATTTTTGCCCCCCCTGCCTCTATAATTCTTCCTACCTCGACCTCTATTACCTCTAGTATTTCTAAAAGATTCCTCCTGAGGTTTTTGGTCTTTTTGAGCAAGACATAGGTTTTCACTATGAGAACTATGTGATGCTTCTTTCTTGCCAAAAGCCTTCTCTCTTTCTGCAATTTTCCCTACTAATTTTTCAAAATCTATATCTTTTAATTGCCCACTAGCTTGGAGAGATTCCAAGTAGAGTGAATAACTAGGGTAAAGAGCTTTTATAAAGGCAGTAAGCGGAAAATCAACTTTAACTCCAATACATTCAATTTCATGATTGATGTCTTTAATTTCATAGGCAAGTTTTAGAGGATCATTATCGTTCATTTCCAGATTAAATAACTTTAACAATAACTGAATTATCTCCAATTCAGAATGTGAATCATAAAGCTCTTTTAGTTTCTCTATGGCATCATAAGTTGTTTTACTCTGAGTAATGTATATGCTTACCTCTTCTGAGACTGAAGCGGATATTAAGGAAAAGGCCTTCTTATCCTTACTTTTCCAGATTACGAGTTGTTTCCAATCATCAGGCTACACCGGTGCATTTTCTCCTTCTCCTTCATAGACTCCATCCCATAAATAATTAAAAATAAGAGTATTTTTAACTTTCCTGAACCACTCCTGGTAATTTTCCTTTCCTTAAAGGACAATCCCAATTAAGGACACCAAGGAGTTCATTTTTATTTTGGAAATCTTAAAAAATACTGGTCTCAATTACTGCCACAAATTCTCTTAAAAAAACTCTGTTTTAATTTGCAACAGATTTAACACTGGTTTAGATTTCTTTCTTTTCTTCTTCTTCTTCTTCTTTTTTTTTTTTTTTAAATTAACTTACTAGTCCATACCACTGCAGCCCACTTGCATTGGGTTCGATGCTGTGCCACAACATCGCCTTCACTACAACTCTCTACAACTGTAGTCATACTTCACCAAGAAAATGCAGAGATTCAATGCTGGAAATCGCAGTCGGACTTCACACTTCACACAACGAGCACACCAGCATAACAGGGTTCGGGTTCTCCCACAGCGATGGTGACAGATTCTCCAATCGAGCAAGACGCTGCAAAATCAAACACTGCAAACGTTGGCAGTCTCTCTACACAGTCAAATTTTTCTCCTGATCAAATGCTGCAAACGCTTGTAGTCTCTCTGCACAGTTCTCCCAACAACAACAAAAAATCGCTCCTGGGCTTCACGCTGACCGTCACTCAAATCCAAATGCTCGTCTTTTAAACCTCTCACTCCATTGCCACTTCAACACCTGCTCCACACAAAAGCATTCAAACTGCCCTCTAGACAGTCAGCGAGAACACTTCCTTAAGCAATGGAGAATCCAGCTTTTGAATTAAACCACTCTAATACCACTGTCAGCCCAGAACTTCACAAAACATGAACCATTGGTCATATTATTCAATAATCTCTAGTATTTATACATACAGTTTACTGTGAGATAGTTATGTAACTTCTCACATACGGGAATAGTAGAATTTAGTTATAACTAACCAATATCCCGTAGAATTAGTTTTAACAGTTATTAGTATTTTTGTTACTTGATCTTGTGTCAGCTATTTATTTATCAATATGAAACCTGTACCATATCATTCATTAATATATTGTATAAATAAATTGTCAACTTTCCAGGTTAAAAAAAGTATATCAAGAAACCGGTGCGCTTTTCATGGTGTACGCATCGACATGGGTACGTGGTGGTCTTATAAATGCACCACCCAAACAGTATAAAACACCGTACGGTGCTTTATTTCAAAAAAGAGCACCGATGCATTACATGTCAACCACCGCACTGATTAACACAGAAAAAATAATAAAAATAGTTTATTGTTAGTTTTTGTAGCCTATGGTGTCATGGAGGGGGCAATGCGGCCTATTCTTATAAACGCCCCGCACAAAGAAGGGACCACCGTACGGTGCTCTCCGTCAACTAGGAGACCCGGTGCAGTGCGTTATATGTTACATGGTACACCGATTAACACAATAAAAAAATGTTTTTGTGAAACAGTGTGTTCGCGGTGTGCCATAATGAAATAGCACACCGATGCCCTATTTTACATATGACACACAGATTAAAAAAAATAAATAAATTAAAAAAAAAAAAATATTAAACAGTACGTACATGGTGCGTTGGGATAATACAACACACTGATGCGTTAGGTTACGTCGGGCGCACCGATTAAAAAAAATCTGTTTTTGTTTAAATTCACGCAAGGGCCGATTTGGATTGGGATCCGACTATGCAAATCGTCTCGTGGGTTGGATGTCATAGGCCTATATATAGCAATACAAACCTTATAAATCTAAAATGAAAAGCCATAATTATGAAATCACAAAAAAAGGGAGAAGAAAGGGCAGAAACAAAAAGAATGAAGGGTTTAAGGTAAAAATGGATTTTTTTGTTTCTGAAAAGGAACAACAAATTGAAATTTTTTACTTACTGCGTAAAAAAAACTGCAGGAAAAGTAAAAAAACAATAAAATTTAATCACGAGATCATTTGAAATTCTATGCTACATGGTTTGAATCACCAGAGGTTTGGAATTTTGATTGTTTGAATACTTCTGTTCGAACATATTTCGCTGCTCCACAATGCTCTCGTGCTCTTTTTCTCCAAGTATGTCTCCTGCAAAACTTTGGCTGAATTTTTTTGCAAAATAGTGAAATAATAAAAAATATTTAGTATTTAAAGAATTGTTTTATGAAATTAGATTTTCGAAAATATTTTTCCGCCCATTTTTCAATTTACCGTTTTTTTTTTCACTTAAAAAAAATAGAGTTGCGCTTTTTTTTAGTTGTGGTTATTCATCACCGGTGCATCACTTAATAGCACCGCACTGGTGCGTCCGTTGATAACACAACACCGGTGCACAGTAACTAAAACGCACCAGTGCGATTATCTGTACATTAGCACCGATAATAAGAAGTCCATTTTTAAGGCACTGAAATTACTTTTAGGTGTGTACACCAAAATTTATTGTTGATTTTTCTCAAATGCAGGGAGAAAATATCATAATTATATCAAATCGACAATTCTTCAAAATCAAGCTCGTTCCATAATATTTCTCAAAGTCCATCGCAGAGTTCTCCCTATCCATCTGGAGACGTAATATTTACTTCATATTTTATTTATATTTTCATTGTCTAATTGAATTTATGTTTTTTATCCATGTCAATCATGCACAACTTAATTAAATTTATAATGTATTAAAATTTGCAGGTTCATGCAGGTTCATGCAGATTCATAATCGAGTTCATATGCACAAAATATTCAAACAACTCCAAAACGTCGAAATCTCTTATCAGGAGCAGCATACCGCAAGGCGCATTTGGTAGATGAAAATGGACAGTCGCTTCACCTTGCCAATTGTAACAATATTGCATCTTCTAGCCACAATCCTGGGACAATGATGGTAATAATTACAATTGTTTGGTATATTGATTAATGTAATTATTTCAACCTCAAACCAATTAATCATGCAATATTGTCAACGTGCTTTCTAATTGATATCATATATTTTGTACTAATCATGTTCAATTTTTTTTTTTTTAAATTATTAGGATTCTAGTGATGATGAGCGACCTACCTACCATCTTCCATTGCACCACACGACAATGTCAAATTGAGAGAATATTGAATTAAGAGAAAAAATCGAAGAGGAACAATACCAAGAATGGTTGAATCAACCACTGATTCAATTCCCGCTACGTCTAGATTCACAAATTAGGAATGACTACAACAATAGTAGTTCTTCACAAGCTGGAAATGGAGGCAATCAAATAGAGGTTGGTATGGATGATTACTTAAGGGATACGACTTCCATGGTGACAATGTTGTTAGATGCATTCCAAAATTATGATTAGCTAGGGGATGATGCTCATATCGCTGACACCTTTTTCAAAAGCCTTAAATTTACTTCCACCACCCCTCTCTTTCGACCTGGAGGTCAATCAAAGTCTACCCAGTTAGGGACAATGATGTTACTGTATAGCTTGAAAGAAAATTTTGGCTTGTCGAATGCATGTTTCTCGAAAATTTTGAGGTAAGTTACCATAAAGTCCTCCCTTATATAAATTTGAGAAATATAATCAGTAAACAGTGAACATTACAAATGGTCAATTTTATGAACGTTAATAATTATATCAACATTAATGTACATTTGTTAATATTTTCCATGATCACCAACTACAGGTTATTCAAAGATAAGGTTCTTTCGAGTGATATGTCTTGCCCGGTAGCTGCGAAGAGGCAAAGAAATTGTTGAAAATGTCATATCATGCATGTCCAAATGATTATATTCTATATAGAGGAGAATATGAAGACAAAGAGATATGTCTGAAATGTGGGCATGATAGGTATGATAAATAAAAAAAGAAGGGTAAATCACGTGGTCCTCCTTTTAATATATTGAGGCACATGCCTATAATCCCAAGGATTCAAAGGCTCTTTTGTTGCAAAGAATTAGCTATGTATCAGGGATGGCATGCCTCACACAGAAGTGAGTTGGGAGTTATGCGAATCCCAATTGATTCAATATCCATGAAGCATATAGAGGATACATGGCCTGAAAAATTCAAGGATGAAGTACGAAGTCTACGAATCAGCATAGCCATGGATGGAATCAACCCATATTCCCTCCAGAACACCATTTATTCTATTTGGACTGTAGTAGTGATCAACAACAATACCCCCCCATGGTTGTCCATGAAGAATGAACAACTTACGTTGGCTCTCATAGTCCCTGGTAGAAGACAGGTGAAGAATATGGATGTCTACTTATAACCACTGGTAGATGAATTGAAGGAATTATGGGTTGGGATAAATGTATACAATGTATCAAGACCCATGGTAGAAGAGAGGAGTTTTACATTGTATGGCATATGTGCTTACACAACACATGATTATCTAGGCTTAGGAGTTTTCTCTGGTAAATTACATGTTTAATTTATTGATTTGTTTATATACGTAACAATGTTCTTTCACATATTAGTTATTTAATTCGTTGTAATTGTTTTGAACTTCATGATATTATTTAACATTCCATGCATATTAATTGTATATAATAATCTCGTAGGTCTTGTAACAAAAGGGTATTTTGGATGTAAATGTTGTGGACCTTCTTTGAAAGCTAGATGGTCCAAGGACCTACGAAAGCCAGTGTATGATTGCTCCATGGTATTCCTCCCAGAAGAAAACCCTTACAGAAGAGCATCATCTGCTTTCAATGGTAAACGAGAGAGAACCCAAAGGCCTCCAATAATGACACCAACTTAATGGCTCAGAGCACATGAGAGAGAAAAGGAGAAGGAGTTCATATAAATGTTTGATTCAAATGGATATCCTATGTTCGATGATCCAGAATTCTTCGACACCTATGTTGACAAATTTCCCATTGGGATGAAAAGGAAATCTATCTTTTATAACCTCCCATATTGGGAGCATCTTAAGATTACCCACTTATTATATCCCATGCATATATTTAAAAATGTTTCATCTTCTTTATGGAGGCACATATCATTGAAACAAAGTGACACATTGGCTGTTAGGAAATATCTTATTACTTCAAAAACTAAAAAGAAACATTGGCCAAGACGACTAGAAAGTATAGGATCAGAGGCATGTGTTGATCTCTCTAATTCGTGGTATTTCAAAGAAGGTGATGTCCCATGGATTTTAAAAAAAAGACGACCTTTATTTGGAAAAGGAAGTTATAATGGGTGTGAGGGTGCCCTCTTCATACAGGTCTTCACTACGACGCTGCTTCACCATGGATGACCATTTGTCGGGGTTGAAATTGCATGACCGTTTGAATCTTCTAAGAGTATGTATAATGTCAAAAGAATGATTTTATTATTTGTTATACTAATAAATTTTATCCCATTCAGGGATCATAAAACATAACTAATTTTGTATATTATTGCACGTGTTTATAACTTTGCAATGTCATTATCCTTTATTCGTGCGTGAGTGTGTGAAACATGAATTCTCTCAAGACCTAGGATGTGCCATATCTAAATTATCTGCATTTGTACGTTGGATCACATTAAAGGAGATTCATGTGGATAACATTCCACGGTGGCGTCAAGACATAGTTGAGATTGTTTGTATGTTTGAGAAGGAACTGCCGACAAGTTTCATGGACTTGCAGGTTCATCTTCTAATCCACCTAGTAGATGAGGTTGAATTAGTTGGGGTGGTTTCTTGTCGTTGGATGTTCTTCTTAGAGAGGTACATAAAGAAATTGAATGGCTTTGTTCGACAAAGGGAAAAACCTGAGGGGTCTATGGCAGAGGGGTACATATCATATGAGTATTTCTATTATGCCTGTGATTATATCAAGCAGATCGACAACGGACCAGGTGTGATGATTTGGGATGATGAAAGAGATGAAGACAAAAGAGAAGGGGAGTTGCTCCAAACGAGTGGAAAAAAACGCTTGATAAAGAGTAAGCGACTTATAATTTTTCAAATTTACACAAATTAAACATTCATGTTGAACTTATATATAATGTATATTTTGATCTATATGTACTATATAATGTCGATATGATTTCATCAACGAATGCAGAAATTGAAGCAATCAATAAATTTGTTCTTTACAATTCTGAAGCGACACAATCGTGGGTCACATTGTACGAACAAAAGAGGATGAAATGGGATAGTGACAAGAAAGAATTCAGACGGTTGAATGGTAAAGTGTGCCTTATCCCGATCATTTAAAATAAAATATGCCAAAAATATGCCCTAGCAGTTGAGTTGTTGACCAAGTCAGAGAGAAATACGGTGCAACTGGTCGTTACCCGCGTGCTAAAAAGCATGTGCTAAACATAGGGATTGGGTGCAGCAACTCAGTAATAATCTATTTAATTTATATGTACATTTGAAACTTAATAATGCACCTTTCAAATGTAATTACATCCATATTTCATAATTTAACTCATGAGTTATTATAAGACACATGACACTATAAGTTTTTAACTTTTTTTTTTTATAATAGGTGCATTTTTTTCCATCTATGTAGGCATATGGAAACCATTTTCGCATAGAAAATGTTGATGTTGGAAACATCACACAAGATTGTGGAGTGGAAGTCGAGTTCGATCAATCTATTCGATCTAGCCACCGTGATCAAAACCCAGTACGAGGGACGTTAGGTTACGTCGGAAAGATACAAGAGATCATTGAAGTGGATTTCTCTTCTTTCCAATGAGTTATATTTAGGTGCAAGTGTTGGGACACCTTTGATCGAAATAATGTAAAGGAAGATCGCAATAGTAGGCTGATATGTATCAACTCCAGAAATATGTGGGATGAAGCTAAGGAGCCCTATGTTTTCCCCAAACACTGCAACTAGGCGCTTTTTTACTCAGATGTGTTGGATAGGGATTGGTGGTTTGTATTGAGACATGACCCTAGATCAAAACATATTTTTGAGAACAATAGTGTTATCATGCCATGCGAGCTAGAAGATAATGAGGGTGATCATGAGAACCGAGAGTGATATGGTACATGTGTTATTTCATCAATATTTATACTTTTTAAGATGGTTTTTTTGAAACATTAAAATATGTATTTTGAATTAATTGGTAATTTGCATTTTGTTAATGTTAAAATCAATATTTCACTTGATAATTTGCAATTATGTTGATCTAAAAAACAATGGCGTACTGTATAAAGTTTTTTTTTTGTGTATGTAAGATCATAATAAAATAATGATAATTCTAAATTACATGAATTTATTTGCATTATTTTCTAAACTTTATTATGTTAGAAAAATTCATGTTATTCTAGATTTATTATTTTACAATTATTTAAAATTTTAATAAAATCATTTCACATTAATCAAATTAAAATTTTCACATTAATACAATTAAAATTAGAATTAGAATTAGAATTTTACAATTTTAAAATTTTACATACAATTACAATTACAATCACAATTTTACAACAATTACAATTCTACAATTACAATTACAATTTTACAATATCACGTACAATTACAATTTTAGAATTTTACATACAATTACAATTACAATTTTAGAATTTTACATAAAATTTACAATTACAATTACAATTTTACAAATTTACATATATACAATTACAATTACAATTTTAGAATTTTACATACAATTACAATTTTAGAATTTTACATACGATTACAATTTTACAATTGTACATATATACAATTACAATTACAATCATTTCACAATAAATTAAATATTACAATTAATATTAAAATTTTACAAATATTTTACATACAATTACAATTGCAAATACAAATACAATTTTAGAATTTTACATACAATTAGAATTAGAATTACAATTTTACAATATCATGATCATTTAATTTTAAATTAATTAAAAACATCACGATCATGATAACCATCGCACAAACACCATATTCGACTAAAAAACACATTCAAATTCGTTAACATCATCGTGATCCTGATCATCTAACAAAACAAAATTAGCATTATATAACATCATTACAACACAAACATCAAATATACATCTCATGTGAAATAACTGCTATCAAATACACATCTATCTGCAAGATGCATATTAAATGAACATATCTAACATGACCTAACAATATACACATCATGATGATCACCAACATGTAAATTAAGTACAACTACAACATGAACATAAAATACATGGACTATATATATATATATATATATATATATATATATATATATATATATATATATATATATATAATGTAGACAAAGTAAAAAATATACAACTATAATATAAATTTCATATATCAGCTGGTGGTACATCATCAATAGCAGTATTAGTCGAGGCCTGCTCAGTCAATGGTGCAGCCTTGATAAGCTTAGATACACGTTGATCATCACGTGCCTGTTGATCTGGTACTGGTACCTCATGTTGATCAGGATCAGTTGTCAAATTCTCATCGTTATGAATCGACATGGTTGATGGTCCAGCCTGCTCATGATCATGAGTATTGTTGGATGTTGCAGGCTGCTGACTTGATGTGGCCGATGGTCCAACCTGCTCTCCATGATGACTGTTGGTCGATGCTAGTGGAGGCTGCTCATCTGGTGTGGTGTGAGGTGAAAGATGATCACTCCCCCGATTGTGATCATTAGATGATGCGTTGCTGCTCGCGAACTGTCGATCATGTGTTGCGTCTTGACCACGCCTATAACGTGCAAGGGCCCTCCTTTGCCACGTAACTAAGGTCGTAGCTCCTACAACATGCCGCATCAACCTATACATGTCACGCAGCATGCCTCTCCACATATGTACCATCTTACCATCGGCCTGTATGTCTCTCATAGTACTAGTCCTAACTCCCGCCTCAACAAACAATGCACAGATTTTGTCACCCAACTCCATCCTCAATCTATTATCAAGCCTACCGCGCCTAGCAAAAGGCGGTATCGGCTCACCAGCAGGAGCAGGTTTCTTTGCACCGGCCTCATGATCTTCGGCATCTGTCATATCTTAATCGTCATCAAGATACACACCTGGATCATTTGGTGGCGCTCGCATGTCCTCGCCATCAAAACACCCAATGTTTGCAAAATATATACAAGTACACAACAATAGTTAGACAAATTCATTACACTATTTAATAAAAACAAGTTAAAGAACATGTTAGAATAAACTTAAATAAAACAGTAATATTACCTCTATCATCCAACGACTCATCATCTGTGAAGAGGATGTTGGCACACCCTCGCCAATCCAAACCTAAATAAGGACAGGGGACCATAACAAAGGGATGCTCGTCAACACTGGCTAGCAACTCCAGTGCATCATGCGATATCCTCGTGGAAAACTCAATCTTGCTCCTCTTGAGCATCATATGTCCCCACATGTGCATCTATGCATCTAACATCGGCCTACGAGGCTGCCGAGGAAAAGTAGGCCTCGTCTATGGAAACCTCTTAAAAAATAAACAAAAAAACTTTGAAGAAAAAGGGAAGTTGACCCTCCCTTTTGCATGAGCATGACATCTATCTAAGGTTGTTCAAAACTGCCGCAAAAAAATGGCAGACCACCTGACAAGTCGTGGCTCCTGTACTAAAGAATCAACATAACATAGAAGCGGGAAACTAATGTGTTATCCGTCACTGGTGTTATGTGAAATGGTCGAAATCAGAAGTGAGAGGAACCTCACCTCCTCACTACCAAATGCAGCAATACGTAACTGACCTCCGAAGACCTACAAATATGAAGGAGACTGTATATTTGCGCTAATGTATCTCTGGGAGTACACCAACTGACTCCCTGTTGCATAGCCAGTTGGAGCCTCTAGGAACGAGGGAAAATTCACCCCTCCTCGTTAGCCATGTAATGAAATAGATTTCCTCCTCAGTGGGCGCGTACCACTGGTTAGGACCAACTGGGAAAGCCTGTAGGTGGGAATTCCACTCGTGGATAAGATGTCACAAAAACAAACCATGGCCCTTTAGGGAAGTAGCCTCCTCATAGAACTTGAGGAGGCCTACCTGCCTTTGGAGCCCCTAGGTAGCTGCTGTAATAGGGCGAGGGTACGCATCTCTCTCCCTCTCTCGTGCCTCCCATAGGAGAACCATGTTATATTGGTCTGCTTGTTGTTGATGTTGTTCCCTCTCTTCTCTCCTTTCATGTCTCTGAATGATTGACATATTAAATACAATTTTTTTATTAAATGAGACATGTATTTAGGAATATACATATATATATTTTTTTGAAAAAAAAAAGCAGTAGGTGCGCCACAAAAACAGGCATGCACCGGTCACGATGTGTCTTTTTTTGTCGCGCACTAGAGGCGGTGCACCAGAAAGTTTTCAGCACACCGCAGGCAGTGCACCTGAAAATTTTCAGCGCACCGCCCTCTTCGAATTGCTTTAAAGTCAACAATGTGGTGGTATAATGGACCGCATCGTTGACTATCGACTGGTGTCGAGAGGGCGGTGCGATGACCAAACTATACGCCCCGGTGTCGAGAGGGTGGTGCGATGACCAAACTATACGCCCCGGGGCGTATAGTTTGATCAGTGCACCGGGGCGTATAGTTTGATGAGCGCACCGACCTCCTAACATCAATACATTGTCAACGGTGCGGTATTTTACCATGCCGCGTCGTTGACCATGTCGAAATGTCGGAATGCAGTGCGTTGACAAAATTACTCACCCCGTGGCGAATATTTCAGTCAACGCACCACATTGACGCTATTCCACAGGGTCAACGGTGCAACCGGGTAACCTACAACATCGCACTTTTTTTAAATTTTAAAATATCACGATGCGCCTTTCGATACCAACCCAGAACAGGTGTGGATATCGTTAGCACCGGTTGCGGTGCGGTCTGTAAATTTACAGGCAACACCACGAACCGGTGCGAGCCGAACGGCTTGAACAGACCGCGCGGGAATTTTTTTTTTTTTTAAGGTTAATTTTAAGTTAATTTACAATTCTAATCCGCTAAAAGGCTTAATTATGGAAAAACAAGAAAAATACATGTACTTTACATGTTGTTTACCAATATTTTTATGAATATTATATAATGGCATATCTCAAATAGAGCTTTAAGATTTCTTTGCATATTTCTTTCTTTAAGATATTGTCTCTAGTTTGACATGTTTGTGATTTTGTAGGGTACACAAATGTTAGTGAATTTGTTAGTATGCATGGATATTATTGAAGTTGTGGTGATATCCAGCCATGTTAAAAGTATATAAGCATGTTTATTTATTGTAAAATGTTCATCTAAAAAATATTTTCTCTTCATATATTTTTTACTATACATTTCCTTATTCTAACTAAACTTACATGTATGATAAAATTTGATGTATGAGTTTACCATTTGTGCAATAAAAATAAGAGGAAATGCCTCATTTCATTTGTTTGATTTTATTACTTTAGTGAAAATTGTTATTTCTCACCTCATAGATTTTTATTGTGAAAACATAGTTTTCCACTCTAACATGCCATATACTTAAGATTCTTTAGCTTACCATTTCACCTAATTGATAGTTAAACTTCTTTTGATCTATTGTTTCATGATTCAAGATAAAAGTTTAAACAAAAAGTTAATTTAATCAAACAATGTTTGGACTTTCTTGACAAATAATTGACATAAGTGTAAGGGATAAAACATTGAGGTTTTGGAACATTTTCTATCTCCAAAATCACAATTATTTTTTCTTTTACACTACATTTTCATATACATAAAATATATATATATATATATATATATATATATATATATATATATATATATATATATATATATATATATATATATATATATATATATATATATATCTATATATATATATATATATATATATATATATATATATATATATATATATATATATATATATATTATAACTTAGTTGTAACATCGTGTTATTTCAACCAATCATTTGAACAATTATACCTATCAATTGAAAGCTTGTTATTATTATCATTATTATTATTATATTATTTATCAATATATAATGTTGTCCCTAATAATAAATTATGATATTTAAAATGAATCTAAAAAATAAATAATATTTTTCTTAAAGATAATTTTAGAAACATATTCCTTGTTACAAATACTAATTATATTTTAATGCTATTGAGTCCACATATATTTGTTATATTAGTGAATCTCTATATTTCTCAATTAAAGTATGTAAGTGTAAAGTCAAAGTATTTTATTTTTCAAATTTTATATATATTCGATTGTTTATATATATATATATATATATATATATATATAGGGTTTCTAATGAGATAAGTTTATAATAATTTATTCTTGCAATGTATTCACTTGTATATGTACTAATTATGGGTTACTTGAGTATAATGTTCATAAATGGATTACAATTATCATTATTTATGTCTGGTTTAATATATTCAATAGTTTATTTGGTAGTTTGTTTAATGTATTATAATGATTTGAAAATAATATATTATTATGTTAGATCTAAGACTTTTGTTAGACTAAAATCCCAATAATATGATTAATCCGAAAAAACATTTATCTAAAATATATTATTAGTTTAGAGTATTGGTTAAAGTAGATTTATATTTAAATGTAGGCTTAAATATTTAAATGTTAGAGTATTTGCATTTATCAGAAAACAGAGTGTTTGAACAATTGATAGAACTTTTTATTAACTTCCCTGCCACCAAAAGGTATTAAGCAAAGTAGTTTAGGCTGAACATTTATTAATTTGGTCAAACATATTAAACAAATTTCGAATTATAACAAATTTCGAATTATTTTTATCTAATCATATTGAATTAAAATTAATTGTATGTTTCCACTAATTTTTAATTTTTATTTTTATTTTAAAATATCTTTAACTGTAATATTTTTGTAATTATTATTTTATTTTATTTTTTAATTATAAATATAATTTCTATTTTTTTAATTATATAATATTCAACTACAATTAATTAATGTCTTATGTGATAGTTGAATTTGTAATAGAAATAATATGAACTCTGTAAAATTAAAAAATCCAAAGTTCAAATCTCTTTGATTATGTTTAAAAAAAAAAATACAATTAATTAATATTATTATATAATTATTTAATATTTGCAAACAGTACGTACTAATTACTCTACACCACTTGTTAATATTAATGTTTTAAAAATTTGGTTGCTATATATAGCATTTGTTAATATTAATGTTTTAAAAATTTGGTTGCTATATATAGCGTTTGTTAATATTGATGTTTTAAAAAATTGGTTGCTATTTATCACTCGAATCGTTTGTTAATATTGATGTTTTAAAAAATTGGTTGCTTCTATTCAATGAAAAGAGAAAATTTACATGTTGTTAGCGAATGATTAGATCCATCTTTACTGCCAGTCAGGGCTGCGAACAGAAAGAGGATGTGAGTTTTAATCTAATAATAAAAAGAGTAGAAATTAATGTAAGATACGGTTATAATAAAATGGCTGTTTTAATCCCACATGAGCAAGGATAAGGTCTTTCAATGCATTATTAATGCAAAAGTGACTACACTCTGTAGCTGGTGGGCGGTGAGGAAAGCAATATAGGAGGCTTCAAGTCCTACAGGTAGATGAGCCACTTCTTCGTAGGGAAAATATCAACTATTAAGAGTAACCCATGTAAGCTCTATTTGAGAGCAACTATTTATGTAAGGTTTGTAAAGAGGTTGACATTGAATAGTAAGAATTGTAAAAAGGTTGACTTTGAATGAACGACATTACTATTAAGGTTGGCTAAGTTTAAGATCAATATATTATTTCAACCCATGTAAGGTTTGCATCAGCTTGGCTAAGTTTAAGATCAATATATTATTTCAACCCATGTAAGTTTAAGATCAATATATGTAAGGTTCATCAGCTTAAGATCAAAATATACCCATGTAAGGTTTGCATCAAAAATATACCCTTACCCATGTAAGGTTTGCATCAGCTTGGCTAAGTTTAAGATCAATATATTATTTCAACCCATGTAAGTTTAAGATCAATATATGTAAGGTTCATCAGCTTAAGATCAAAATATACCCATGTAAGGTTTGCATCAAAAATATACCCATGTAAGGTTTGCATCAGCTTAAGATCAAAATATTACTTCAACCCATGTAAGGTTTGCAAAGAGGTTGACTCTTGATGAATAAGGAAAATATTACTTCAACCCCTCAAGGCTAAGCTTAAGATCAAAATATTATTTCAACCCATGTAAGGTTTGCAAAGAGGTTGACTCTTGATGAATCAAAATATTACTTCAACCCATGTAAGGTTTGCAAAGAGGTTGACTCTTGATGAATAAGGAAAATATTACTTCAACCCCTCAAGGCTAAGCTTAAGATCAAAATATTATTTCAACCCATGTAAGGTTTGCAAAGAGGTTGACTCTTGATGAATAAGGAAAATATTACTTCAACCCCTCAAGGCTAAGCTTAAGATCAAAATATTACTTTAAGGTTGAGGTTGACTCTTGATGAATAAGGCTAAGCTTAAGATCAAAATATTACTTCAACCCATGTAAGGTTTGCAAAGAGGTTGACTTTTAATGAATAAGGCTAAGTTTAAGACAATATCTTACTTCTTCTACATTGTCATTTATTACATCTTATTGACTACTTAATAAGGAAATTAAGTAGGTTATAATTGAACAAAGGAAATTAAGTAAGTTACAATTGAACAAAATAGAGGTAATATAAATGAAATCAGTAAACTATTATATTGATGATCCATTAACCAGTAGCATTGACATTGAGAAAATGTCCAAGGTTTGAGGTGTAATGATTGATTCTAATCATTGGTAGATGAAATGTTGAATGGATGAAGAGATGCTTGGGCAAAGAGGAGAAGGAATTGGGTGATCAATCAGGAGGATATTGATGGAGAAGGTGAATGAGAAAATGTTTAATTATGTCTAAGGTTTGAGGTGTAATGATTGATTTTAATTATTGCTAGATGAAATGTTGAATGGATGAAGAGATGCTTGGGCAAAGAGGAGAAGGAAAGGGGTGATCAATCAAGATGATATTGATGGAGAAGGTGAATGAGAAAATGTTTAATTATGTTAGCTCATCAATGTTAGTCATGATGGTTGAATATCTCACAATCTAGGATTCCATTAATGGAGCCAAAACCTTATTAATGCGAGTTATTATTGGTGACAACAACCTTAAATCTTGTCAACATCAAAGACATACAATTTAATGACAAAGTCTCCAAAACCCAATATGTCGATGATAGCCACTCAAGCATGTTGACATTGGTCACGAGGAGGATTACTAAAAGGAGTTGAAATGTTATAATGATCTTTAAATATTTTTAAGAGGTTTTCTTATTTTGGACTAGTGCCAAAATCCATTGGGCGTGGAGTCATAATGTTCCAAGCTTATCACATAACTCATTCTTTATGAAAGAGAATCTATAGTAATAGTTCATGATGGCATGCACTTAACGTTGCAATGAGATCAATAAAGAATATTGTTAAAGTTAATTTTACAATGTAACACATCATTAAATATGAGAAATCAACATAGACAAAATCTCTACATGCAACTACCGAAATATGTGAAAGAATAAACATTTGGATCAATTGATCATGTTAGTGGCGAATTTAACTACTGCCAACCCTTGTTCAATTTATCTTCAACATATAAATATACAAACCACACATATGTATCCAACCATTTGAAGACAACATTGCATTAATGATGATCTACCCTCTTGGGGGGGGTGTAGCTACATTATCAATTTCTAGAAGCCAACATGTATTACTCTAAGAAAACCATTGGGAGGCTCCCTGAATCTTGTTCCACGAACTAACAATACTTGTTTCTTTAATCAAGATCCATGATCAAATAACTATATTAATTATCAATACCTTATAGCCATATTTGGTTCTCTTACAATCAAATTGAACTTAATTGAACTTAGCCTTTTCCATTTACCAAATTAGCAAGTTTCTAACCATTTGGACAAGTTTTGAAGTAGTTTATCTCATGTCCATGACATATTGAACTGCAAACCATGTACAACACACTTGTTCCTATTTACCAACCTTAAGCGAAAATCAAGGAGGTTATACATGTGTGGCTAAATTTCTTGCCTCAACTAATGGAGCCACTTTTTAACCATATAAATAAGAGCCCATGGTTGGTAAGGGACACACCCTTATGCTAGATAAAATTGGCTAGACCTTATTAAGATTCCTTTGCCATAGATGTTCATACTATGTAGAACCTACCTTGGTTCTCCAAGTTCGGTATATTTTGAGTGACATTTTCTTTGCCATCCTTTGGCTCCCTCACCAAAGTAATACTTTTTTTCTTGTTGAGTGGGAGTTCTAATCTTGTGGTTGGAGATAAAGGAATGCACACTTGGGTGATGGAGGCTCCATGATAGGATAAAGCATATTATTTCTTGTTGTTCACTTTTGACTCACCTATATACATATCTCTCTTCTCCACCCTCCCCCGCTAGTTCTCAAGTCATTCTGATTAGATGCATTACATTAGAATGTTATGAATTGTGGCTAGACGACTAACTTGAAATTAGTTAAGGTTTCACGTTTTATAATATATTATAAAAATTAGAAATTGAGGAAGGCACTAATTAGTCTATTCTGTGAAGTTGTACGGAGATTTGTTGATGTAATTCTATTAACCAAATTGCTGATGGAGATCAAACCCAAATTCTAGTTACAAGATATTATTATCTTTCATTTTCATGGCATTTCAAGTATTAAACATTAACCATAGGGAAAAATACATTTAAGACTACTCTGTTGGTGGGACCCCAATCCTCTCGCCAAGTATCATAACATATCATAGCAAAAAATCCTAAAATGAAACTTGAGACTCCATAAGGCAGAATTCTTTGAATTCTTCTATTTGGGTAGCAGTTTTCAAATATGATATGGTCTAGATTAAAAAATGAAAAATAAAAAATAAAAAATAAATCTATCTTTTGCTTAGAAATGAGTTCATTGTTTGCTCATAATTTGGGTTCAAATATACTAGATTTATATTCTATCTACTCATAAATGGATTCACCATGGCTTAGATACATAGAATTAGGGTTGATGGGGTATCTTGTCTCCTTAAAAATGGATTTGCATGGGTTAAAATACATACAATTAAGGTTCAAATATCACCTTAGTAGATTAATCACCTCAACAAGATCCAAATTTGTTAAAAAATGATCAAAATGTTTGCTTAGAATTGATCCACCCCAATTCCAAAATGTTGAATTAGGGTTTCCATAGCCTAACTACTTAGAAATGGATCCACTAACTACTTAGAGTATCGATTTAAATATAGACAAAAATAAATACAATTTAAAAATCCTATGCAACTAAACATATGTAGAACTTGTGTACCTCAAAAATTCATAGTTAGTGTGGCCTAAAAATTCATAGTGCAAGTGCCTACAAAAACTATAACCTATGTGCCTCAAAATTCACAATCAAAGTTTGTTTCATAATCTAAATGGGATTTTACTTAAGTGGGCCAACAACCAAAAACATAATGTATCATGAGGACTTGGAGATTGTTTTTGGCACTGAAAACATCTCCCACCCCTTCCATGATATGGAGAGGAAAATTATTGTTCTGAGGGTGTCAAGATTGCGATGGTTTAAGCGAGGTGGTAGAAAAATAACATTGTGTGCCATATGAATAGGCATGGGAATAACTTAGAGCTTGAGGACCTATTACCTACAACTTGGTTGTAGTCTCTCCATTTGTTACACTATATTAGGTCACCATTAACAATGAGTTCACATTGTTGGGTCATGATGGTTCATCACATTGGGTATTTTAGGACATAAGGTTGGCTTCAAAGAATCTCCTCCATCTTAAATAGAGGAAGGCTTACTACCATCAAGTACATTGAGTTCCATGTTTCATCTCTCTTTGTTTGCTTTAGTTTGAGTATGTCCTTCAACACTCTATGCAAAGGCTATAATTGTTTAACCTCAATCCCTGTTTCTAAAGCACCTTTTTACTATAAAATCACCTCTAGCTCATTTCCTTGTGCTTCATCCTTCCAAGTATCAATGTTTCTTGCTTCATCTATCCTTGTTTTCTTGACTCTCGTGGCCCTAGATCCAATTGTGTGTGTGATACCTCGAAGCCTCTTCCCATTTGGATTTGGTTTATATCATTGTGTATTTCTTTCTCTACACAATACATGTATCTCAAGTCGCATTCTTCCTATCTCTTTTCCTTTCTATCCTTACATTAATCCCTTCCAAACCTTTGTTACCTTCTATGATAGCCCTCAATTTATCAGTCCTATTCATCTTAGCCCATCTCAAAATTCATATGTGGATAGGTCAATTTCTAGGGCACTCTAGTCCATCATGCCAAGTAGATAACGTGGTCATGGGGGGGAAAGGAAGAAGAGCCCTCTATGGCTTGAGAATGTTGGGCACTTCCAATAAGGTAGTTAATGAGTATTGGGAACAATCTCCTTCACAGATCTAGGAGCATATCTCCATTGTTTAAGAAGAAATCAAGTTGGACCAAAACATCATGCATGATTTGGATGTTGATGTTGAGATTGGAAATTGGGTGGTATCATTGGGAAATTCCAGATCTAGAGACATGAAGTATTGGACTTTTTTGAATTGTATTAGAAAATTAACACAATGGTTGGAAAAATTCTTCAAGATAGGGACAAGGTCTAAGAAGAAGTTGTTATTCAATTGTATGAGGTAATGCTTTAGCTGAAGGAGATCAAAAGTGGGATTCTTGCTTCTTCTTCTTAAGACCCAAGTACCTGAACAACTAGTGCAAACAATCAAACACATCATGGTCATAAATTTTGGGTTTTAGATTAGTTTTTCATGATTAGTTACTCTATTTTTCGACTTACTATAGTTAAGCCTATTAGTCTTCATAAGGATAGGCATCATAGGAAAAATCCACGCTGAAATGATATCATTATTCTCATGTCTATTAAAAACCTAGACAAAACTATATGGATTACAAGTCTATTTTTTTGTGGGTAGTTTGGTTTCCCATGTGGTTGGCCAAATGAAAAATGTTTGACATGTAATTTTTTTTTTCAATAATTTAATGGAAAAAGAAACTTAACTTACAAAATAATAATAATAATATGAATGTAATTATAAATATAAGAAAAATGGATGTCAACTACATATTACTTGTTTTTTATCATTCGTATTAAACTTATGGTCATCAATATTAAACAACAATGGGAGTCTTTTCAAGTAGTCAAAGAATATGAAATTTTATCAAGAAATGTCATCAAGTTATTAAGTATATTTGTAATTCAGTTCTATTGATAACCAAGCCATTTACATATGAGTTTAACAAACAAATCGATTATACTCAAACATGAGATGGGGAAGTTGTATATGTGCTTATGGAAATTACATGCACCTCCTTTTTCTTGGCTTGAACTTTGATTGGGGAGAGGATGAGAAGAAGATCAAGTGAATTTTAACATTGTTAAAATTTTAGGCTTGCTTCAAAGGTGTTTGGTTTTATATGTATGCCTAAAATAAACTTCCATTTACCCACTCTTTTCTATAAACCAACAATGAATTTAGGAGGAGTACTTCGAGGGGTTTAACTAACTTGTTGGTATTGGTGACTTGCATGAGAAATTAGGTGGGCGATAGTAACTAAAGAAGCAACACGGTTTTCAATTCACTGCCATAAGACTTAGATTTCCTCAGGTTCCATCATATGATTAACAAAAACCCTATGAAAACAAATCACTACACTAAATTTACATCCAATTTAGGTGTAGATAAGAAATATCATTAGAGTATTCAATGCTATCCTTAAGTCACCTTAAACTAACTTAAAGTTTAGAGATATTATAATCTCTTATAAAAATCCTTTACATTGATGTTTCTTTGTAAGGTCCTATAAAATGGACTATGTGAAGGAAACTCATAGAAAGGTTTCATATGTGGATTTGGTGTTATGGCAACTCTTGAAGAAGAATCCTAATTGAGGTCCCATGCCACAATATGTTGGGCCCTACATAGGTTCCAAAGGAGCCTATGCAAGGATGGGCCATGAATATAAATAGAAACATGGGTGAAAGAGGGTTTACTAACTACCATTAGTGAGCCTATTTGTCTAGTTACTCTTTTCCTTTATTTACTTCAAACAATGAGATGATAGGAAAGGGAAAGTGCACTCAAGGACGAAGGAAATTCTCACTCTTAACCAATGAGTAAATCAAGGCATGTGGGAAAATGCCATAATTATATTAATAAGAAACTAGATAGGAAGAGGATAAGGTGTATCAAGATAATGAGAGGCAATAAGACTCTAACAAGTAAGAAAGAAGGGGGTGAGAAATTGAAATGTCGTCTTAATACAATCATTCACTAAGTCAAATTGTAAAGGGTGCTATGAGGAGGTCATCCAAAATTCCTATGTGATAAAAAATCATTGAGGTCTCATCCAATTCATCCCCAATGTTGGTGATATTAAGGTAATCATGAGTTGGTGCCCTATTACCTTGCTAAAATAATTCCGGCAAAATCTTCTCTTAAGCTCTAGCCTTGAGTTTGATGCACATACTTCCAAAGATTATTTAACTAGGGTAGGATAACATCATTAGGGGGATATTCATTCTCAACAATATGATTGTTGTTTGGGAATCTATGGAATGGACTTAAAAATTTCATTGGATTCATTTTATCATTAATATTGACACTAAAAATTCATATAACTACATCTAGTGTCCCTCCCCTTTGGTTATGCTCCAACCCTTGGGGTTTGCACCTTCAATTCTCACTAGTGAATTGATTAGCCTTTATAATTCCATTTGAAAAGGCTACCTTTTATCACTAACATGGTATTATTCCTAGCCATAGAGGCACTATGGTATCTTCTTAGCACCAAATTCGACTTTGGAATGATTTGAAGATTCCTTTCCTTGAGTTGGATGCTAGATAGCTAGTTAATGGAATTTTTACTGATCATTTTTTCTTGACTATTGTATAGGTAAAAATTCCAGAGATAACACCATGGAATATTTGAATATATTTTTCACTACTTTCGGTTGCAATGGTTAGTGGGTCATAACATAGTTCTACAAGATGATCCAATACCTATGTTTAACTACCTTTACTCCTGACACTAGGTGTGCATTTAACTAGGTTATAATTTTAAATTCCTATATATTCCTTTTATTTTCCAATGCGCTCCAAAGGGCCTTAGGGAAATAGCAGTGTACAGAATGGAGAAGAAGGTAGATAAATGGATTAGCAAAGCAATGACATTGACAACCAAATTCCAAATCTATACCAAATTGCTAGGCGCCACCCATGTGTATTACTCATATTCTTGGTTTCCATTGCAAAAAATATATAATTGATTTGAGAATGAACTTAAGAACTTTATCTAGACTATATATGATTAAAAAACTTTGTTTCCATAGGGCCAATTGGAATTTATGTTACACCTAATGAGAATTGGAAAATTGGGTATTATTAGAACCCAAGTTCAAGCCCACATTCTATGTACAAAGTGGGTAAATTAGTTAGTGGAAGGTGCTTCTTCCACATTGTGTGAACCAAGGGATATTACTAGGAAAAATAAGTTTGGCATGGTATTTCTACTCAAACTCTCATGTTCATTCTGTTTAGAGTTAAAGTTTTGGGAATTTTTTTTATTCAAAGCATTTGGAAGGCCTCAAAATTTATCAAACCATTATTGGTTTGAAATATTTCTTCCCTCCAAAACAGTATTCACCATTGATCCTTTATGCAAGTAAGTGAAAGGTTGAGCCCTCTTGGTTCTAAGCCTTAAGGTTATTTGAATGAGGCATCCATGTTATGAATGATTTATATGATGACCTAGCCAGAAGATGGGTTCCTGGAAGTGATCTCAAATATTTTTTTTTTATATGTAATGCATATAAAATCATTGTGGACCACATTTATGGATTCATCCCTCATGCCTTAGTCTTAAAAATTGGCTTCTAGGTCCATGAGCTTGGTGAAAGAATTAAAAATAGGTAGTGGATATAGCCTCTCATGACTATAAGTTGGCCACATTAGGCTATAAATATTTTTTCTCCATGCTTGTTTGGAATCTTTGATGAACAAATTTGAACATTAAGATCCAAACGAAAAACATGGTTATTTTGGCTAAACAATATTTGGAAACTAGCTTGAGCCAAAGAAAACATTTTGTATTTGGAGGCTTATGGTGGTTGGCCTCTCTGTAGATAAAGGATAACTTACCTAGGAATGCAAAATCCATTGTGACCACAAGGTGTTTAATAACTCTAAAATAACTTTTCTATTTTTTCCCTTTGGCTCAATTTATTTGGGCCTAGGTGGATATGGTATGCCAACAATATTTGTTTGCTTCTTTGAATTGGTAGATTTGCTTGATTAGAACCCAACTGTTATCTTAGATAACACTTAGATATAGTTTGGACTTAATTTTCCAAATTAGCTAGGTTTTTAGATTTTCTCAACATAAAATTACATGTACAAAGTGTCAATTTGGTCACCTAGTTAGTGTGTAGAGTCAAAATGGGTCTATGTGGGGTCCACAGTATGAGTCAGAGTCCAAATCATCATTTGTGTCGGTCTTACTTGTTCATTATTTTTTTTAGCCACTTTTGTCGAATTTCGTAGTAGGTCCAGTTATGAAAACATAGTGTTTTCTACGAAATTTCCCGAAACTTCTGTAGCAAATCTATCACTTCTACCACCTGTTCCGCTACGAAACCCTATTGTTGTTGGTAACAGTCCCTTTTTTATTAAATCAAGGGTTAGAGTCTCGATGTATCATGAGTATATGTCAAATTTTACCTTTATCCATGATCCCCAAATGTCACATTGCAAAGCAAGCGGTCCATTATTCTCTTCTTCATTTTGAGTTGGTTTTACTTTCATAGAGAGGTCTAGTTGTCATTAGGAGAAATTGCAAGTGGAAATAAGGAGCTTATTACGTGTTGCAGCCATGGCACAGAAGAAACAATACAAAGGAGGTTTTGTGGTACACTATGAACCCACAAACATGAAGCTTTTGGAAGAAGACACAATTTTCAGCCAGTCATTTGCCAGTGTTGGATGCCTGCGTTTTTGCCAGAAGTTGCAGGGTTTCCATGGACATATTGCTAAGGATTTTGTTGTGAATTTCACAGGAACAGAAACCAAGGTTGGCATGTTGAATTTTTCAGTGTCCCCTGATACAATTTCACGTGCTACAGATATTCCCAGGTCTGGTGAGATGTGGTTCAAATTTCAGAAGTTCGAGTCACTCAATTGTGATGATTTTATCAAGGATGAATAGATAGGAATTGACATGACTGCTAGCATCTCTAGGGTTTTCCTTAAAGATCATTTTTCAAAATTTTTAATGGTCATCCAGAAATATTTTACATGTGAAGGAAGGTTCAATATGGTTTACCAATATCACTTGAGACCACTCTTAAATTTTACAGGTAAACAATGTCTGGAAATTCCTTTGTATCGTTTTAGGAGTTTGGGAAAGATGGCTGATAAAGTCTAGGCCAAACCTTATGCTAGAAATACTTCTCTATTTCATCATGGCCTCATCAAATTGCTTGTGTTTAGAAGAGTTGAATAAATTAAACAAATATTGGCTTACTTTCTTGTTATTAAGTGGTTATGAGCTAGATGCAGCTACCCCTTCTAGAAAAAATCCAAAATCTCAGTCAACAACTCCTAGGGAAAAGAAAGAACCAGAAACATAACATATAGTAAATACTTCCACAAGTACAGGGAAAAGGAAGACTAGAAATCATAGTAAAGGGAAAGGTAAATTAGTTGATATTCAAGAAGTAATTCAAATAGAAGGAAGTCCAGTTTTGCAGCCTTTACAAGTGACAGAGGCAAAAATTCAGAAAAATAACAAGAGGGCTAAGAAACTTGAATTTTCACAAGAGGAACATGGTTTCATTTTCAGACCAAGAAATCATGTAACAAGATCAATGCAACAAACATAAAAGATATCATAAGTACCCTTCAAAAAAGCAAAACCAACAAAGAGAAGACAAGGAAAAGAACTTGTGCAAGAAAAAATCCAGATAGAAGTTTTACAAGAACAATTGAGAGAGCTTAGAAAAGAAGTGATAGAATTCAAACTAGAAGGTAAGGAGTTGATGGAGCAGGTGTGAAAGCAGATAAACTTCTATGATGAAGTTGCAGAAAAAGACAAAAGGATGGTGAAGAGGACTCTACCATTGCACATGATGTTAAAGCATATGTACAAAAGGAACATATGGTTATAGGCAAAGATAAGTAAGTTGCAAAAACAAGTCAGAGAATTGGAAACTCAAGTAGATCTGATAAAAAGTGAATTCTCAAAAATAAACCTTAAGCTTTTAGCTGAAGTAGCAAGCACCTCTTAAGTATGGTAAATTTCTCACATTTTGCCTATATTATGCTAAACTGATAATTTAAGCAATAAACATGGTTAGACATGCTATAAGGAGCAATAAGAAGGTAAAAAAATTCATAAGGAATAAAAAAATCAGAGAATTCAAACTTTTGTAGCAACTCCCCATAGTTACACTGAAAAATTGCTACGAAATTGTTGTAGCATATCATTGATGAAAATGCAAGAGAAAGTTTCAGATGAAGGAGTTCTAATGTTATGAGTTTAGCTAAAATTCATAAGAGAAGACTTCATAACCTATAGAAATATCAAAAAAGTACTAGAGGAATGTTTTTGTAGCTTGCTACCAATTTTTGCTACAAAACTGTCAAATCACTTTTTTTGCATTATGAATTTTGATTTGTCATCAGACAACAGGGAAATCAGATGGATTACAGGTCTGAGGTCACATGGGTATCCACATCATCAGACAAAAGATTTCTATTTTCAAGGAACACAAGTCAGCAAAGTCATCCATGTCGGCACATCCACATGGTAGGAGCAACATCAACAAATCAACAGACTCATCATCTGGTTTGATTCGATAAGGTTCAGCAACAAAAAAATTTAGGGCTCATAAATTGATAGAATCCTATTTGAATTTAAATTGTATCAAAACATAAAATCCCTAAAAAATCTCAATATGTGTTGTAAATCAAATAGGATTAGGTCACTTAGCATGATCATTGAATCTAGCCCCATGTGGAAAATTTTGTAATTAATGGCATATGGAGATTTTTCTCTATATATTTGTATTTGATTGACTTTGCAAGGGATGAACAATGTGAGAAAGACCACATTTTGTACATTTTTATCCAGTTAATATATATTTTCAACAATACTCTATTTTCAACCTGAGATTCAATTTTTGGTTTCATTCTATCCCATCATGTTTTTATGTTGTTATTAGTTTTCATAGCTTGTTTGGTTAATTGGAATTCAATGTAATATCATTCCTAATTCCTTCAACTTTTCTGTGATTGACTGTAAATTTCCATTTCACATCAGTTAAACTAAAAGTACCTTAGCTTCCACAAAATAAAGTTTGTCTGTGATTAAAGTTTTTTTAACTGACTCCATGCCAAATGGTGGTGATTATCACACTTTCTTTCACCTAAAAAATCATACAAAGATTCAGAGTTAGGCATCTGTAATTGAGCTCATTCAGAGCATTATCCAGTATTTTTTGAGAGAGCCCTCTCATGCTAGAAGGGTTAACTTCTAGCTATAAGTGGATTGAAATAGTTACTCTTGGTTGGAGGTTGACACAACCCATCCTATCATGTCAATTGATAACACCATATAACTTAGGCCATTGAATTTAAAGTCACTTGGATATTGTGTAGAATTGAAGCCCTCTTTTGGATATAAAAAAATTGAATGTTTCCTTGTTTATTGTTGATGCTTTACGCCAATTATCTTGGTTTGATGTTTCAATAATGTGTGTTAGCATGCTCCAATATATTATTGTTTAGACATGCAAGTATAAATATAGATGGAAAATATTTAACAACTTTTTGACTATTCACATGGGGCTTTCTATGCCATGAGTAGAGTATTTATTGAACCTTTAAACCCATCTAGCATACCAGTACAACATGTATATCTACCCCAACATGCATTTGCTAGGCCCCTCGACATCAAGCCTAGTGAACAAAATGATAATAGGTGATTTCACATGGTTGGTTAATAGGTTCGAGAATAATGAGAATGCACACATAATTTGTTTGTTATCCCCTTGTGATATGACAAGAGTATTCTCATTCTTGTACTTGCTATCTTAATGGCGGGAAAATACTTAGAGCCACCCACTAATAGGTGGAACATAGTTCCTATTGACTTTGATCCTTCTGTAAATAAATGGGTAAGGCCCACAATGACCATAATGGATACACTCCAATACCTAATCTTATGTTTAGTTATTTCTTTAATTTGGATACTAATCCTTATAATTATATTTTATGGCCACTATTTGATTATAACTTAGAACATTATATCAAAGCATGTTTGTCTTTTTTTAACAAAACAATGGAGAATGCAAAAATAATTTTTTCTTATATTAATGCATTTTTGTTACCTATAATAACAATATTTAATATTTTGATATATTTATGAGATAGAATGTGGTACTATTCAATTAAACTATAAACAAATCATGTACACCATGTAGATTTTTTTTGAACAAATATTATAATTGTATAATATTCATTTATATTTATATAAGGTTAATAGGAGTTTTATTTCATTTTAAAATAAGAATATCATTTTAAAATAAAAATAGCATTTCTTTATAATTTCTAAAATGAATGATAAATTAACAATTCATTTATTTTAGAAAGGTTTGATTTATTATAAAAAAATTTAATTTCAATAAATATATTTTTAATGAAATATAAGGTTTTCTCAACTTTCACGTTCTTAAATATCATTCGTAGCTCCTTAAGATCAGTAAAAACCTCTGTGGACTCTAAAAATATGAAAGGTGTTTATGTTATCCCATATTCATGTGGGACCCCCTACATTGGTGAAACTAGCTACTCAATAAATCAAAGTATTCAAGAGCATGCAACCGACATCACGCATGGGAGTATCCACTCCTCAACATTAGCAACACATGCACAAAAGAAAAAAAACAATACATATGCATTAAAGAGGCCTGGTCATTGCGAGGGTTGATCATTTCCATCACCGAAAGTTTAGGGAAGTTTTAGATATTGAAAGGAATTGTAGTTGTTGGATACCTGCCCTTTCGCCTAAGTTTTATTTCTCCTGTTTCTTTGTCTTTTATCCTTGAATTTTCCTCCCTTTCTTTGTTACATGTCATTGTTTGCCTTTTTTTCTTGCCTTGTGATTTCTAGCTGCTTTTATTTTTATTTCATTTTTAATTTACAATTAACTAGCAATTGCACCAAATGTTGCAAAGGAAATGCCGTAAGAAAGTGGTGTAGGAAAGAGTAGCATTAAATTGTTTTTCTTCTATGATGACAGTGAAATTTTCACCAGGTGTTGCCATAGGGTCTCAGTGGAATTTTGGATCTTAATTAACTACATAATTTTTCAATATCACTGAACATTTAAGGAATATAATATATCCTTCTTGTCTCTCTACACATACTCTTCCCATATGTGTACATTTTGTTGAAGAAACAACCTGAATTTGAAGGAAACAAATTTTGAAGTGAAGGGAAAGGGAGGACAGAGGCAAAATCTCTCTCGTAAGAATTTTTTCTCTATCAACCTACCCTCCCCCCATAAGCATTATTGGCCTTGGCATGTCCCGTAATCGATCTTAGGCAGAGGTAAGCCTTTTCCTTTAGTTGTGGAAGCATCTCTTACCTTTTAGAAAGAATCTTGATGAGTTTTTAAAGCTATACTCTTTTGAGAACTCTCCTTTTGATGGATGGGTCTTCCTATAATTTTTCATATTTTCATTGGTTGTGGGTTTGAAAAGGAAGATCCTAGCTAACCTTGTGCCTATTTATAGCGATGGGTTGGCTGAGCTAGGCATTATTGGAAAGGAGAATCTACATATGAATAGGATTCCTCCACTGAAATTGGTGCTTTCCTTAATTCCTACTTCCTAATTTATTTGTATAGCCATAGTTATTTAGGTGTGACATAAGGCCTAAATACCATATGGAAGAGGATAGCCACATAGCAGCCTTATCATTAATTTATCATTAATTTTACAGCCCATATCATTATATATGAAGAGGGTTATCAGTTATATTTTTATATTTTTATCATTATATATGAATAGGGTTATTAGTTATATTTTTATAGTTTTTATGTGATTAGTCTATATTTTCTATTATGACAATTTTTTAGTTAATTTTAACCAAAATCTAAGAGTTTAAGTTATTTAATCTGTAGACTGTAGAATTTGAGTGCCACATGTGTTGAATCCATTTGTATATTCAAAAATGTATTTTAAACATAAAAAAAAATTGCAATTTTACTTATAATTATATGAGAGAATCATATGTAAAAAGACCATTTCACATGACAATTAGATTGCACCATATTTTAATCCCCATTATTGATTCTTTTAATTAATTCTTTCATTAAATAAATTAATTAAGATGATTTAGATAAAAAAATAAAGCTACAGTTATTATAAATATAATTTTATACATAATAAATTTATAAATAAAAATTAATATTATTATATAAATAATATTTGCATTTAAAAAACTAAATAAAATACAATTTTAATATTATATTTATAATAAAAATAATATTTTTTATTTTTTATTAACGTAAATTGATAAAATTTATAATATTTCTTCATAATACAGAAATGGACAAAACACATATTATTAAAATCATAATAAAAATGATTTGAAACTGTAACATATTACAACGAACCACATACCCTTAACCACGCACTGTAAAATTATAATTGGTTTCGTTTTGTTTTCAAAACGACTTAATGAGTTTTGGGAAAACTATCTCATATTTTTTTTTCTTAGCGTTTTATTGATTTATTCACCTAAACCCCTTTTCTATCCAATCCATATATAAATCATAAAAACAACTTACATTTTGCACAAAAGTTCATATTTCTTCCCATTCTTGAAGGGCATTAGGTAATATAACTATAACAAGGTAAGAATGAGATTCCAATTGATAAAAATGAATATTACTCGTTAAGAATAGTTTTGGAAAACTATCTTAAGTTTTTCAATTGAATAAGCCTCCATCCACTAAGCCGGACTATTCGCATCGTTACAAGGCAACTGCGCGTCTTTTATAAAGAGAAAAAAACCTGCCAAAACTGTTCATGGTCAGAATATCATACGCATAAGAAATGAAAAGTATATAAAAGTTATAAGATTAGTATAAATTTTTTTGGTAATAATCACATGCACTGGAACGTGATCAGGACTATGTGATTATTAGTGAAAAAATTAATTGGTTAGTCAGAAAATTAATTTCTGAATTCAGAATTGTATGATTCATACTTGAATTATTAAGAAATTTGTTTGGTAATAATTATACAAGAGAATAAGACTAGCAGAAATTTAATTTAATTTATTTATTTATATCTGGTTCTTATACATTTTTTTATACACTTTTAATACAAGTAAATTATAATTAGTAATTGATTATAAATGTGTTATTTACTTGAACCTGAACTATATTTTAAAGGGTTTTAATTTTTTTAGTTTCTATAAAACTTAACAATAAAAAAATCTGTAACTATCTAAAGTGTACCCAAGTGTACCCATATGGGTTAAGTTTGTTTTATTTTTGGGCACACAATATGGAAGTTCAGTCTTTATTAATAGAAATTTGTGCTTCTATTAATTTCGGAAGTTCGTTATGTTCTCCTCAATGTCTGTTATTAATCTTCGAAGGTTCTGTTGCCTGTGGTTTCTGGAAAACTTTCACGGGTACACAACAAGATTTTTTTAACTCTAAACCGCTCCTCATTTATCTGTCATTGACTGAGACAGTGAGTAAATCGGGGTTCTGTCGTATGTAATTTATTTGTGCCCACAGTAATTTATTTTTCAGTTTGAATTACGAAACAATATCATCTTACTTTTACTATCTTTCTAAATTATTTTCAACAGGTATTAACTTGTCGAATTGTCTCCATTATACGATTACTATGGGAAGTGTATACATTCTCCTATTTTAATATTATTATTACGATCTGGTTTGTGGGTATACAATTGTTTGAATGTAAAATACCATTATAGACCAGAGTAAAACATAGTAAACTAGGATTCATAATTTGTGAGGCATTATCCTAAAACCATCTATTTTTTAACGCGGCAATGGACCCTCTATATAGAAACATGTTGATGATGTAAAATCCATTAATAAGCATAACAGAAGGACCATAGAAATCATAAGAGAAAGACCATAGAAATCAACATGGGCATGCAAAGTTACCAAGAGCGATAGACTCGGTTAATATTTTTCGTGTCTTCTTCTCTGTTATGCAGCCCATACTGTATTAACTGAATCTTGTGAATGTGAACCTTGTCCTGCTTTAACTTAGTCATAGTATTATTTGGGTTTTTCCTCTTGCACATTACTCGCTCTTTTATCTCCTTCCTCTAAGAATATGCCCATAAACTCTTCATTACTCGAAAATAATACAGAAATCCGAGAAAACATAAATTTCATTTTTCTTACAATGAGTGGGTGCAAATGTTCTGTTTCTTCATCGTTCACAAGAAATGTTATGTTTCTTCATCACTCCGAGGAAAGACTGCCCGTTCCAATCCTGCTTTAACTTCTTGCATTTGATGCGATGTAGTTGCCGAAACCCTAACTAACCATAAATTTCATTTTTCTTACAATGAGAGCGTGTGAATGTTCTATTTCTTCATTGCTCCGAGGAAATGTTCTGTTTCTTCATCTCTCCGAGGAAAGACTGCCCGTTCCAATCTTGCTTTAACTTCTTGCATTTGATGCGATGTAGCTGCCGAAACCCTAACTGACCAAAATTTATTCTAACCAACAAAAAAATTGCATCCGACAGTTGATAACGTTTTAATCGTCTAACACAAATCGAACGGTCATTTAGAAAAGTTGTTTTCAAATAGTGATGCCTTACGGCATAATTATTTTTTGCATTATGTAATCTTTTGATTTATTTTTATTTTTATTTATTTATTATTATTATTATTTCATTTTTATTTATTTATTTATTATTTATTTGTTAAATTTATTTTCCTTAAACAAATAAATAAACAAACTTTTAATAAGTTAATTATTGATTTAGTCTCATTCCCCTTTTTAAAATAATCTTGACTTTTTCCGTTAATATTTTATTTTCTTGGTTAATAATAATAATAATAAATTGGTTAATTAATTAATTATGAATGAGTTGGTAATTTTGAATTATCCTTAACCTTGATATTATTTTCTTTATTTTATTTTGGTTCACCTTCACTTATTCCTTTGATAATTTTTATTTTTATTTTTATTTTGTTTTGTTAAATTTGACCCAATTTAATTTATTTTTTGGTATTTTTAATCCTCTTTTTAATTGATTATTCTAATCTATCCACTTTTTAATAAATATTTTATTTTATTCAAAATTATCCCTTTCATTCTAATCGTTAGAATTATTTTTTCTCTTCATAATGCTATCTCTATTTAAGCTGGTGCCTAGATCTAAATCTCCATCTTGTGTGGAGTGAGTTTAATGGTCAAAAGAAGATGCTTCCTCGTGAGGTGTCACAAGTTCAAATCCATAGGTGGTAGGGTATGTACATCTCACATATCGAGTTGATAGGTTTAATTCCCTTATTCCATATTTATCAAAAGAATAAATTATTTAATAATATATACATTCTAATATTTATATTAATAAATTAATTTATTCCTAATTAGCATAATGCTTAGTTAATTTTAATATGAATATATTCTCCCTATATAGGGTGGGATGTGAGGTGACGCAAGTGGTCAAACAATTAGGTGGGGAGATTTGGTCCCCATAGGTGTTGTGGTCCAATCCTGGGCAGGAATATGTATGCCTAAGAGCTGCTCCAGTCATGATTTCTTCAGTTGAAAAAAAAAAAGAGTGAAGTGACACATGGTGATTAGCATGCCAATCGTTCCACCTAATAACAATTAAAGGGGATGTGACAAGCAGGTCCCCTCCCCTCTCCTCACAAAGTTGATTTAATGCCATAGGGTGGCGACGAATCCCCTGGTTTGGATTACAATTCCTTTATCTGAAATTTATTACTTGTTTGCAACCAACGTGTTATGTCCATTATGTTGGCATTGTTTTCATTGATGGAAAAGGAGCAACAAAGGCAAAGGAACAACAAAAGAACAACAAGGACACTGGAACAACAAGATTTGTTGCAAGGATATTTGGTAGTGAGATATGAAGATGAAGGCAAAGGAACAACATGATTGAGAAAGGGTGAAGGAGCAAGAAAATTTGATCACACATGTATTGTTGATGACACACTTATATTGATACAGACATTGTTAAGTTGATTTCATATATTGTTATGGAAAAGAAACAACAAGGTCGAGTTGAAGACTGGTTTGGTTGAGATGAATTGTTGTGATGCAACGCAAAGGAAAGACTCCATGACAACAAAGGCAAGACAAAGATATGATGCAAGGCAAAGGCAAAGACATGGAGAAATTTTGTGATGTAGGGCTATTTGAATATGAATGCAAGATTGTATTATTGCATGATATTTATTTATTTTATTGACATGAAGAGTATGAATGCTTGACATTTGGATATGATGAAAATCATTTCATGTATTTTAATTTTCAAGAGTTTAAGTAGTTTTGGAATTGAAGCGTCACCTTTGGAATGCAAAGAGACAAGTTTTGTCATTTCATATTCATGTGAGTGGAACATGAACAACCATCAATGTTCATTTATAAATGTGTGCAAGGTTGGAGAGTGTGAGAGTGTTGATTGAGGTGTTATGCATTAATTAACTGGCACATATGGAACTTGTGTGGAGCAAATTTGAAGGGAAGAAGAGGCAAACATTAAGATGGAGATATGCATAATTTATGACCATGTAAACCAACACATTGTTGTTTCTTGTTTGAATAAGGGGATTGCAGTCTCCTATCAAGTAGTGGCTTGATAAACATCAGGTTGGATCCTGTTGAGGTAGGAGCCTCTTATGGGTTGTAGCCTACAGAAAACATATGGGAGTTGGAGCTTCCTTGCATGTTGCGGCTTGCATAAATTTGAGGTAGCAGCCTCCTGTAGGTTGGAGCCTACAGAAAATCAGATGTAATAAGGAGTATGATCTTTCCTTTGCATCATAAAAATAATAAAATCATGGTTTTATCCCTTTATGGGTTTCCACATATATTTGGTGTCAATATGTGATGTTATTATGTGTTAATGTGATGTTTTGGTTTTCTTATCACTTTTTGTTCACATATTCAATCTGTTGGTCATTATTTGTTAAGATGCTCATGTAATGTTTCAGTTAATGAGTTTAATGAAAATATTTTTAATGTCCATGAATGGACTAAACTGATTCACACCCTAAACTGATAGGTCATGGACTATCAAAGTGTACATGTTCTTAGTGCATAAAACTTTCATGAATGGGGAGATAAGGTTAAAACAAAACTAAAATATTATGGACTTGGTGTATGGAACCTTGTATGTCATGGTTACTACAAATACTCTCCCTCTATGCAAGAACAATAGTGGAATGCTAAGAATAAATTTGTTATGTATGACGATCTTCATAATAAAGATCTTGATAAAATATTAGACTTAAATTCTGCAAAAGAAATCTAGGATAGATTGCAAATTATGCATGGAGGAGGCACTAGTAGTTGCATTGTGGAAAAAGAGAAAATAAAAGGGAAGAATAAAAATCCTTGTCGAAAAGAAAAGGTTCAGTCAAACGAGGTCTCTGCTAGTGTGAATGGACCTAATTTCCATGAAGAAAAGACATTTGAAGAACAAGCAATACTTGACATAGTCTTGGCTGAAACAGAAAGATTGAAGAATGAGACCAACGATTATAATAAACTATTGCAAATATGTGATGAAAGAGAACATAAATTCAAGGAAGAAATTGTAAGCATAATGACACAACTTGAGGAGGCAAGGAGAGTAGAGAATATGGTGAATAATAAACTAAAGGAGAAATAGGTACAGTGTGAAAGATTAGAATCTGAAATTATTTCAGCTGGAAGAGATTTAGATGAAAATAACAAGTTGTGTAAGCATCTAGGTGAGGAGACTGCATCCATGAAGGATTCAGAAGAAAAAAGGAAGAAGCTCAAAGGCAGTCATAGAGGATACTAAAGCAAACAAAACCAAGCAACAACAAAAAGAACCAGTGAATGAGTTGAAGAAAATGATTATTGCAAAAAGGTCATTTCCTCCTAGAGATCAGGTGAACAAATTTGGAAAATCCCAAGGATATTCTTTGCTCTTGGGAAAAATATCACATGTTTTTCTTGCCATGAACATGGACAATGGACATGCGGCAGCATAACGTAAGACAAACCAAATCAAGTTTAATAAAAAAAATGCAGCAAATGACAAGGCTCCCTCAAGAAAGGAAAGAGAGAAGACAACCATACACCATGTACACAAATCATTTCTATGGTTACTGTTATCTATGCAATGAATTTGGACATAAGGTTGTTGAATATAAATTGTATGCAAAGAAGATCACAAGAAAACACACACCATTTCTACCATATCTAGGTCAAATAAGGTGCTACTTATGTAGCATCCTTGGACACAAAGCTAAAGATTGCAATCTTCCATATACGCTAAAGTGCTCTACACAGAAAATGGAAGCAATTTTAAGAAGGCCAAACAATGAAGAACATACACACAACATCGGGAATTCCACTAAAGTATGGAAGAGGAAGAATAAAGAACAACTAGTGACCTAGCCTAGTCTAAGGGGGAGCTGCTCAAGGAAGAAATGAAGAACTTAAGGATCTAAGAGTGGACATTGATTAGAGGTATCAATCCTAACCCCGTATATCAGCAATGAAAGAAAAGAAAAGAGTGTGTATTAATTTTTTTTAAAGAAATGATTGATTAAAGAAGCCCAAACAATGCTTCATTTAGAGCAGGAACAAACAATTCTCCATTTAGAGCAGGAACAAACAATGCTCCAAACATTGCAACATATTAGGGGGAGAGAAACCTACTACATATATTGGAATGCATCTATGATTTTTTTTTTTAATTGACATATGGTTATTGAGATGAGAGTATTACATTTGGACTTATATGTGTAAGCATTTTTCCTTGAAGCAAAAACAAATGGGAACCTTAAGACCATGATGATACCCTCTTATACCTACAATAAACAATAATTGTGCAATACTATTGCAATGACATTCTGTTGATGGCATGACAAAATTTTTGAAGCTTTATCAACATGGACAAGGAAGTTATAAGATGAATTTAGATAACAACAATAATAGAATACAAGATTTGTCTCAAATCTCAAAACTTTAGAAACTGACTGGGATGCATTTGAAGAAACAATGGAAGAGGTTGAGTTCATAAATCCTTGAAAAATGTACTTTACCTAAGGGGCCAGATTTTGTGACTTTTAAATATTGCTCAAAGAACACGGGAGGAAAATAATTTATGTTCAATAAAAGATAATTTTTTTATGTAAAACAAAGCATATTATAATGACACTCCACAAAATTACCTACGTCGATTTTTATTTTTATTTTTATAGTGAAATCAGGTTCTGTTGGTCATAAATAAAATCCTCCCAGCATCTTTCCACCTTTTACACAACCATCTCTAATATTTATTTTTAGTTCATGGAGCTTGAGAACTAGAGTACCTCCTGTCAATGGAAAAGCTAATGGTTTTAGACAAACGGTTTTGGGAAAATGAGGTCAGTTTCGAAGATGTAGATGAGTCTATATTAGATTCCACCGCAAGCCACATAAAATCACACTTTCTCATAACCGACTGCTGACGAGGATTTCTGGAAATATTGTTCAAGAAGACAGAGCTCGCTGGAAATATTAGAGGAAAAATGTAAGAAAATAATGCTTGACAATGAAGTTTCAGACAGTGATGAAGGAAACATGGATGACCTAAAGAAAAGAAACAAACTTTCGACAACACAAAGAGACTTAAGCAACCTAGAGAATGCATATTTGTAACAACAAGGAAATGCATCGACCAATCAAAATGGTAATGCATGAAAATGGAATGATTATGTAATATAGGTGATAGGTACGACAAACCTGGTAGGACACAATGGAAGAATGAGTATAGTGATATTTAGATTAAGCATATACTCAAAATTTGGAAATGGAGTACATGTAAGGAATCATAGCTTAGAATACTAGGAATTATTTGGATAGATCATGACAAGTCAAAACGTATAAATGACAGTTGGAGAAGTAGATTTGAAGAATAATACATTCTTTTGAAGAATAATACATTCTTCACCCAGCAATAGTCAAATAAGACAAACGTAATGCATTATGTTTGTCAGGACATAGCATTGTTGGTGAATAAGGAATAAATTGAACATCCCATACATTATATGTATATATTTACACTTGGAATGTGTGTTTCTGAAATATATTTGAAGCGGTGCCAACTAAACTATATCAGATATGCCAGACCTGAGAGATAACATCTTGAATATCACTGCCTACTTGTACCTGTACATAACCTCTGTTCTAGAGAATAATTAATATTTACAGGTTGTGGAAATGATGTATACATTGAATGTGAAAAAGCCATGCCAATGGTCCAAAGTGAAGTTGCATTAGATTACAGTGTCTAACAATAGTCTTCATTAAGCAATGAGAATGCCAGTGATCAACCCAACTCGGGCACAAAAGCAAAATTGATAGGGATGCATAGATACATAATGTCAGTGTTATTGGTGGACTGTGTTCGGTTTGTACCCATGCACAATATTCCCTCATTCAGTTTTGAAAGTGCATTCTTCATTGGTGAATAGATCGATGAGGTATATGACAGATATATGAGATTACTGGCATTGGCGTTGGCGTTGGCGTTACCTGACATTGGTATTTGGCTCACATTACAACGTTGGTTTATATGGTAGAACAATATTTTTCGATTGATATATTATAATGGAGTTGTCTATCTAGTCAGAGGAATCGCCGGGACGATCAAAATTGGTCGGAATCTGGGTAATTTTTTTTTTTAAGAAATCTTGCAATACGAGTGTTCGAATTATGTTTTTGATGGTGGAAATGGATTCATCACCATTGAAAACCTCTAGAACACCCAAAATATTGAAGTGTGATAGCTATAACCTGGATTTACAAAAATCCTTACCAGATTTTCTTAAAATCTTACCTGAATTTCAATGATTTTCAAGGCAAAAAGGCAGTCTAGCTAGACTACTGCTATTATAATACGTCTCAAAACGTAATATGTTGATGTTAACGTGGCAAGATACATGTTATTTCACTTTCATAAGACAAAAAAAAAAACATAAACACTTTTTTATTCCAGCTCTTATTTTGCTACACGTTTTGACGCCATGTCGATATTGATTCCACACCGATACCAAAATACATTAATTCCATATATGTTTATTGATGTGTTTGTGTAATCTTGTGTTGTGTGGCATGATAATGGAATATGATATCCAACAGGTTGAATGTTTAGTGCAGTGTTAATGGCAACTAGGAAGTTGATGTGGATTTCTCTTCGTTTCCTTTGGGAAGGAATTCTCATTAGAATGTCCATTCAAACTTTGGAGGAACAAAGAATCTTGGAATCCAATTATCATAGTCTTGACGTCAGTGAATAACTTCCTAACTATGGAGACGTAGTTTCTGAGGACAGGTCTCATCATAGTTTCTGAGGACTGGTCTCCTCGGTTGTACCAACAAATCAAATCTATCATTGAAGAGGAAGGGTGATTGAGGCTCGTGGAAGTTCATCTATCCCTTCAAAGGCACTTGGAAGTTACATCACTCAGAACAAATGAAGCATTAAATCTCCTAGAAGAGTTTATAACCCGAAATCCCTAAGACTATTTGACACATCTCTGAACTTTTCTCGTTTATCTACAATGAGCTCACGAGAAGGAACATTACGTATTTTTTTACAACATATGTTTGGCCGGCTAATTTGTGCTAATTAGAAATCATGTTGGGAGATGAGATGGAGAATACAGGTAATAAGAATCAACCAACGTCTAAATAGTTAGGGATGGATTTGAGAAAATACACCAAAGATCTGCCAATTTTTTGAATGGCTCTGAGCAATGTGGTTCATTGTTTGCTATCAATTTCTCCTCAGTCGTAGATTGCAGGCCTGCACAAAACAAGAATATTCCTATGATTGGTTCATGTTCTGAAGTGAATAAGTTCAAACGAGATACTCATAACCTAGCACCAAATGCATATTTAACACAAGTAAACGATGAAAACAAGAATGGTGGAAATGAAGATTTTGGATTACAAACTGAAGGAGAAGATAATGTCGAGGATGAAGATATTTTTAATTGTGTGGGGATGCAACAATTTTTTAGAGTTTCAAAGTAGAAAAGAAAGGAAAATAGGAAAGCTTAAAAGCACAAAGATAATTCTTCCTGTGATATGTATGAGATTTTCATGTAAATTTGATTGAAGTTGTATAAATTGCAAGTATTAAAATTGAGTTTTATGAGCTTTTATGTTAAATTTTTACACACATAAAGCATGAGTTAAAACTCTGAAATAATAGAAAGTAACAGACAAATACACCATAAAAATAACCAAAACACAACAAGTGATGAAGGAATTCACCCCTCCTGGGCGATGCCTCCTGTTCTAGCTTCCAATGTCTTGGCCCTATATCATTATGCTAAAAAATGGTGGTTAAATCAGTTTACAGTGCTCCAATGGCTTCAAAACCTATTTCATTGGCTTCAGAATTGTCAAAAATGCCTCTCTAGCCTCTTTCTGCTCCCAAATTGGTCCAAAACTGAAGAAGTTATGAGTTCCCCTAGCTTTGCTACTAGTTGCTCTACAAATTCCCCAAAATCTGGAACTGTACTACAATTTCACCCTGAATTTTTCTAACGGAGCGGCATTTTGGCGGAATTCGTGGGATAGTTAAAATGCACGCCAAGGCCTAAAAACTGAATTTTTAATTAATATATCCGTTGTTCAAAAAACAATTTTTAATTAAAAGTTCGATGGGCCGCCTCTACACCCTCAATCTTGAGCCATTGGTTGTATGGTAACATATGGGGGGGTCGGGGCTAAGCCCTGGCCCCTTACCCCAACCTCCGCCGCATTAAACTTTATATAAGGTTTGTGTCACATGGTTTAAAAAGGACCATCGTAGCCCGAGTGGTTAAGGCTCGATGCTATTTTTTGTAAGGTCTCGGTATTGATTCCAAAGGAGGTTAATTCAGACTTCAAACCATTTTTTGGTGGCCCCTGTGTTGCCACATGGTGGCCTTTGGTTGGGCCACGTGGCAGCATGTGGTTGTCCACCATCCAACCAATATAATTTGCCCACACCGACACCAATGAAATTCAGGCAAGTGGCGAGACCTGATTGACCCAATGAGCCCAATTAACCATGCCCAGTAAGCAGGCCCAGTCAACTATACGGACTACTGACTAGGCAACCTGCGCAAATTTTGCCAAATTTTTTCTTGTTTGGGAAAACGAACATAACTCGTTTTCAGGAGCATATGGTGTCAGTTTTCTGCGAAACAAATTGCACCAGATTCAGAACAACGAGATCTACGCGGTCATGCAGGTTCCACACCATTTCGACAACTTTAATATTTAAGTGTATTTTTTAGCACCTAATCACCCCGGAAGGAGAGATTTTGATTCCCTTGTTCCATCTAAGAATGAAGCAACCAATGCCTTTGGTCAATAAACTATTCAAGCATCAGATTCTGTATAGGATGAAGCTGATGGTGTTAGCCAAGAGAGGAGTTGGACAAGGTTTCACAAGAAGATATTCTTTCTTCAGAAGTGCAAGGATTATCAGAATTATGTTCATATAGGAAAAAAAGAAAAAGAAAAAAGGAAAAGAAAATATGAGAACAATATACAAGAGGCTTCTGAGTATGGATTTATAATATTTGATATGAAATTCAATGAGTCTTATGGCGATTGTGTTGTTGTGGAAGAATTAAGTGGAGTCTCAGAAAAAGGTGACAAGGAGGTTGTTGTAAGAGTTTCTTGTAAAAGAAAGGAGTGTAACTTTGAGGAGAACAAAGAATATCAATATAGAGAGATTGGTTTTAACATGGTGTGCAACTATCAATTAAGTTGATACTATGACTCCTAATGTTCTTGGATGGGATGGGCTTGTATATAAGCATGTCCTAGGGGAGGTAAAGTACATTTTTTGTAGAAATTGTTTGGAATTCCCGCTCATGTACAATTTTAACAAAAGTACCTAATTCTTACACTATCGCTCGAATCAAGTACGTTGTTAAAAAAACACTTGAATATAGATCTATTGTCTTGGGGACTTGAGCTTTTGAAATTACTACAAGCCAGCATCTCAATAACATTATTCAAAGAAAAAAAGGGTATTTGGAAACATACTCCAGAAAGGAAGAGGAACTAAAAATTTGGTTGAGCATCTAGTTATTCCATTTTAAGTCAGTTAGTTTCCAACCCCATTTCCATTGATGTCAAAGGGGGAGGTAAACAGAAAGGATGGAGAAATGATTTTTCGAAAAAAGGGGGAGGATCCGTGTTTTTCCATCAATGCCAAAGGGGGATATTGTTGGCATTGTTGTCATTGATCGCAAATGAGAAAAAAAAAGAGCAACAAAGGCAAAGGAATAATAGAAAAGAAGCAAAAGAGAAGCAAGGACACTGGAGTAGTAAGATTTGTTGCAAGGATATTTGGCAGTGAGAGATGAAGATGATGGAAAAGGAACAACATGATTGAGAAAGGGTAAAGGAGCAAGAAAATATGATCACACATGTATTGTTGATGACACAATTGTATTGATACAAACATTTTTGAGATGATTACTTATATTGTTATGGTGAAGAAGAAACAAGGCTAAGTTGAAAACTGGTTTGGTTGAGTTGAAATGTTGTGATGCAAGGCAAAGGCAAGACTCCATGACAGCAAAGGCAAGACAAAAATATGATGCAAGGCAAGGCAAGATGCAAGAAAAAGGTAAAGACATGGAAAATTTTTGTGATGCTGGGCTATTTGAATATGAATGCAAGATATTATTATTGCATGCTATTATATTTATTTTATTGACATGAAGAGTATGAATGCTTGGCATTTGTATAGGATGAAAAACATTTCATGTATTTTAATTTTCAAGAGTTTAAGCAATTTTGGAATTGAAGGGACACCTTTGGAATGCAAAGAGACAAGTTTTGTCATTTCATATTCGTGTGAGTGGAACATGAACAACCATAAATATTCATTTATAAATGTGTGCAAGGTTGGAGAGTGTGAGAGTGTTGATTGAGGTGTTATGAATTAATTACCTGACACATATGGAGCTTATGTGAAGCATATTTGAAGGGAAGAAGAAACAAAAAGGAAGATGGAGATATGAAAAATTTATGACCAAGTAAACCAACACATTATTGTTTCTTGTTTGATTCAGGGGATTGTAGTATCTTATCAAGTAGTGGCTTGATAAACATCAGGTTGGAGCATGTTGAGGTAGGAGCCTCCTGTGGGTTGTAGCCTACAAAAAACATATGGGAGTCGGAGCTTCCTTGCATGTTGCAACTTGCAAAAATTTGAGGTAGCAACCTCCTGTATGTTGGAGCCTACAGAAAATCATATGTAATAAGGAGTGGGAGCTTGCCTTTGCATCACAACAATAATAAAATTGTGGTTTTATCCCTTTATGGGTTTCCACATATATCTGGTGTCAATATGTGTTTTTATTATGTGCTGATGTGATGTTTTGGTTTGCTTATCACTTGTTGCTCTCATATTCAATCTGATGGTCATTATTTGTTAAGAGGCTCATGTAATGTTTTAGTTAACGAGTTTAATGAAAAGAATTTTAATGTCCATGAATGGATTAAACTGATTCGCCCCCCCTCTCAGTTAGTCAAGTTTTCATCACATTATGGAAAATCCTCCCCCACATGCATCCATGATTTCATCCAGCCTCTATGTTTCTTGAGATTTTGACTTTCCATGCAATGGTTTCCTGCGTGGTTGCCTTCTATGGAGTGACCATCGAGTTGCTCTGTCATGGTTTCCATTTTTCTTTGTTGTTTCATTTTTAAGTTGCATTGTTCATGAGCTTGCACAATTTACCTTCTTTAGGCCATCCCTTTCCTTTTACTTGTTCCTTCACATCATCCTCTCATACCATCAAGCAATCCTCAAGATTCGATTTTTTCTCTTTTTAGTGCATCCTATTATGTTCAGGGTCATATGTTTATCATCTTTGTTACTGCTGGTCCTCCTCTTGGTGCCCTAACACCCTTGTTGTTAGCCACTCCCTTTGGGGTCTCTATCATTAGCTTTAATGGTCAGAAATGCCATGATAACAAACAATACGTGATTGAGGTGTTGGATACTACAAGACACAAGGAGAATCTCATTCTTTTCAACAAGCATAATTGTCGACCAAGGTATATCACTCTCAAATGCCTCTAGAAATTAAAAATGAGCTCAATGAGGTTGAGCATGATAATGGGAGAACACAACTATCTATTCGACATCAATATCGTGAGAGAAGTGACGACCTAGGTTCTCGACATGTGTCACACCAAGTAAAGACAAACAATATTTGCAAATGATGGATCTATATTGGCACATGAAGACATCAATGGGTAGAGTCTTATTGGACAAGGATGAAGCAAAGGAGGAAATTCTCCTCATGCTTAATGAGTTGCACCTATATATGAAGACCTTAGCCTAGTGCATGAAGAGGATAAAAGACCATTGTGGCCTCCCACCGAAACCAAACAACTCCATTAACCATGACAAAGCACCAATGGAGGTGGTTCCATCCAACTCATCTATGTCAACATGATCTATTACAACTTCTCTAATGCTTTTTCTTAATTTTTTTGTTATCAAAAATTTTTAATCACTTAGTTAAATAACAAAGATCTTCAAATTATATATTTTACTCTTTACCATTTTTTGTTTTTTTCTCATTTAAATATATATACTATTTTTTTAACTCTCTTTTAAATACATATATAAAAATGGTAAAAAATTTATAATTTTACTCCTAATCTAGTTTCCTAAATTTCCAAAACAAACTATATCATTTTTTTTTAACTCTCTTTTAAATACATATATAAAAATAGTAAAGAATTTATAATTTTACTCCTACTCTAGTTTCCTAAATTTCCAAAGCAAACTATATCATTTTTTTTATATTATCAATACCAAAAATCTAGCCAAACCAAAAGCTATAAATACATTTACTATTAATTTCTAAAATCACCATAAACATTTACATTATATTGGACGCTCCCTCGATTATGCATATTAATGGTTAAAACGTTTCGCGGATCTTTATCACTCGTATCGAATGATTGATATGTCGGTGGCTCGTATTCAATGAAAAGAGCCAGCAAATTTACGCGTTGTTGGCGAGAGACCAGACTCCTCTTTGCTGTCATTCATTGTTGTCTACATGCTCCAAACACAAATTTTATTTGTAGTGATTTTAATGTTCGGTGCGTACGGCTATAATAAAATGGCGGTTTTAATCGCACATGGAAAAGGATAACATATTTCAAATACAATATTAATGCACAAGTGAGAAACCAAGTGACAGGTGGGAGGTGAGGATAGCGTGATAGGAGGCTCAAGTCCTTCTCAACGGAGAGTCTGTGCTGACATTGCAGTTGCTGAACCCCCTACCTTTTCTCTCAGAGGCTGCTGTATATTTATTATGATATATATTTGTTTTCTCTCAGACACGGGTGTATGGGAAGCGCGAATCGATACCCTGCATTTCCACGGAGCAATGTCTTCAATCCGAAGTTCCTTTATCAAACTTCTGTGAACTCTAATGTTTGCTGTTAAATGTCTCCATTTCATTTATTATTAAATGCAATGCATTATTATTTCATTTATTACGATATTATTGTTTTAGATAGATGGTGCTTTGTTAAAGCACTCTTTGATGTCAAGTCACTAGTTCACTTTCTTTCCCTAATCAGGGTGATATATTAGTCATGTTGATGATATTGTCCCTCAATTTCATTTATTATTACATGCAAGGCATTACCATTTCATTTATTATGACATGTATACTGTGTCTATTGTTTTCGATAGATGGAGCATTACTATTTCATTTATTATGACATATATACCGTGTCTATTGTTTTCAATAGATAGCAATTGGGTGCTTTGTTAAGGCACCCTTTGATGTCAAGTCACTAGTTCAATTCCCTGCCCTAATCAGGGTGATATATTGGACATGTCGATGATGTAGTCCCTCCATTTAATTTATTATGACATGCAATGCATGACCATTTCATTTATTATGACATCTCTATAGGGTCTATTGTCTTGGATAGATGGTTAATGCATTATTTGATGTCAAGTCACCGGTTCAATTCCCTGCTCTAATCTGGGTGATATATTGGACATGTAGATCATGTAGTTCCACCCAAACTTACAAAAAAAAGATGTGAGAGGAATTTAATTCAATTAACTGGAGTACGGGGATTAAGGCCTGTAAAAGTAACATCTCGTCGAAATTGTGTTGCATCAATATTTCAATGAGAGACAAAGCGTTGTCATCATCTTGGCTTCCATTAGAATTGAGACATTGCATGAAACATACCACTTTTTAATGAAAATCCAACGCCAAAATGAACTTGCCACCCTCATCTACTATGAACTAAAACACAATGGGTTTAACATCTTTCTAAATATGGAGAGGCCTTGTGTGACAATGTGTTGGATCCTACATAAATCTTGAGGGATCCTTTGTAAAGGTGGGGCATGGACTTGATTAAATACATAGGTGAAAGAATGTTGACCAACTACCATTGATGATCTCAATTGGCTAATTATTTTATTTCATTACATTCAAACAATGAGATGATGGAAAAATGAAAGTATGCTCAAGATGATTGTTACACATTGATTCAATTCTCACTCTTTACTAATTAGTAGGAAAAATGTCACAAGTATATTAACAAATAACTCACTATGTAGAGGATAAGAGGTATCAACTTAGTGACAATGAACACAATGTTGAGAGGTTGAAAAGGGGGCGAGAGATTGAGAAGTTACTCTAAGGAAATTATGCACCAAGTCAAACACTAAATGGGTGCTCTTAGAAGGTCATGTGAAAATCGTATCTCAGAGCAAACTATTAGGAAGAAACCATGTAAGGTTTTGTAAGAGGATGAATCTTAATTAATAAGGCCAACGTTAAGATGAATATATTAGTTGTGAATTTCCATTTAGTTGATGAGTAAATCACCCACACTATACAACTTGGTCATGAAAATCCAAGGAAATTGAGTAGCTCACAATTGAACAAAATAATAGAGGTAAGTTTATTGTGAACATAAATGAAATCAAGCAAAAGGTTATATTGGTCCTAATTATGCTAATGTAACACCCTCCTCCCATATTTACCCAAGTTAACCGGTTCACTGGGGTAAACATGTGACGAGAGGCTACTATGATGTGATTCAACCTCCTAGGTCACCGTAAGGAAGTGGAACTGACATAACACAACCAATCTGACCTTCCTCACATACTACAGAACCACCAACCCTTCCAGGTGGTCAACCCCTGAGACAACTCATCATTTGACTGACATGGACCATCATTCGCTCCATGAGAAGCCCCGCAAGTGACTAAGGCCTTCCAATTGCTCCCATAGAAGGGCATGCCAACGATTGTGGAATTTTTCAGCTAGTGATGTGTAAACGATCTCGGATTTTGTGTCACCTTTTTCAGGGCTAGGACTCAAGCCACTGCCCAAAACTTCATGAAAACTTCATAAATGATAAATAAAATGGGAACAAAGATACTAATGAAAAATTTGATACAAATAGTTGATCTGACCCCTACTAGCCATGACAGACATTTCGTCAAACATGTCACAAAAATGCGATCTACATGTCTTAACAATAGATCTGAGCATAGAGGTCTCATACTTATCTGAGATTCGTAAGGAAGCATTGTTTCCTTTTCAAAATAATTGCATTATCATCTATTAGGACATATATACACTATACATTCATTTGCTAATAAAAACATTATGAGAACCATACACCAAGTCTATCATGAAACATACTCATAACCACCATATAACCAACAAAAATAACAAGGATATAACAACCATAAAATCCACATATAAGCTAGTACATTTACACATAATTAAATACCAACGAGAAGAAGCTCTTATTAATGAATGCAAAAACCAACCAGGTTTGAGACTTCCACGAACCACCTGACCATATATTGATTGAACCAAATCTTTCTTTCAGCCAATCACCCCCATGCCATATTCCAAATATGAATTTGGGACTAACAAAAAACCAACCAGGGCTTCCTCAGGCTTTACTGCAATCCCCACTGGATCGCTAGGCCCAAACCCTCATCAGTACAACCAGGCTTTACTTCAATCCCCACCAGATCACTAGGCCCTAAACACACATGGATGCCTCTGTATCTGTCCACCTAAACTGTGAGGAATTTGTTTGTCTCAACCTCTCAACTTTTCCTTGTATCCCGTCATTACCAGTCAAGGGATTCTTAGGCCCAATCAAGGGGCTCACCAGTTAGCTTTAATCTGTATCCCGCCATTCACTAGTCGATGATTCCCAGGCTCAATTGAGGTGTTCACATCTAATCTTTATTGTGTATCCCATCCCAGGATTCCTAGGCCTCGTGAATAATCCTGAGACCACCCCACTCAACTTTAATTCCATCTGGAAATCCAGCTCAACCAAACATGAGAACCGCGTCACACCATAACTATTTGGAAATGGAAAGGCAAGGTTGAAGAACATTGTCACACCTGGAAAAAACTATGTTGACATTGCAGTTGTTGAGCCCCAACTATTCCTCTGACTCTCATTGAGACGCAGGGATCGATATCATGCATTTCCATGGAGCAATGTCTTCAATCCGAAGCTCTAATGTTTGTTGTTAAACCTATTTCATTTCCATGGAGTAATGTCTTCAATCTGAATCTCTAATGTTTTTTGTCCAACCTATTTCATTTATTATGATTCATTACTAATAATTCATTTATTATGATTCTAGATGGCAATTGGTTGCTTTGTTAAGGCACTCTTTGATGTCAAGTCATTGGTTCAATTCCCTACCCTAATCAGGATGATATATTGGACATGTCAATGATGTAGTCCCTCTATTTCATTTATTATGACATGCAATGCATTACTATTTCACTTATTATGACATGTATACCGTGTTTATTGTTTTGGATAGATGGAGATTTGGCGCACTGTTACGACAATATTTGATGTCAAGTCACCAGTTCAATTACCTACCCTAATCAGGGTGATATATCCCTCTATTTCATTTATTATGACATGTAATGCATTACTATTTCATTTATTATGAAATGTATACCGTGTCTATTATTTTGGATAGATGGAAATTTAGTGCTCTGTTACGACACTCTTTGATGTCAAGTCACCTATTCAATTCCATGCCCTAATTAGGGTGATATATTAGACATGTCGATGATGTAGTCCCTCCATTTCATTTATTATGAAATGAAACGCATGACTATTTCATTTATTATGAAATGTCTACAGGGTCTATTATCTTGGATAAATGGTGATCAGGTGCTAAGTTAAATAACTCTTTGATGTCAAGTCACCGGTTCAATTCCCTACCCTAATCAGGGTGACATATTGGACATGATGATGATGCAGTTCCACCCAAACTTAAAAAAAAAAAATACAATAGAGGAATTTAATTCATTTAACTGGAGTACGTGGATTGAGGTCAGTAAAAGTAACAACTCGTCACAATTGCATTGCATCAATATTTCAATGAGATACAAAGCATTATCATCATCTTGGCTTCCATTAGAATTAAGACATTGCATGAAACATACCACTTTTTCATGAAAAAATGGAGATCCAGTGCCAAAATGAACTTGCCGCCCTCATCTAATATGTACTAAAACACAATGGGTTTAACATCTTTCTAAATATGGAGAGGCCTTGTGTGACAATGTGTTGGATCCTACATAAATCTTGAGGAATCCTTTGTAAGGGTGGGGCATGGGCTTGATTAAATACATAGGTGACAGAATGTTGACCAACTACCATTGATGATCTCAATTGGCTACTTATTTTATTTCATTATATTCAAACAATGAGATGATGGAAAAGTGTAAGTATGCTCAAGATGGTTGGTACACATTGATGCAATTCTCACTCTTTACTAATTAGTAGGAAAAACGTCACAAGTATATTAAAAAATAACTCACCATGTAGAGGATAAGAGGTGTCAAATTAGTGAAAATGAAGACAATGTTGAGAGGTTGAAAAGGAGGCAAGAGATTGAGAATTTACTATAAGGAAATTGTGCGCCTGGTCAAACATTAAAGGGGTGCTCTTAGAAGGTCATGTGAAAATCCTATCTGAGAGCAAACTATTAGGAAGAAACCATGTAAGATTTTTTAAGAGGGTGAATCTTAATTAATAAGGCCAAGGTTAAGATGAATATCTTAGTTGTGAATTTCCATTTAGTTGATGAGTAAATCACCTAGACTACACAACTTGGTCATGAAATCCAAGGAAATTGAGTAGCTCAAAATTGAAAAAAATAATACAGGTAAGTTTATTGTGAACATAAATGAAATCAAGCAAAAGGTTATATTAGTCCTAATTATTCGAATGTATCACCCTCCTCCCATATTTACCCAAGTTAACCGGTTCACTGGGGTAAACATGTGACGAGAAGCTACTATGATGTGATTCAACCTCCTAGGTCACCTTAAGGAAGTGGAACCGACATAACACAACTGATCTGACCTTCCTCACATACTACAGAATCACCAACTCTTCCAGGTGGTCAACCCCTGAGACAACTCATCATTTCACCGACATGGACCCTCATTTGCTCCCATGACAAGTCGTGCAAGTGATTGAGGCCTTCCAATTGCTCCCATAGTAGTGCATGCCAACAATTGTGGACTTTTTCATCTAGTTATGTGGAAACGATCTCAGATTTTGTGTCACTTTTTTCAGAGCTAGGACTCAAGCCACTGCCCAAAACTTCATGAAAAATTCATAAATGATAAATAAAATGGGAACAAAGATACTAATGAAAAATTTGATACAAATACTTGATTTGACCCCTACTAGCCGTGACAGACATTTTGTCAAACATGTCACAAATATGCGATCTACATGTCTTAATAATAGATCTGAGTATAGAGGTCTTATACTTTTCTGAGATTCGTAAGGAAGCATTGTTTCCTTATCACAATAATTGCAAAATCATCTATTAGGACATATATACATCATACATTAATTTGCTAATAAAAACATGATGAGAACCATACACCAAGTCTGTTATGAAACATACTTATAACCACCATATAACCAACAAAAATAACAAGGATATAACAACCATAAAATACACATATAAGCTAGTACATTTACACATAATTAAATACCAAGGAGAAGAAGCTCTTATTAATGAATGCAAAAGCCAACCAGGTTTGAGACTTCCACGAACCACCTAACCATAGTTTGGTTGAACCAAATATTTCTTTCAGCCAATCACCGCCATGCCATATTCCAAGCATGAATTTGGGACTAACAAAAAACCAACTAGGGCTTCCTCAGGCTTTACTGCAATCCCCACTGGATCACTAGGCTCAAACCCTCATCAATACAACCAGGCTTTACTTCAATCCCCGCCAGATCACTAGGCCCTAAACACGCATTGATACCTCTGTATATCTCCACCTAAACTGTGAGGAATTTGTCTGTCTCAACCTCTCAACTTTTCCATGTATCTCTCCATTACCAATCAAGGTATTCCTGGGCCCAATCAAGGTTACTCACCACTGAGCTTTAATCTGTATCCCACCATTCACCACTCGATGATTCCTAACCTCAATTGAGGTGTTCACATCCAATATTTAATGTGTGTCCCATCCTAATATTCCTAGGCCTTGTGAATAATCCGGATACGACCCCACTAAGCTTTATTCCATTCGGAAATCCAGCTCAACCAAACATGAGAACCCCGTCACACCATAGCTATTTGGAAATGGAAAGGCAACGTTGAAGAACATTGTCACACCTGGAAAAAATTGTGTTGACATTACAGTTGTTGAGCCCCAACTTTTCATCTGACTCCCAGTGAGACGTGGGGATCGATACCCTGCATTTCCACTTAGCAATGTCTCTAATATAAAGCTCTAATGTTTGTTGTTAAACCTATTTCATTTATTATGATTCATTACTAATAATTCATTTATTATGATTCATTACTATTTCATTTATTATGACATATATACCTATTTCATTTATTATGATTTATACCTAATTCATTTATTATGATTTATTATGACATATATACCTATTTCAATTATTATGACATATAGACCGTGTTTATTGTTATAGATAGATGGCGATTGGGTGCTTTGCTAAGGGACTCTTTGATGTCAAGTCATTGGTTCAATTCCCTACCCTAATCAGGGTGATGTATTGGACATGTCAATGATGTAGTCCCTCTATTTCATTTATTATGACATGAAATGCATTGCTATTTCATTTATTATGACATGTATACCGTGTTTATTGTTTTGGATAGATGGAAATTTGGTGCTCTGTTACGACACTCTTTGATTTCAAGTCACCAGTTCAATTCCCTGCCCTAATCAGGGTGATGTATCCCTCTATTTCATTTATTATGACACACAATGCATTACTATTTAATTTATTATCACATGTATACTGTGTCTATTGTTTTGGATAGATGGAAATTTGGTGTTCTCTTATGACACTCTGTGATGTCAAGTCACCAATTCAATTCCTTGCCCTAATCATGGTGATATATTGGACATGTCGATGATGTAGTCCCTCCATTTCATTTATTATGACATGCGATGCATGACTATTTCATTTATTATGGCATGTCTACATGGTCTATTGTCTTGGATAAATGGTGATCAAGTGCTTTGTTAAGGCACTCTTTGATGTCATGTCACAGGTTCAATTCTTTTCCCTAATCAGGGTGATATATTGGACATGTCGATGATGTAGTTACACCCAAACTTACAAAAAAAAAGACATGAGATGAATTTAATTCATTTTACTAGAGTACGGGGATTAAGGTCAGTAAAAGTAACATCTCGTTGCAATTGCGTTGCATCAATATTTCAATCAGAGACAAAGCGTTGGCATTATCTTGGCTTCCATTAGAAATGATACACTGCATGAAAAATACCAGTTTTTCATGAAAAAATGGAGATCCAATGCCAAAATGAACTTTCCTCCACTATGAACTAAAACGCAATGGGTTTAACATCTTTCTAAATATGGAGAGGTCTCGTGTGACAATGTGTTGGATCCTACATAAATCTTGAGGGGCCCTTTGTAAAGGTGGGGCATGGACTTGATTAAATACATAGGTGAAAGAATGTTGACCAACTACCATTGATGATCTCAATTGGCTACTTATTTTATTTCATTATATTCAAACAATGAGATGATGGGAAATTTATAGTATGCTCAAGATGGTTGGTACACATTGATGCAATTCTCACTCTTTACTAATTAGTAAGAAAAACGTCACATGTATATTAACAAATAACTCACCATGTAGAGGATAAGAGGTATCAACTTAGTGTCACACATGTCACAAATATGCGATCTACATGTCTTAACAATAGATCTGAGCATAGAGGTCTCATACTTATCTGAGATTCATAAGGAAGCATTGTTTCCTAATCACAATAATTGCAGTATCATCTATTAGGACATATATACATTATACATTCATTTGCTAATAAAAACATGATGAGAACCATACACCAAGTTTGTCATGAAACATACTCATAACCACCATATAACCAACAAAAATAACAAGGATATAACAAACATAAAATCCACATATAAGCTAGTACATTTACACATAATTAAATACCAAGGAGAAGAAGCTCTTATTAATGAATGCAAAAGCCAATCAGGTTTGAGACTTCCATGAACCACCTAACCATAGATTGGCTAAACCAAATATTTCTTTCATCCAATCACCCCCATGCTATATTCCAAGCATGAATTTGGGACTAACAAAAAACCAAACAGGGCTTCCTCAGGCTTTACTGCAATCCCCACCGAATCACTAGGCCCAAACCCTCATCAATAAAACTAGGCTTTACTTCAATTCCCAAAAGAAAACATGCCCTAAACACGCATGGATGCCTCGGTATCTCTCCACATAAACTGTGAGTAATTTGTCTGTCTCAACCTCTCAACTTTTCCATGTATCCCGCCATTACCAATCAAGGGATTCCTAGGCCCAATCAAGAGCAATCACCACTAAGCTTTAATTTGTATCCCACCATTCACCAGTCGATGATTCCTAGGCTCAATTGAGATGTTCACATCCAATCTTTACTGTGTATCCCATCCCGGGATTCCTAGGCCTTGTGAATAATGCTGAGACGACCCCACTCATCTTTAATTCCATCCGGAAATCCAACTTAACCAAATATGAGAACCCCGTCACACAATATCTATTTGGAAATGGAAGGGAAAGGCTCAAGAACATTGTCACACCTGGCAAAAACTGTGCTCAAATTGCAGCTGTTGAGCCCCAACTTTTCCTATGACTCTCAGTGAGACATGGGGATCGATACCCTGCATTTCCACGTAGCAATGTCTTCAATCCGAAGCTCTAATGTTTTCTGTTAAACCTATTTCATTTATTATGATTTATTATGACATATATACCGTGTTTATTGTTTTATATAGATGGTGATTGGATGCTTTGTTAAGTCACTCTTTGATGTCAAGTCATTGGTTCAATTCCCTGCCCTAATCAAGGTGATATATTGGACATGTCAATGACGTATTCCCTCTATTTCATTTATTATAACATGTATCCTGTGTTTATTTTTTTGGATAGATAGCGATTTGGTGCTATGTTACAACACTCTTTGATTTCAAGTCACCAATTCAATTCCCTGCCCTAATCAGGGTGATATATCCCTTTATTTCATTTATTATGACATGCAATGCATTACTATTTCATTTATTATGACATGTATACCGTGTCTATTATTTTGGATAGATGGAAATTTGGTGCTCTGTTACGACACTTTTTGATGTCAATTCACCAGTTCAATTCACTGCCCTAATTAGGGTGATATATTGCACGTGTCGATGATGTAGTCCCTCCATTTCATTTATTATGACATGCAATGCATGACTATTTCATTTATTATGACATATCTACAGGGTCTATTCTCTTGGATAAATGGTGATCAGGTGCTCTGTTAAGGCAATCTTTGATGTCATGTCACCAGTTCAATTCGTTTTCGTAATCAGGGTGATATATTGTACATTTCGATGATGCAGTTCCACCCAAACTTAAAAAACAAAAGACATGAGATGAATTTAATTCATTTAAATGGAGTATGGGGATTGAGGTCAATAAAAGTAACATCTCGTCGCAATTATGTTGCATCAATATTTCAATGATAGACAAAGTGTTGTCATCATCTTGGCTTCCATTAGAATTGAGACATTGCATGAAACATACCACTTTTTCATGAAAAAATGGCGATCCAATGCCAAAATGAACTTGTCGCCCTCATCTACTATGAACTAAAGCACAATGGGTTTAACATATTTCTAAATATGGAGAGTTCTTGTGTGACAATGTGTTGGATCCTACATAAATCTTGAGGGATCCTAGGTAAGGGTGGGGCATGGACTTGATTAAATACATAAGTGAAAAAATGTTTACCAACTACCATTGATGATCTCAATTGGCTAATTTTTTTATTTCATTATATTCAAACAATGAGACGATGGAAAAGTGAAAGTATGCCCAAGATGGTTGGTACACATTGATTCATTTCTCACTCTTGACAAGTATATTAACAAATAACTCACCATGTAGAGGATAAGAGGAATCAACTTAGTGATAATTAACACAATGTTGAGAGGTTGAAAAAGAGGCGAGAGATTGAGAAGTTACTCTAAGGAAATTGTGCACCAAGTCAAACACTAAAGGCGTGCTCTTAGAAGGTCATGTGAAAATCCTATCTGAGAGCAAACTATTAGGAAGAAACCATGTAAGGTTTTGTAAGAGGGTGAATCTTAATTAATAAGGTGAATGTTAAGATGAATATCTTAGTTTTGAACTTCCATTTAGTTTATGAGTAAATCACCCCGACTACACAACTTGGTCATGAAAATCCAAGGAAATTGAGTCACTCACAATTGAACAAAATAATAGAGGTAAGTTTATTGTGAACATAAATGAAATCAAGCAAAAGGTTATATTGGTCCTAATTATGCTAATGTAACACCCTCCTCCCATATTTACCCAATTTAACCAGTTCACTGGGGTAAACATGTGACGAGAGGATACTAGGATGTGATTTAACCTCCTAGGTCACCTTAAGGAAGTGGAACCGACATAACACAACCAATCTGACCTTCCTCACATACTACAGAACCACCAACCCTTCCAGGTGGTCAACCCCTGAGACAACACATCATTTGACTGACATGGACCCTTAATCGCTCCCATGAAAATCCATGCAAGTGATTGAGGCCTTTCAATTGCTCCCATAGCAGGGCATGCCAACGATCATGGACTTTTTCAGCTAGTTATGTGCAAACGATCTCCAATTTTGTGTCACTTGTTTCAGAGCTAGGACTCAAGCCACTTCCCATAACTTCATGAAAACTTCATAAATGATAAATAAAATGGGAACAAAGATACTAATGAAAACTTTCATAAAATACTTAATCTGACCCCTACTAGTCGTGACAGACATTTCGTAAAACATGTCACAAATATGCGATCTACATGTCTTAACAATATATCTGAGCATAGAGGTCTCATACTTATCTGAGATTCGTAAGGAAGCATTGTTTCCTTATCACAATAATTTCATTATCATCTATTAGGACATATATACATTATATATTCACTTTATAATAAAAACATGATGAGAACCATACACCAAGCTTGTCATGAAACATACTCATAACCACCATATAACCAACAAAAATAACAAGGATATAACAACCATAAAATCCACATATAAGCTAATACATTTACGCATAACTAAATAACAAGGAGAAGAATCTCTAATTAACTAATGCAAAAGCCAACCAGTTTTGAGACTTCCACGAACCACGTGACCATAGATTGGCTGAACCAAATATTTCTTTCAACCAATCACCCACATGCCATATTCCAAGCATGAATTTGGGGCTAACAAAAAACCAATCAGGGCTTCCTCGGGCTTTACTACAATCCCCATCATATCAGCAAGCCCAAACCCTCATCAATACAACCAGGCTTTACTTCAATCCCCACTAGATCACTAGGCTCTAAACACGCATGGATGCCTCTGTATCTCTCCACCTAAATTGTGAGGAATTTTTTTGTCTCAACCTCTCAAATTTTCCATGTATCCCTCCATTACCAGTCAAGGGATTCCTAGGCCCAATCAAGGGTACTCACCACTGAGCTTTAATCTGTATCCCGCCATTCACCAGTCAATGGTTCCTAGGCTCAATTGAGGTGTTCACATCCAATATTTACCGTGTATCCAATCTCGGGATTCCTAGGCCTTGTGAATAATCTTGAGACCACCCCACTCATCTTTAACTCCATCCGGAAATCCAACTCAACCAAACATGAGAACCCTGTCACACTATAGCTATTTGGAAATGGAAAGGCAAGGTTGAAGAACATTGTCACACCTGGCAAAAACTGTGCTGACATTGCAGCTACTGAGCCCCAACTTTTCCTCCAACTCTCAGTGATACGCGGGGATCGATACCTTGCATTTCCATGGAGCAATGTCTCCAATCCAAGGCTATAATGTTTGTTGTTAAACCTATTTCATTTATTATGATTCATTACTAATAATTCATTTATTATGATTCATTACTATTTCATTTATTATGACATATATACCTATTTCATTTATTATGATTTATACCTAATTCATTTATTATGATTTATTATGACATATATACCTATTTAATTTATTATGATTTATTATGACATATATACCGTGTTTATTGTTTTAGATAGATGGCGATTGGGTGCTTTGTTAAGGCACTCTTTGATGTCAAGTCATTTGTTCAATTCCCTGTTGTAATCAGGGTGATATATTGGACATGTAAATGATGTATTCCCTCTATTTCATTTATTATGACATGCAATGCATTACTATTTCATTTATTATGACATGTATACCGTGTTTATTGTTTTGGATAGATGACGATTTGGTGCTATGTTACGACACTCTTTGATGTCAAGTCACCAGTTCAATTCCCTGCCCTAATCAGGGTGATATATCCCTCTATTTCATTTATTATGACACACAATGCATTACTATTTCATTTATTATGACATGTGTAGTGTGTCTATTGTTTTGGATAGATGGAAATTTGGTGCTCTGTTACGACACTCTTTGATGTCAAGTCACCAGTTCAATTCCCTGCCCTAATCAAAGTGATATATTGGACATGTCGATGATGTAGTCCCTCCATTTCATTTATTATGACATGAAATGCATGACTATTTCATTTATTATGACATGAAATGCATGACTATTTAATTTATTATGACATGTCTACAGGGTCTATTGTCTTGGATAGATGGTGATCAGGTGCTCTGTCAAGGCACTCTTTGGTGTCAAGTCACCGGTTCAATTCCCTGCCCTAATCAGAGTGATATATTGGACATGTCGATGATGTAGTTCCACCCAAACTTACAAAATAAAAGGCATGAGAGAAATTTAATTCATTTAACTGTAGTGCGAGGATTGAGGTTAGTAAAAGTAACGTCTCTTCGCAATTACGTTGCATCAATATTTCAATGAGAGACGAAGCGTTGTCATCATCTTGGCTTCCATTAGAATTGAGACATTGCATGAAACATACCACTTTTTCATGAAAAAATGGAGATCCAACGCCAAAATGAACTTGCCACCCTCATCTACTATGAACTAAAACACAATGGGTTTAACATCTTTCTAAATATGGAGAGGTCTTGTGTGATAATGTCTTGGATCCTATGTAAGGGTGGGGCATGGACTTGATTAAATAAATAGGTGGAAGAATGTTGACCAACTACCATTGATGATCTCAATTGGCTACTTCTTTTATTTTATTATATTAAAACAATGAGATGATGGAAAAGTGAAAGTATGCTCAAGATGGTTGGTACACATTGAAGCAATTATCACTCTTTACTAATGAGTAGGAAAAACGTCACAAGAATATTAAAAAATAACTCACCATGTAGAGGATAAGAGGTATCAACTTAGTGACAATGAACACAATGTTGAGAGGTTGAAAAGGAGGCGAGAGATTGAGAAGTTACTCTAAGGAAATTGTGCACCAAGTCAAACACTAAAGGGGTACTCTTAGAAGGTCATGTGAAAATCCGATCTGAGAGCAAACTATTATGAAGAAACCATGTAAGGTTTTGTAAGAAGGTGAATCTTAACGAATAAGGCCAAGGTTAAGATGAATATCTTAGTTGTGAATTTCCATTTATTTGGTGAGTAAATCACCCACACTACACAACTTGGTCATGAAAATCCAATGAAATTGAGTAGCTCACAATTGAACAAAATAATAGAGGTAAATTTATTGTGAACATAAATGAAATCAAGAAAAAGGTTATATTGGTCCTAATTATGCTAATGTAACACCCTCCTCCCATATTTACCTTAATTAACCGGTTCACTGGGGTAAACATTTGACGAGAGGCTACTATGATGTGATTCAACCTCCTAGGTCACCTTAAGGAAGTGGAACTGACATAACATAACTGATTTGACCTTCCTCACATACTACGAGACCACCAACCCTTCCAGGTGGTCAACCCCTGAGACAACTCATCATTTGACTGAAATGGACCCTAAGTTTCTCCCATGACAAGCCCTACAAGTGACTGAGGCCTTCCAATTGCTCCCATAGCAGGGCATGCTAGCGATTGTAGACTTTTTCAGCTAGTTCTATGCAAACGATCTCGGATTTTGTGTCACTTTTTTTAGGGCTATGACTCAAGACACTACCCATAACTTCATCAAAACTTCGTAAATGATAAATAAAATGGTAACAAAGATACTGATGCAAAATTTGATAAAAATACTTGATCTGACCCCTACTAGATGTGACAGACATTTCGTCAAACATGTCACAAATATGTGATCTACAGGTCTTAACAATATATCTAAGCATAGGGTTCTCATACTTATCTGAGATTCGTAAGGAAGCATTGTTTCCTTATCAAAATAATTTCATTATCATCTATTAGGACATATATACATTATACATTCATTTTCTAATAAAAAATGATGAGAACCATACACCAAGTCTGTCATGAAACATACTCATAACCAACATAAAACAAACAAAAATAACAAGGATATAAAAACCATAAAATCCACATATAAGCTAGTACATTTACACATAAAATACCAAGGAGAAGAAGCTCTTATTAATGAATGAAAAAGCCAACCAGGTTTGAGACTTCCACTAACCACTTGACCATAGATTGGTTGAACCAAATCTTTCTTTCAATCAATCACCCCCATGCCATATTACAAGCATGAATGTGGGACTAACAACAAAACCAACCAGGGCTTCCTCGGGCTTTACTACAATCCCCACTAGATCACTAGGGCCAAACCCTCATCAATACAACCAGGCTTTACTTCAATCCCCACCAGATCACTAGGCCCTAAACACGCATGGATGCCTCAATATCTATCCACCTAAACTGTGAGGAATTTTTCTATCTCAACCTCTCAACTTTTCCATGTATCCCACCATTACCAGTTAAGGGATTCCTCAGCCCAATCAAGGGTACTCACCACTGATATTTAATATGTATCCCGCCATTCATCGTTCGATGATTCTTATGCTCAATTGAGGTGTTCACATCCAATATTTATCGTGTATCCCATCCCGGGATTCCTAGGCCTTGTGAATAATCCTAAGACAACCCCACTCAGCTTTAATTCCATCCGACAATCCAGCTCTAACAAACATAAGAACCCCGTCACACCATAGCTATTTGCAAATGGAAAGGCTAGGTTTATGAACATTGTCACATCGGAAAAATCCCATGCCAATGACAACAAGAGAACCAATAACACACATGCATGCCACATCTAGCAAGGAAATCACAGATGTAAATCAATGCTTTTAAATACTCTTTTTGTAGTTGCTTGATGTTTCTAGACTTCCTTGCTTGATATTTTCTTCCATTTTCCTTCCTTGTCCTTCTTTTTATTTCCTTGATCCAATGCTAGAATGCTCCAATAAAACTTTAAGTGCCCAAGAATATGTGAGAGAGATAGAATGGAGAGAGAGCTCCAAAATTGAACTGGAAAAAGGTAATAATTGATCCTCATAAGACTTTTTATTAATGAGACCTCTATTTTCTTCAATTTTCCATTATTTTCCTTCATTTTCCTCCTCAAATGCAACGTGTGTGTTGAAATGGCACCCCAAGGGGGCTTCTGATTTAATTTTCCCTTAATTAAATTGGAAGAAAAATTGTAATTCCATCTCATAACAACTTGTAAGTGTTAACTGAGTCAGGATGACTTTGTTAGCTTAGTTAATTCGAGTTGGAATTCAAACTGGAGGCATGTAGAGTTCTTCTTAAGTTTTAGGGGGTCTAGTTATAGTTATTTGTGAGTTGTAATTAGTTAAATCAATTATTTGAGTTTAAATCAATTTACCTAGTTCTAACTGATAATTGAGCTAGTTATAGGTCCAATGAATTAAATATGATTTAATTCACAAGTAGTGGTCAATCAGTTAACTAATAATTCACTATAAATCGTTGTTGCATGTCAGTTATAAGGAAGGCCCAGTTGAGATTGGGGTTAAAGGGAAGATAACTATCAGTTGTATAATTAGAAAATTGTACAGGTCATGCATGAGGTCATCAGGATGCCTTGAAGGAATTGTGCAATAAATTATTGGGAATTTCTTTATTAATAGGGACACACTCTCTTCAAGAATGTGTAAGCAAGGCTAGTCAGACAGAGGCTGAGAATTGGTTAATTATTTGACTGATTTTTCCTAGATCAAAGTGAGACAGTCAATAGAGTGCAGAGGTTTCTCAGTGAGGAAAATAACATTGCATTGTTTCATAGTCTTGAGTTTATGCAATATACAAATAGCAGGGTTTTGAACAGTTTCTTTCCCCATATACATCTTTTGTTTTCCGATTGATAATTTATTTCTCTTACTTGTTATGTGATTGTGCGATCGAAATTGGTTTCTGCAATTTGGAGAAGGATTTAGTATTTTTTTTTTAGTACATTACAAGATCAGTTGAATCCCTTTGGATAATTTATACATGGTATCAGATCAGGAATCACAGTAGAAGAGAAGAACTAGAGTTTTTTTTTAACAAGTACATCGAATTTGCATATTTATTCTTCAGGACCAACAACAGATCAAGATGTCTTTCAATGGCTTGAGACTCAAAAATTCCCTTGAGGAAAATTCGAATTACATAACATGGAAGGGCAGGATGGACGTAGTGCTAGTGGACAATAGACTTAAGGCATTCATAAATAGTGATATTCCCCAGCCTGCAACAGCATATGCTCAACTTCTTGATGCATGGGAGAAGAATGTAGTAAAGGCGATAAGGATCTTGTTAGAAGGAGTTCGAGATCATATTGTATCGAACCTCCATGGAAAGGATACTACATATGCTATGTGGAAGGACTTAACAAATCTGTTTCAGAATAGTAGTGACCATGGGAAGCTGGTGCTAAAAGACAAGCTCAGAAAGATCAAGATAAAGAAGGGGGACACGATCCAAAAATACTTGACGAATTTCACTCAATGTCGAGATGAGCTTGGAAGTGTTGGGGTAATAGTTGACCAAGATGATTTGGTGAGCCTAGCGCTTCTAGGCCTTCCCAAGATTTGGCATAACTACCAGGACTCTATGAACGGGAGGGACAAGCTTCCAAAGTGGGAGCAATTGTGGTCCGACTTAGTACAAGAAGATATTTGGTGGAGCACCAAAGATGGATCCTCATAAAATAATGATGATGAGAAGAAATGTGTCTTAGCTAGAAAGGATAAGAAAGGGAATGTGAAGGCGTCCCATTCCAAACCATAATCCCTCAAGGCAGGAAAGAAGCGATACTTGTCAAAGGTAAAAAAAAAATCACTGTCATGAGCTTGGAAATTATGCTACAAATTTTCCACATAAGAAGACGAACAAGAAGACCTCGGGAGGAGCAGCACGTGAAGTACTTGCTTCATAGTTCAAGTTGGATTTCACTCTCATCGCATGCATGGTGTCATCGGTGATGGGTTTTTGTGGTACTTAGATAGTGGAGATTCGTTCCATATGAATGACAACAAAGAATTCTTCAATAGCTTGAAGGAGAAGGATCTCTAGATGCACATCAAGATGAGATATGAAGAGAGGTATAATGCTACCGATGTAGGTATAGTTACCTTTCAAAGGGAGTCGGGTAATCCAGTTACATTAAAATATGTCATGTATGTTACTGGTTTAAAGAAGAATTTGGTTTTTGTTGCTATGTTGGAAGACCATGCATATGATGTGATATTCAGTGAAGGAGAGGCATTCCTTCGTCACAAAGCCACGGGATAGGCGAAAAATATTGGGGTTCAAGTAAATAACCTCTACAAATTGGATGTAGAAGAACTTGTTGCCTTGAGCACGAAAGGAGTGAAGGTGGAGAGTTGAGACATCAGTGAGTTATGGCACATGAGATTGGGCCACCTACACCATGATTCTTTGAATATCGTGCAACATATTTCTACAGGACTTCCAAAGGGTACACTTACATAGAGAGATACATGAAAAGGGTGTACATTGGGGAAGTATACCAAAGCCACCTTTCAGGATAAGGAAATTCGAGCAAAGACGATCCTTGAGAGACTTCACTCAAACGTGTGTGGACCATTCTCAACAGCTTCCACAACAAAACACAGGTATTATGTGATTTTTGTAGATGATTTTTCAAGAAAGTGTTGGATTTTCTCCATGCAGAAGAAAGATCAGACGTTCTCCAACTTTTTTGTGAGTTCAAGGCACTTATCGATAAAGATACATGGAAGAAGGTGAAGGTTGTGAGGAAAAAAAATGGTGGAGAATATGTATCTAAAAAATTCAAGAAATTTTGTGCCTCAGAAGGAACTCTAAGAGAATTAATAGAACCTCATAACCCATAGAAAAATGGGGTTTCAGAAAGGAAGAACAAAACTATTGTGGGAGAAACATGAGCTATGTTGCATGATCAGGGCCTGTTGTTGCATATGTGGGCGAAAGCATGCAATACAACAATATTTGTGCATAATATAAATCCTCATCATATACTTGGGATGAGTACACAAGAGGAAGCTTTTTAAGGTAAGAGACCAAATGTGTCACATTTTAAATTTCTTGGTTCATCAGTTTATTTCCATGTGACCAAAAATGCTAGGAAGAAGCTAGAGCCAACAACAGAGTTGGGGGTATTTATGTGGTACACTGATACACCTCGCAATTATTTGGTTTACTTACCAACACACAGGATGAAAGTGGTCAGAAGAGATGTGAAGTTCAACGAAGAAAAGGCCATGCGAATTTCCCTTGAGAGGGAGATTCAGTTGCATGTAGTTGAGGAGCTCTTGGCTCCAAAATAATAACCTCAAGATGTGGATAAACCATAAGCAGAGGAAAAAATAGTGGAATAACCCACTAATGCAGGGCCATCCACCACAAATGGAAGGAAGCACACCATAGAGTTTGACATATTGTTTCTAGATGCGAGAGAGAATGTGGGAGCACCCATATCACAACACAGGCAGAGAAGGTCCCCAAAGCGATACACTGGCTACATGGCTCTTATGAGCAAAGTTGTAGAGATAGAGCCATCCTCTTTCGAGTAAGCAGTGCAATAACTAGTTTCAGATGATGCCATGGTTGAGGAGTATGACTCCATCATCAGAAACCGTGCATGGGAAGTTATCCCAAGACCAGTGGGGAAGTTAGTTGTAGGATCCAAGTGGGTCTACAAGGTGAAGATGGTAGCAGATGGGAGTGTGGAGAATCACAAGGCCAGGTTTATGGCTAGAGGGTTATCTCAGGTGGAGGGGATTGATTATGATGATACTTTTTCACCAATCGCAAGGTAGTCATCTATCAAATCCATCCTTACACTCTCAGTGTAGATGGGATGGAAGATACATCATATGGATGTAAAGACTACCTTCCTTCGTGGGGAGATTGAGGAAGAGGTGTACATTGAGAAACCGGAAGGTTTTGAGACATTAGATAGGGAGTTACATGTGTGCAGACTCAAGAGAGCAGTGTATGGGCTAAAGCAAGCACCTCGTTCTTGGTACACCAGGATCGATAATTATTTCACTAGGTTGAGCTTCACCAAGAGTGAAGCAGATGCAAACATTTATCATATTGTGGTATATGGTAAGCTTTTGATTATTGTGCATTATGTCGATGATCTGATACTGACAGGTGGTGAGAAGCTCATCAAGTCCTGTGAAGAGGATCTTGCAAGAGAATTTGAGATGAAGGGCATGGGGCTCTTGCACTATTTCATGGGATTGGAAATATGGAAAAGAGATGGGGAGTTATTTGTGTCTCAGGGAAATTCCACATGGAGGGCAGCAAACCCATGGAGACTCCTCTAAAAGGAAATTTGAGGAAGGAGGATGCTACTTCAAGTGAAGTAGTGGATGCTATTGTTTACGAGAATCTTGTGGGTTCACTCATGTATTTGGTGAATGCACGACCAAACATATGCTATGAGGTTAACCAACTTAGTCAAGCTATGGTTAATCCTACCAAGACCTTTTGGAAGGCAGGAAAGCATATGTTGAGATACCTTAGAGGCACTACAGAATATTGGCTATGGTGCAAATGGACAAAGGGAGCGAATATTCAAGGCTTCATCAATGCTTATTGGGCAGGGATTCCATCCGACAAGAAGACCACATCAAGGGGCATCTTCATCATAGGATCAATAGCAATTTCCTAGTACAACAAGAAAAAAATGTCAGTGACACTCAGTTCAATAGAGGCATATTACATGGCGGTCAGTCAAGAAGATACTTGTTGGTTTTTTTGTTCGACAAATGGATTCGATGGTGATATATTGTGATAACCAGAGTTGCATCAAACTCTTGGTTAATCTAGTTTTTCATGACAATTTCAAGCATATTGATATATGGTATCACCATCTCAGAGATTGTGTTCAGATGCATATTATGGCATTATAGTATATTCCCACGGAGGAGCAGGATGCAGACATATTGACGAAGGCAATATCAGGAAGAAAATTCAAATTCCACAAAGAAAGTATCGGGGGAGCAGCTAATCCTTTTATTGTTGAGAGGGAGTGTTGAAACGACACCCCAAGTGGGATTCTAATTTTATTTTCCCTTAATTAAATTAGAAGAAAAAGTTTAATTCAATCTCATAACAACTTTAAAGTGTTAATTGAGTTGGGAAGACTTAGTTAGCTTAGTTAATTCAAGTTGGAGGTCAAATTGGAGGTGTGTAGATTTCTTCCTAAGTTTTAGGGGGTCCAGTTACAGTTATTTGTGAGTTGTAATTAGTTAACTCAATTATTTGAGTTTAAATAATTTTACCTAGTTCTAACCAAGAGATGAGATAGTGATATGTCTAGTGAATTAAATATGATTTAATTCACAAATAGTGGTCAATCAATTAACTGGAAATTTTCTATAAATAGTTGTTGCATGTCAGCAATAAGGAAGGAATAGTTGAGATTGGGGTTAAAGGGAAGATAAATATCAGTTGTATAATTAGAAAATTGTACAGGTCATGCATGAGGTCATCGGGATGCCTTGAAGGAATTGTGCAACCAATTCTTGGGAATTTCCTTATTAATAGGGACACAATTTCTCCAAGAATGCATAAGCAAGGCTGGTCAGACAAACGCTAAGAATTGATTAAGTGTTTGACTGATTTTTACTAGTTCAGAGTGAGACAATCAGCAGAGTGCATAGGTTTCTCAGTGAGGGAAATAACATTGTATTTTTTCATAGTCTTGAATTTATGCAATATGCAAATAGTGGGGTTTTGAGCAGTTTCTTTCCCCATATACATCTTGTGTTGTGCGATTGATAATTTCTTTCTCTTACTCGTTATGTGATTATGTGATCAAAATTGGTTTCCGCAATTTGTAGAATGATTTAGTATTTTTTTTAGTACATTACAAGATCAGTTGAATCCCTTTGGATAATTTCTACATGGTATAAGAGCAGGAATCACAATAGAAGATAAGAACTATATTTTTTTTTGAACAGGCACATCAAATTTTCATATTTATTCTTCAGTACCAACAATAGATCAAGATGTCTTTCAATGGCTTGAGACTCGAAAATGCCCTTGAGTTTAATCCGACATATCATGGAAGGACAGGATGGAGGCACTGCTAGAGGACAACGGACTGAACGAATTCATAGACAATGATATTCCCCAACCCGCAACAGCAGATTCTCAACTTCTTAATGCATGGAAGAAGAATGTAGCAAAGGAGAGAAGGATCTTGTTAGATGGATATTGAGATTATATTGTATCGAACCTCCATGGAAGGGATACTACATATGCTATGTGGAAGGCCTTAACAAATTTTTTCATAATAAAAATGACTATAGGAAGCTGGCGCTGAAAGAGAATCTCAAAAATATCAAGACGGTGAAGGGCGACACGATCCAAAAATACTTGAAGAATTTCACTCAATGTCGATATGAGATTGGAAGTGTTGGGGTAATAGTTGAGACCAAGATGATTTGTTGAGCCTAGCACTTCTAGGCCTTCCCAAGAGTTGGAATAACTACCATGACTCTGTTAATGGGATGGAGAAGCTACTAGAGTGGGAGAAATTGTGGTCCGACTTGGTACAAGAAGAGATTCGTCAAAGCACTGGAGATGGATCATCATCAAAGAATGATGATGAGGATAAATGTGCCTTGGATGGAAAGGAGAAGAAAGGGAAAGTGAAGACATCCAATTCCAGATCAGACTCCCACACGACAGGAAAGAAGCGAGACTTGTCAAAGGTAAAATGTTTTCATTGTCATGAGATTGGACACTATGCTACAAATTGTCCACAGAAGAATACCAACAAGAAGGCCCAAGGAGAAGGAGCAGGTGAAGCACTTGCTTCATAGGTCAAGTTGGATTTCACTCTCATCACATGTGTGGTGTTATCGGTGATGGGTTTTTTGTGGTACTTAGATAGTGGAGCTTCATTCCATATGAACGAAAACAAATAATTCTTTAGTAGCTTGAAGGAGAAGGATCTTCAGATGCACATTGAGATGGGATATGATGAGAGGTATAACGCTACCTGTGTAGGTACAGTTACCTTTCAGAGGGAGTCAAGTAATTCACTCACATTAAAATATGTCATGTATGTTACTGGTTTAAAGAATAATTTTTTTATGTTGCTATGCTAGAAGAATATGGATATGATGTGATATTCAGTGAAGGAAAGGCGTTCCTTCATCACACAGCCACGCGATAGGTGAAAAATATTTGGGTTCGAGTAAAGAACCTCTACAATTGGATGTAGAAGATTGTGTTGCCTTGAGCACGGAAGAAGAGAAGGTGTAGAGTTGAAACATCAGTGAATTATAGCACAGGATATTGGGCTATCTTCACCATGGTGCTTTGAAGATCATGCAATAGATTTCTACGGGACTTCTAAAGGGTACACTTGCGTAGAGAGATACATGCAAAGGGTGTACATTGGGGAAGTATACCAAAGCCACCTTTCACGACAAGGAAATCCAAGCAAAGATGATCCTTGAGAGAGTTCACTCAGACATGTGTGGACCATTCTCAACAAATTCCACAACAAAACACAGGTATTATATGATTTTTGTAGATGATTTTTCATGAAAGTGTTGGATTTTCTTGATGCAGAAGAAAGATCAAACGTTCTCCAAGTTTTGTGAGTTCAAGGCACTTGTCAATAAAGATACAAGGAAAAGGGTGAAGGCTTTGAGGAGCGAAAACAGTGGAGAATATGTCTCTAAAAAATTCAATAACTTGTGTGCCTCAAAAGGAACTCAAAGAGAATTAATAGCACCTCATAAACCACAACAGAATGGGGTTGCATAAAGGTATAACAAAACTATTGTGGGAGCAACACGAGCTATGTTGCATGATCAGGGCATACTATTGCATTTGTGGGTGGAAGCATGCAATACAACAATAGTGTTTCATAGTAGAAGTCCTCATTAGATACTTTGGATGAGTACACCAGAGGAAGCTTTTTCAGGTAAGAGACCAGATGTGTCACAATTTAAAAAAATTTGGTTCATCAGTTTATTTCCATGTGACCAAATATTCCAGGAAGAAGTTAGAGCCATCAAAAGAGTTGGGTATATTTATAGGGTACATTGATACACCTCACAATTATTGGATGCACTTTATAGCACACAGCATAATAGTGGTACTAAGAGATGTAAAATTCGATGAAGAAAAGACCATGCGGATTTCCATTGAGAGGGAGCTTCATTTGCATGCAGTTGAGGATCTCTTGGATCCAAAAGAAGAACTTCAAGATGTGGAGCAGCCACAAGCAAAGCAACAAAGAGTGGAATAACCCACTCATGCAGATCCATCCACTAGAGATGGATGGAAGCGCACTAGAGAGTCTGACAGATTGTTGCTAGATGTGAAAGAGAATGTAGGAGCACCCACATCACAACACAGGCATAGAAGGTCCCCACAGCGGTACACTGACTACATGGCTCTTATGAGCGAAGGTGTAGATATAGAACCATCCTCTTTCAAGGAAGCAGTGCAAAAGATAGTTTGGGTTGATTGCATGGCTTAGGAGTATGACTCCATTATCAGAAACAATGCATGCGAAATTGTCCCAAGACCAGTGGGGAAGTCAGTTGTAGGATCCAAGTGGGTCTACACGGTGAATCAGGAAACAAATGGGAGTGTGGAGAAGCACAAGTCCAGTTTTATGAACAGAGGGTTCTCTCAGGTGGAGGGGATTGGTTATGATAAGACTTTTGCACCAGTCGCAAGGTACTCATCAATCAAATCAATCCTTGCACTCTTAGCATAGATGGGATGGAAGATACATCAAATGGATGTAAAGACTGACTTCCTTAATAGGGTGATTGAGGAAGAGGTGTGCATTAAGTAGCCATAAGGTTTTGAGACATTAGATAGGGAGTCACATGTTTGCTGACTCAAGAGAGCAGTGTGTTAGCGCTCGAATCTGCCTCAGGCTGAAGAAGGCAAAACTCGAGGCCACATCAAACCAAGCTTAGCCTCGTAGCTAGCCCTACGAGGACAGGAGAGGGCTCTCTCCAGTCAATCTCGATAAAATGAGCAATAGGGTGCGAGATGACTCTAGAATGGGAACTAATTTTAGGCCAGTAAATAGATATGAATGAGGTTTTTAAAAAATGACGGGGTTTTCTGGACTGTATGGGATCAAGAACAGCGTGAGCAGAGATTTAATCAAAGGCACAGATTATTCCATAAGGCGAGGTAGGAGTGAAGTTTAACAATTAATTTGAAATTAAATGGAATGTAAAGACTGCTTAAGAAAGCTGAAAAGGGCATTTAACAATGAATCCCTTTCAGACAGAAGAAAATACACAAATCCTGAACGCTCCTTCAAGGCAGAGCAAATAAATTGGATTCTACCTATCTTACTGCAAAAGCATCCAGTGAATTGATTATGAATGAAATGTAAACATTACGAGATTACATATGAAACAGTAGAAGAAACATATGCTAAACTTTACGCCACAAGAATCTGATGAAACAGAGCTGCACCACTTAATTACTCCTCTGTCAAACTGTACAATGATAGTGCTGGGTTATTTCCTCCCACATCTTTTCCAGAATTCTCCCCCTTACAATTGATTTACAATACAATAAATAAAACCCAACTCTGAAAAAACCAATCGATCAAAATAAGGGATTTGTTTTATCATCATTAAACAAACAAGACTAAAAGCCAATCCGCTTTTCTGAAGATAGAAAATCACTCCTTTTTCTACTTGAATCTGCTTGATGACCGATGAATAGGCAACATCTGGAGCTTAGACCATTTGAATTAGGAAATCTGAAGTCATAAATAGGAAATCGAATCCTATTCTTCTGCTGTAGTTGATATCTTTGTTTAATTTTAGCTTTGCGGTTGTTGACTTTCACCAACAGCCTTCAATCCAGCAAACAGCATCGACTTTGGCCAATGAAAAAAAAGAAAACCTCCTCTACATCCTCTTTGTTGCAAATATTCCCCAGAAAAAGTGAAGATTTTGGCCAAATTGCTGATCAACCAAATCCCTCACTCTGTTCACTGTCTTAGCTTTAGGTGGTTCCTTCCATTTTTCATAGCTGCAGTTTCATTCAATTTAGAAAGCTCACTATGATTTAGGAACCAAAGATGTCACCTCTACGTTTTTCCCACATGTTTTACATCTTGATGTTTCATAAATTTTCCTCAGCATGGCACCACCAAATGAATGTCCACACCGAGCAACAAGAGCGTCCTCCAGATAAGCACCAAACAAAGGATCTGACAAAACACTCCGTAATGATGGCACGACTCCTATTTTACAAAGTGTTGTCTAAACCATTTCTCATTCTAGTCTCTTCAGCTGTCAAATCATCCATAAACTGGCTCACAGTGATTGGCACATAGCTCTGAGGTATAACATGGCCGGCTTCTGCTATTGGAGAACAATTTAATATTGCATTGTTTTGCAGCATAAGCCTAAAAGCCAACGACGTCCTTCCACCCATCCCAGCACCTGAAGATAAATCAGGAATTACTCGAAATGAAGCAGCATGACAAAGACCAGCAGTGGCATGGCCAAGTGCCCTACCTGTTAAGAAAAAAATATCCCCAAATCCATTATCTGCGAGATACCAATGACCATTTGGATCACAAACCTGAAGACCAGGTTGTCAGAAGCAATGAGAATTAACAATCTTTTCTCCATCTCGTAAGGCATACTTGATTTGGAGCTTCCAAGCAGAGTTTTATCATTTTGTGCAGCAGGAGGAGAATATGTTGCAACCAAGACTGATGACGACACCTCATTTGCTGGTAGAGGCAAGTCATCAAGCAATGAATTGAACACATTGCAGGCAAATGAAGTAACTTGGCACGGATCTGAGCGAAGGAGAGAAATTTTCTGGCCCTGAGATTATATGCGTAGCGCGCTTACCCAGTGCGCTGCGCGCAGCATGTGCGTAGCGCGCGTGCTATTTTGCACAGGCCGGTGAAGCCTAATGCGTAGCGCGCCCTTGTGCGTAGCGCGCCTCCTCTGCCAGCTCCAGTTGTAATAGTAATATCTACTGTGACTGTACTCGGAGCGATCACACCTGATGATAGATACTCAGAGCGAGTCGTCAATACGTATCCTGTTCTTAAGAAAAGAAGGTAGTCGCAGAGATGGGTCCGATCAGACATCGCTTCTCCCTCCAATAACTTTTCAATAACCATTGCTTTCTTCATTCCACGATCAGGCTGATGGAAAATTTACCTTGGATTTGACCCGCATTATTACAGAGCAGTGGTGGCTTCTCCTAATTCTAAAATTTGCTCACTGATAATCTGCTTTTACACAACGAGATCCAAAAACGAGAGCCACTCACTCTTTACGTGGAGCCTTCTTTGTCAACTTACAATCCCTTCACCTAAGCTTTAAGATTGTATTAATCTTTGGTATCAATTATTACCTCCCTACACCATGCAGGAAGACTTGCTGCTTATCTTTGAACTAAGCTTCCAGAATGAATTTTTGCTTGGTATCGATTATAACCTTACCAATTATTTCTTGATCTGTGATAGTTAGCGTGGTCAATAAAGAATAGATCGGTATTTGGATGATTCTTTCCAACTGCTTGCTATCAAGGCTTCCATTGACTGTATTGCCAATTCATTTTGTGGTCTGTATACTACAGTCTATAACGCTTGTCCACGTATGAAGAGGAAATATGCCATTAAAGTTGCTAATATATTTATTTTGAACACCCGTATACAATGTTGTGGTGCTAGATTATAATGACATATGCTCCCTCGGCTTGATGTTGCTAAACAAGCTTGGCCTCCAAATTTAGTGGTTATTCTATTCATGAATTTTTGCTTCTCTGATTTCCTAAATTTAAATGATGGCTCCTTTGTCTGCTTGCAGGGATAATTAACATCGAACTTTGGCAAGGAGAACCAGCATCTGCAACTGAGGAACTACATGGTGAAAAGATACATCTGATGATTTCTTCTTCAAAAAAGTGTTTTGAAGAAGAATCAATCTTGCATTATTGACGATGACATAAAAATAAAAACTTACTGAACCTTCCTCTACCCTGCAGGCATTTTTCGACATGTTTGAAGACCAATGACGAAGGACTGACAGGACCGTGTCTAACATTGGCTCCAATGGGGATGGCAGCTGCCGCTTCTTGGAGGTGCCAAGAACAACAGATCTTTGGGAGAGCAAACAGTGCCTCCATCCATTGGGCGATGGAATCATTATTTCGAAGAAACGACAAAGACTGATGACTCAACTTATTAACTGGAAAATCGACTCAAACTGACTCGATGCAAACTCAAATGACTGAATTAAAACAAAAGCTTTTTGAAAAAGGGCAGCAGTCCATCAAGCTTTAAAATCATGATGGCAACTACCTGCATACTGATGTGATATATACAATCATGTGTAGTGTGCCTTCCAATGTAACCAATCCAGCAGATGGCTACACCCCAAATTTCTGCTCTTACTCTCCTTGAGCAAGCGAAATGATGAACCTGTAGGCAACTCAAAATAACCCCTGAAACCAAAGCTTATGATAATGAACCAAGCAATATTTATCCTTTCTAATGTTTGCAGAAAAATGCTGAAGGGGTCTTGAAAATCCTGAAGCACTGGCTTATCTGGAGATCCAGCTGCAAAAATACAAGTATTCACTCCATTCTGATCTGAAAGGACAATTGATTTCTGAGGGATAGAAATGCACAGAGAGGTATCTGCCATCTGAGTGTTAGTTTTAGGTTCCTTGACCATGAGAAATTCTGGCATATATTCCTCAACTTCATGATCTAGGTCATTCTTAAACAAAAAAAAATCTTCAAGATTATCAAACATGACAGCCTTATCATCTTTGTGAAAGAAAAAATTATCTGTTTGCTGATCTACAAAACTAATTACAAGACAATCATCTTTTTCAAAAGAGGAAGAAGTTTCACCAACACTTTCCTGACTATGTGTGCACTGCAAATCTGCTGTAGCTTGGGCTGTAACAAGACCTTTCAAAAGTAGATCTATCTCATCTTCAGACAAAGGAGACAATGCCTTTTGTTTTTTTCTGCTTAAACAGTAATTATCTTCATATGACAGGGCATTCAAACTATCATTTATTACTGAGTTATTGAAAGGAGATTTATCACTTACTTGCACAAAGATCTCATTCTGTTTTTTATGAACATCTGAATCCAAAACTCTGTCTATGATCTCAACAGCAGAGCTCTCCTCTTCGGGATTCAGCACAAGGTACGCTTGGTCATTACGATCTGAATCTGAATCTAAAACAGCTGACTTGACATTATCCCAAACTGCAATTGAAACTTGACTTCCCTACATGCTATCTTCTTCTGTGGGCAGATCTGAAATGATATTCTCCCTTTCATCATTTTCAGCCATATAGACATCTTCAACCTGCTGATCTATTTCATGCAATTCCTGTTGACTGTCAAGATGCAAAATGGCTTCATTTTCCACCGTACTAAGATCTTGATCCTGCTGCAAACTTTCATAATCGTCTTTATGCTGCTGGAAGGGATTTTCATACAGAGCTTCCATGATCTCGTCATCCATGAAATTATCATCTTCATAATACTTCTCAAGGCTTTCAATAAAAATAGAAGCATGTTTGCAACAGTCATAAACTAAATTTAATGATGGATAAGATGCTTGATACCTTTCAATGAACAGAGCATGAAAATCCTTTAAACAGTAAATACAGGCCAGCGGCAAATTTTCATACCAAGATTGAGCTTCACCTTCCAGAGTGGCCAGGAATATCTTCATCAAGCAATCTTCAGGAAAATCCACCTTCAACTTGCGAATATGCATGTGGAATCTAACCAGATGTAAAGCAGCATCCTTCTTACCATCATTGTTAAACGTAGGCAGATTCCTTGACCAATCTACCTTGGGCATCTTATTCGGAAAACCTGGAATGTGATCTCGGCTCATGGGAGCGTATCTTCTTGTGATTCGGTCCATCTTGAAAATCTGACAGCTACTGATCTCCCTGCAGTGAAGTCACCATTAAGCATTGATTGTCTGGATCTTTCAGTGAAATCGCCAGGTGAATGTTTTCAGCCTTGCTATGTCTCTGACTGCTGTTCACCATCAACATCAGATCTGAACTTTGTCATCCTTTACCAGGGAAGACGTCCCCAGTATGGTCGCCACTATGTTAGCGCTCGAATCTTCCTCAGGCTGAAGAAGGAAAAACTCGAGGCCACATCAAACCAAGCTTAGCATCGTAGCTAGCCCTACGAGGACAGGAGAGGGCTCTCTCCAGTAAATCTCGATAAAATGAGCAATAGGGTGCGAGATGACTCTAGAATGGGAACTGATTTTAGGCTAGTAAATAGATATGAATGAGGTTTTTAATAAATGACGGGGTTTTCTGGACTGTATGGGATCAAGAACAGCGTGAGCAGAGATTTAATCAAAGGCACAGATTATTCCATAAGGCGAGGTAGGAGTGAATTTTAAAAATTAATTTGAAATTAAATGGAATGTAAAGACTGCTTAAGAAAGCTGAAAAGGGCATTTAACAATGAATCCCTTTCAGACAGAAGAAAATACACAAATCCTGAACGCTCCTTCAAGGCAGAGCAAATAAATTGGATTCTACCTATCTCATTGCAAAAACATCCAGTGGTGATTATGAATGAAATGTAAACATTACAAGATTACATGAAAGCAGAGTAGAAAAACATATGCTAAACTTTGCATGCAAGATACGATGAAACGGAAGCTGCACCCTTAATTACTCCTATGTCAAAGTACAATGCAATGACAATGCGGGTTATTTCCTCCCACGACACTGGAATTCTCCCCCTTACAATTGATTTACAATACAATAAATAAAACCCAACTCTGAAAAAACCAATCGATCAAAATAAGGGATTTGTTTTATCATCATTAAACAAACAAGAATAAAAGCCAATCCGCTTTTCTGAAGATAGAAAAGCACTCCTTTTTCTACTTGAATCTGCTTGATGACCGATGAATAGGCAACATCTGGAGCTTAGACCATTTGAATTAGGAAATCTGAATTCATAAATAGGAAATCGAATCCTATTCTTCTGCTGTAGTTGATATCTTTGTTTAATTTTAGCTTTGCGGTTGTTGACTTTCACCAACAGCCTTCAATCCAGCAAACAGCATCGACTTTGGCCAATGAAAAAAAAGAAAACCTCCTCTACATCCTCTTTGTTGCAAAGATTCCCCAGAAAAAGTGAAGATTTTGGCCAAATTGCTGATCAACCAAATCCCTCACTCTGTTCACTGTCTTAGCTTTAGGTGGTTCCTTCCATTTTTCACAGCTGTAGTTTCATTCAATTTAGAAAGCTCACTATGATTTAGGAACCAACGATGTCACCTCTACGTTTGTCCCACATGTTGTGCATCTTGATGTTTCATAAATTTTCCTCAACATGGCACCACCAAATGAATGTCCACACCGAGAAACAAGAGCATCCTCCAGATAAGAACCAAACAAAGGATCTGACAAAACACTCTGTAATGATGGCACGACTCCTATTTTCCAAAGTGTTGTCTGAACCATTGCTCATTCTAGTCTCTTCAGCTGTCAAATCATCCATAAACTGGCTCACAGTGATTGGCACATAGCTCTGAGGTATAACATGGCCGGAATCTGCTATTGGAGAACAATTTAATATTGCATTGTTTTGCAGCATAAGCCTAAAAGCCAACGACGTCCTTCCACCCATCCCAGCACCTGAAGATAAATCAGGAATTACTCGAAATGAAGCAGCATGACGAAGACCAGCAGTGGCATGGCCAAGTGCCATACCTGTTAACAACAAAATATCCCCAAATCCATTATCTGCGAGATACCAACGACCATTTGGATCACAAACCTGAAGACCAGGGTTGTCAGAAGCTGATAATTGTAAATCTTTCACTGTCTCCATCTCGTAAGGCATGTGCCCCGGTTTGGAGCTTCCAACAGAGTTTTAGCATTTTGTGCGTGAGGAGGAGGTATGTTGCAACCAAGGTAGAGTGAAGACACGCAAAATTGGCAGTAGAGGCAAGTCATCAAGCAATGAATTGAACACATTGCAGGCAAATGAAGTAACTTGGCACAGATCTGAGCGAAGGAGAGAAATTTTCTGGCCCTGAGATTTACACGTAGCGCGCTTACCCAGTGCGCTGCACGCAGCATGTGCGTAGCGCGCGTGCTATTTTGCACAGGCCGGTGAAGCCTAATGCGTAGCGCGCCCCTTGTGCGTAGCGCGCCTCCTCTGCCAGCTCCAGTTGTAATAGTAATATCTATTGTGACTGTACTCGGAGTGATCACACCTGATGATAGATACTCAGAGCGAGTCGTCAATACGTATCCTGTTCTTAAGAAAAGAAGGTAGCCGCAGAGATGGGTCCGATCAGACATCGCTTCTCCCTCCAATAAACTTTCAATAACCATTTCTTTCTTCATTCCACGATCAGGCTTATGGCAAATTTACCTTGGATTTGACCCGCATTATTACAGAGCAGTGGTGGCTATTCCTAATTCTAAAATTTGCTCACTGATAATCTGATTTTACACAAAGAGATCCAAAAACGAGAGCCACTCACTCTTTACGTGGAGCCTTCTTTGTCAACTTACAATCCCTTCACCTAAGCTTTAAGATTGTATTAATCTTTGGTATCAATTATTACCTCCCTACACCATGCAGGAAGACTTGCTGCTTATCTTTGAACTAAGCTTCCAGAATGAATTTTTGCTTGGTATCGATTATAACCTTACCAATTATTGCTTGATCTATGATACTTAGCGTGGTCAATAAAGAATAGATCGGTATTTGGATGATTCTTTCCAACTGCTTGCTGTGAAGGCTTCCATTGACTGTATTGCCAATTCATTTTGTGGTCTGTATACTACATTCTATAACGCTTGTCCACGTATGAAGAGGAAATATGCCATTAAAGTTGCTAATATATTTATTCTGAACACCCGTATACAATGCTGTGGTGCTAGATTATGACGACCTATGCTCCCTCGGCTTGATGTTGCTAAACAAGCTTGGCCTCCAAATTTAGTGGTTATTCTATTCATGAATTTTTGCTTCTCTGATTTCCTGAATTTAAATGATGGCTCCTTTGTCTGTTTGCAGGGATAATTAACATCGAACTTTGGCAAGGAGAACCAGCATCTGCAACTGAGGAACTACATGGTGAAAAGATACATCTGATGATTTCTTCTTCAAAACAGTGTTTTGAAGAAGAATCAATCTCGCATTATTGACGATGACATAAAAATAAAAACTTACTGAACCTTCCTCTACCCTGCAGGCATTTTTCGACATGTTTGAAAACCAATGACGAAGGACTGACAGGACCGTGTCTAACACAGTGTATGGGCTAAATCAAGCACTCGTTCTTGGTACACCGAGATCAACAATTATTTCACTAGGTTGGGCTTCACTAATAGTGAAGGAAATGCAAACATTTATCATATTGTAGTAGATGGTAGGATTTTGATTATTGTACTTTATGTCAATGAGCTGATACTGGCAGGTGATGAGAAACTCATAAAATATTGCAAAGAGGATCTTGCAAGAGAATTTGAGTTGAAGGATATGGGGCTCTTGCACTCCTGGGATTGGAAATATGGAAAATATATGGGGAGATATTTGTATCTCAAGGATATTATGCCAACGATATCCTCGGGAATTTCCAAATGGAGGGCAACAAACCCATGGAGACTCCTCTAGTAGGAAATTGGAGGAAGGAGGATGCTACTTCAAGCAAAGTAGTGGATGTTACTATTTACAGGAAACTTGTGGGTTCACTCATGTATTTGGTGAATGCACGACCATAAATATGCTATGCGGTTAACCAACTCAGTCAATCTATGATTAAGCCTACCAAGATCTTTTGGAAGGCAGGCAAGCATATGTTGAGATACCTTAGAGGCACTACAAAGTATGGGCTATGATACATACAGACAAAGGGAGTGAAGCTTCAAGTATTCACCAATGCGAATTGGGTAGGGAATCCATCCAATAGGAAGAGCACATCAGGGGACATCTTCCGCATAGGATCAACAGCAGTTTCCTGGTATAGCATGAAACAAATATCAATTGCACTCAGTTCACTAGAGGCAGAGTACATGGCGGCCAGTTAGGTAGCATGTGAGGCCATATGGATTATGAAGATACTTGTTGGTTTGTTTGGTCGATAGATCGATCCGATGGTGATATATTGTGATAACTAGAGTTGCATCAAACTCTTGGTTAATCCAGTTTTTCATGACAGGTCCAAGCGTATTGATATATGGTATCACCATCTTAGAGATTGTGTTCAGATGCATATTATGTCATTAGAGTATATTCCCATGGAGGAGCAGGATGCAAACATATTGACAAAGGAACTATCAGGAAGCAAATTTGAATTCCACGGAGAAGTTATCGGGGTAGCAGCTGATCCTTTTCTTGTTGAGAGGGAGTGTTGAAACGACACCCTAAGTGGGCTTCTAATTTAATTTTCCCTTAATTAAATTAGAAGAAAAAATGTAATTCCATCTCATAAAAACTTGTAAGTGTTAACTGAGTTAGGAAGACTTAGTTATCTCAGTTAATTCAAAGTGGAGGTCAAACTAGAAGGATGTAGAGTTATTCCTAAGTTTTAGGGCGTCCAGTTACAGTTAATTGTGAGTTGTAATTAGTTAAATCAATTATTTGAGTTAAAATCAGTTTAACTAGTTCTAACTGAGGGATGAGCTAGTGAAAGGTCCAGTGAATTAAATCTGATTTAATTGACAAATAGTGGTCAATCGGGTAACTAAAAATTCTCTATAAATAGTTGTTGCATGTTAGTTCTAAGGAAGGCCTAGTTGAGATTGGGGTTAAAGGGAAGATAACTATCAATTGTATAATTAGAAAATTGTACACGTCATGCATGAGGTCATCAGGATGCCTTGAACGAATTGTGCAATCAATTCCTGGGAATTTCCTTATTAATAGGGACACAATTCCTCCAAGAATGCATAAGCAAGGCTGGTCAAACAAAGGCTGAGAATTGGTTAAGTATTTGACTGATTTTTCCTAGATCAAAGTGATACAGTCATCAAAGTGCAGAGGTTTCTCAGTGAGGGAAATAACATTTTATTGTTTCATGGTCTTGAATTTATGCAATATATAGATAGCGGGGTTTTAAGAAGTTGCTTTCCAAAGATACATGTTGTGTTGTGCGATTCATAATTTCTTTCTCTTCCTTGTTATGTGATTGTGGGATCGAAATTGGTTTCTGCAATTTGTAAAAGGATTCAATATTTTTTTTAGTACATTACAAGATCAGTTGAATCCCTTTGGATAATTTCTACATTGTGACCTTTCACCTTAATTTCCATTTATAAATAAGATGTCAATTAATACCCCTTTTCCTTTCCAAATCCTTTGCAATTTCCTTAGCCATAATAAACCAAATGAACACCCACACTAGGATGTTTTGCCCAACATTCAGCTTGGAATAAGTGTCCCATGACCTTGGTTATTATTTTTCCTTTATTAACTTTATTTACATGATTTTTTTACCAGAGTTGTTACAAAACCCTACCCCATGGTGGAATACCATCCTTTTTGTTCAATGACACCTACAATCAACAAGACTACTGAAATAAAAACATATTGTCCATGGAGTTTTATAATTTCGCTCGTTGCAGTATTTACAATGGTCAACCTGCTGAGAAGAAAACCAGCATGACAACATAACAATATGACAACCATAATGACATGACACACATACCGCATATTGGATCTTTGTAACACAACTCATGGTGGAATTTTCATCCATATACATATGCACATAAACTAAACATCACACCAAAACATTTACTGTTTCGGGAAATAACTCCCTAGAGGTTTATTGGGTCAAAACCTCCACAGATCAGAGCATGCTATTCAAGAAGGACTCACACAACCACACTTGTATGCTAAAAACTAGATAACATCGATAGTAGAACTCACCCGTAATCCTACGTTTGATGTAGATCCCGCGGGGTCCAAACCCCCAACAACCCTTCTTCCTCTTCAACCTGGAAATCAAGAAAGGACATGCACGGAAATATAGTTGTACAGCATATACTTCTCCTAAATTTCATTGTAATCCATGTGAAACATCATATAAACAATAATAAATGCTTAAATAACGATCTTTTCACATATGCAAGCAGATATTAACACGTGAATTCGGAAACAAGATGGTTCTTCTACATTACGAACAGCATGTACAGCAATAAAAAGTGGAGAGATCACCTGAATCCTTCCACGATCTTCGAACAGACCGTCATCCGGATCCGTCCCGCCCTTGCCTCGCTAGGATACTTTCAAGACTTGTGCACACGAGATGACATATAAACTGATGAACATCTCCAGGAAACAAGGGTTTCCTGTAAAAATCTGGGAAAGTGCAAGAGGCACGGGAAATCAGACTTGAATTGGGGCTCCAACAGAGTATAATGTCTATAAATTTCTCTCTCCCTTAGGCCATGCATGTGAGGGGCTTTTATACTCCCTCAAAGTAGTTTCAATCTGTTGGAAATAGTTGGCCACGTGCTGGGGTGGTTGAACTACTGGAGTAACCATCAACACAGCCCGAAAATAGGGAATTATATATATATTTTTAATGATTTTAATGGCATACGCGGAAAAGTGTGTATGGACTAGCGTATACACGCGGAAAAGTCTGGGCATACCCGCGTATGGGATTTTTAACACTGTTTTTTATGAACTTTGTTCAAGTCTGTGGGAATGGGTGCCCAAGGCCAAAGAGACAATCATGAATCACATGAGGGTGAGAAATGATGCTATAACAGATGCCCCCTAATATATGAGGTCAGAAGGGGTACATGATGGCCGAAATGTATTATGCACATAGAAAGAAATTCGCAAGGACAAGAGAGGACTTCACCAGATTTCAGCTTGCCAAAAACCAATGAAAGAAAACAGAGAGTCAACTCATGCTGAGGCGGGCATACCCATGCTCAGTCAAAAATATATCATATAGAAAGTACATGATGAATCCAGAATGTATACAAGTATAGCTGAACTGAAAGTACATAATGAATCATCTGAGCAGGGCCCGGAAATACAAGTCGGAATCAATGTCCAAGTATCACATATAGAAAGTTGATCAATGATGCTGAAACTGGATGTCTGATCATAAAAGTAACTGAATCTCCAAGTACCAAATCATAAGGGGTGGAACACATGGTACAATCACGCAACTCGGGAGCCAACATATAAGATGCTGCTGTACTGAACTGCAACATATAAGGGTGGACGACATCACTGGTAGAAACTGAATGGACTGTCAAAAGTGAACCAAAAATGCTGATGCAACCAGAGGTCTTCACCGATCTCGACAGCACAATTCTACACAATGGGAATAAATGAGTTGAATTCAACCATGTGAGAAATCATTGGATTACCGGTCAATAATGTATACCGTTAACCAATGCGAGACAACCCACCAATAATGAAAATGAGTGTCAAGGTGCCCCAGTACAATCTAACAAGTGCGAATGAATGAGTTGAAGTCGAACACTTGGAAGAATCTACCAATCAGGAGGCAATGATGAATCCCCACTGTCGATAGCGAAGAGTTTGCCACTGATGACTGCAAACCCTAAGGTACTGACAAAAAGACTCTAGATCTTATTCCCAGAGCAATGAGTCGGAGTCGATGGGAAAAGATCTGCTGGAAGGAAGGCATTAAGGCATCCCACATCAGTCCAGCGCGAGTGTAACCCGCAGGCCAAGATTTGGAAGGAATCGGACGAAGCAAAGTGACGGAACCAAACCGAAGTACGTTTCCGACATGCACAAGATGAAGCTAGCGCACGAAAGAAACCCTCTGAACCAACCAATAATGAAAGCTGACACAGAGGCGAGATATCCACCGATAAGGTCAAATGGAAATCAAGGTACTGCACGAATCCCAAGTGTGATAATGTATGCTGACGTCGAACACAGGGGAAACCACTCAGTCAAAGACCCATAATGATGATCAAATGCTGAGCACAAGGTCACCTATCAATGATGGAAATAGGGCCAGGGTGCAGCTCTAGGTTTGTTCTCAGAGAAATGTTTCGTAGTCGATAAGAGACAAACCTGCCAGCAAGAAGTCAATGGAGACCTTCTTAAACCAGCACTAGCAGAAGACCAAAACATCTGATGTGATAGAGCAAGATACTGACAAAACCGGGAAGGTCGACTAAATAATGAGTCAGGAGACACCGCAGAATGGCCGACTCTAGTTAGACTTCCCTTGAACAAAAGCATGACTCGTGATGACCATGGCAGTAAGAAGTGACACTGTATAAGTCTGTTATGCAGGAGGCAAAACAAACTCTCCATATGATTGGAAGAGATAACCAACCGGGGGAGGACTGACCAGTGAAACAAGGCAAAGGCTAAACCTAGGTCAAAACTAAAACCATCCCAAATGAAGGAAATATATAAGTGTATGTGCTTTGTTCAAGGGCGACAAACTGACACTGTACTGCCATCAAATTATGAAGTTACATCCCGTTCCCGCTCTTTTTGTTATATTTGATTTTTTTGTCTTTTTCATATAATAAGCCTGAAAAAGAATAAAAGAATGCTATGGTACAATGGATAGAACGAGTATCAAGAAACAGATGCACTAGTTCCTAGGATTGGAACGATCCTATGCTCAATGCAAGGTGGCGGAAACTGGTAAGCGATACTCAAAGGAATGTTCCATCCATGGGTAAAAGGGTGTCAAGTCGCGATAGCTAAGTGCATGCAATGGTTAACTTGTACAGACAGTCAAGGTCAAAAGTTGGCTTAAACATCGAGTCCAAAATGAAGCCAGCTAAAGGCCAAGATAAACAAGTAGCCAATATGCAATGCAGTAATACAACTCAACAACACCAGGGAGCCTCTAGGGTAATAGCCAGAAAAAAATGATAGTGAAGAAGAAGAAGAATGAAGCTTCAACAAATAAGTCATGGCGGGACTAAAGAGGACTCCCGAGCCTACATAAAACGCAGCATGGGCAACAAATGCTAGTGAGGAACTAACTAGGAAGCCCATGTAAAGGAAGGCTCTACCACCAAGTCATGATTTAAAAAATCGGCGAGTGAAATGGGTTAAATACTCATGACCTGATGGGATCGACCCTATGGAAAGTGATCAAAATGGAGGCTAGTATGAAAAATGCAACGAAAAGTGGATTTCCTAACCTATATGCCAGTGAAGATCATATACCTGCCATGATGGGTCAGCATTCATGGATCAAAAACCGGAAAAAATCTCGACTTCATCAAAATGTACCTTAAAATATACCAATCTGGGCACTTCCAAGCATCCAGCTTATGCAGCTTAAGATAGATTGAAAAAAATAAGCATAATGAATTTTTGCAAAAATTTTCAATTTTTGGGCATAAATACACAAGTTACCTCACATTTGGTTCATTGTTACTTGTTGAATTGGGAAAAAGAGCTCTGGAGAAAAAACCTCTTTCGTCAAAACAGGAGCAATCGACCGTCAAACTTCACCGAATTTGTCAGGTAAGCTCTTAATCCATCCTTGTTATCAAATTTGTCCATAAATAAAGTAGAAATTTGGAAATTTCACCGTAGAATTATTTGTTTAAAATTACGATTCTGCGCATACGCGAGTTTATATTGACCAAGCCGCGTATATACGCGACTGTGTATAGAGAAAGTCGCGTATGCGCAACCCGAAATGAAAAAATGTGATTCTAATGGACGAATTATTGAATTTTTGCAGGATGACTATATCATGGAGAGAACGTGAGCACAGTGTCATTGACAATGAAGTAATGCAGGATCAATTATCACTCAATATTCTCCGAAATTGTGGATTGCTCAAATTTTTCAAAATGCCAAATATGAAGAGTAATGTCCGGTTTCTCGAAATGCTTGTGAATTATTGGGAACCAGAAGAAGATTGCTTCATAATAGATCAAATGCCCATACGTATCGAGGTGGAAGACATCTATTTTATTACTAGACTCTCCCAGAGGGGGGAGCCAGTAGATTTACATGGCAAGCCCTTGGGAGGGCTAACCGTGGATGATTATGTCCATGTCTACATCGTAGAGGGGTCCAAGAAAGTTGGGACTCAAATTGCTATAAGAGATTTAAGAGACTTTCAAATGAAAATTCTCCTATTTACCATTGGAAGGGTAGTAGGATCTGCTTCCTTACACCAGGCATCCAGGACTCAAATGATTATAGTTGTGGAATGTTTAACTCATATATATGATTGGTGCACAGCTCTATTAATGAATATGAAGCAACAATTGACTTCCATCTGAAAAACAAAGACAAAACATTTCGGGTATGGTACAATCTTGATGACATTCTTCTTCGAGAAGATTCCTGGGTTGAGACCCAAAGTGATCTCTTCTATCAGCAGCCCAAGAGACCCAAGAATTGCCCGATGGGCTGACTTGATGTAGAGACTGGGGGGAAGTGAAGTTCCCCGAACCACCTGGGATGACGAGTTCTTCCAATGGTGGGGAGAACAAATCATCGCTATGGAGGACTATCCCTATGTCGGGATGGATTTCCGTGGCGATCCAGACCTCGTCCTTCCACCTGGCGCGGCATGGGGTACAGTCGGTAAGATTGCAATTTTTTAACTTATATGATTTTTTTGGATTTTTTCAATATGTGTGAAAAAATGAAACATGTTTTTGATTGGATTCAAAGTGACTTAAAATATCGTAATGATCATGATACAGATATTGGACCAGTCCGTCCTGATGGCTACCCACAGCATAAGCGCCGCAGAGGCGAGGTGGAGACAGTAGACTCAGACAGAACCCTCCATGCTGTACAGAGGAACTTGGAGGGTTTAACCTGCCAAGTGCCTATGGCTGTAGTGGAAGATCTACCCGAGGCCATCCAGAGACGGGTAGTAGGAGTACCTCGTGACTGGGTGCGGTTATTCTGCCGAGTCGTGACTGTGATCGTGTTCTATAGGAACACAACTTCTGGGCAGGGACCACAGGAGCAGATAGATATTATTTACTGAATGACTGTATATTTTTTGAGATTTGAACATGATCGGGCATAAGCCCTAATTTTGTACGACTTATGGATCCAAATTTTTGTATAATTTTTTGAACACTCTGATGATATATACAGCGATTTATGATGTGATGTGACAAATGTATGATGTTTTTTGATGATTAAATATTAATGTATTGAATGATTAATATGCCAATCAATTGTTTGATTAGCTAATGAGTCTGCCATCCAATTGTCAGCTCGAGGAATATGAATGAAAGTTAAAAATTGAAATGATCTTTGTAACAAACGTACCCTCAAGAACAACCGGAGTAAAAATGGATCTCGAACTCGATAAGTATTGTTCAACTGTGACACCACCAGCTAGGAGTCCAAGAAAACTACCAACAAATCAACACCCAAATATATTGCCTTCGAGAGTAGATAAATAACTACAGTGTATTCTGCTATATTATTGGAAGCAGGACCAATGCAGACTCCCCTTGATACTAACAGCTGACCGGATGGATGATGAAGCACCCAAGCCGTGGAAGCCAAGTTCCGGGTGTGTCTACTAGCACCATCGGCGAAACCAAAATGACTCATGACATTCGACACAACCTGCCAAAGCAGATCAAAAACATCACCATCACATCAAAAACCGAAAAACCAGACATGTACAAAACAAAACTACTATATACAAAAGCAAAATGCTAGGCCGAATCCTAGGCATAATACTTTTTCAAATAGAGCCCATTTCTAGGCTCCGGCAACTCATTCCCTTCAAAATCAACCAAGGTATATGCTCCTTTTTTAAGGACCTTTTTAACGATAAAGGGGCCATACCACATAGACTTAAACTTTCCTGCCCCCAGGGCATCTTTTTCTTGGGCATAGACCAAGACAAGGTCACCTTCTGAAAAAACCCTAGGCTTGATCGCCTTATCGTACTGAATTTTAACTCGGTTTTTATGCGCTTCATTCATCGTGGCGACATCCCGACGCTGCTCATCGAGATGTTCCAGATGAAGGAGACATTCTTCAAGACTAGAAGTGTCAGGAAGAAGTTCAACAACTAACTTAAGAGAAGGAATCTCACATTCAATGGGAAATACGGATTCCAATCCGTAAACTAGCTGAAACGGAGTAAAGCCAGTTGCAGTTTTCACTGACGTCCTGTATGCCCAAAGTGCAGGATATAGCATGATATGCCAATTGGATCGAGCTTTATTAATCGTCCTTTGAAGAATAGTCTTCAAGGATTTATTCACGGCTTCCACTTGCCCATTGACCTGAGGATAATACGGAGATGAATGCTCCTGCCGGAAACCTAATTTTAGAGCCAACTCAGCCATCATGCTATTCTGAAAATGACTGCCATGATCAATGACAATCTCTCTAGGAATACCAAAACGAGCAATGACCTAGTTGAAAATAAAAAGAGCTGCAGTCTCACCATCATTCCCAAAAGTAGGCATAGCCTCGACCCACTTCGTAAAGTAGTCTATTGCTACAATAATGTACTTGTGACCTTTAGCCGAAGGCAGGTTACAAGTAGTATAATCAATACCCCACTTTGTAAAGGGACCGACAGTAATGACTGGAAAAAGCGGAGCTGGATGAGCGCGCATTTTTCGAGTATAGACTTGACATGGATGACACTTTTTGACCGACTCCACACAATCTTTGAAAATTGAAGGCCAAAAGTACCCAGCATGCAAGATTTTTTGGGCTGTAGCAAGCCCAGATAAATGACCACCACAAGCTCCACTGTGGCAATCATTCAGCACAGCTTCGGCTTCTTCGAGAGTTAAGCAACGTCTCAGGATTGAATCAACCCCTCGACGGTATAAGGCATCACCAATAATCAAGTAATTCTTAGCCAAGTGACGCAACTTACGACGCTCATCTTTCGAAAAAGTAGAGGGAAACTTCGCAGTCTGAAGATACACAATGATATCTCCATACCAAGGATCCTGTGGGTAGATGAGAAACAAATGTTCATCCAGGAAGGATTCATCATAGACTATCTCTTCCCCACAAGGCAACTCGGAGATCAATTCCGCGAAAACTAATGATTTCTTGGACTTGGCAGACATAAACTCAAGATCAAATTCCTACAAAATCACAATCCATCTATTGTATTTTCCTCCAATCACTCGCCTACTGAGAACAAATTGAAATGGATTGGCGGCTGCCAAAACATAAGTTTTTCGTAGAAGAATATAATGTCGGAGTCGCTGCACAGCATGAACAGCTGCTAAAGCTAGCTTTTCTATCGGAGTATACCGGAGTTCAGGTCCTACCAATCCTCGACTAAGATAGTATATAACATGCTCTACAAGAGCATCATCCTCCTGAACCAGAACCATACCAATGGTAGATTCTGCTGCTGCAAGATACAAAAGGAAATCCCTGCTATAATCAGGTGGACTCAATAAAGGAGCAGAGGTCAATGCTTTTTTCAAAGTATCGAACGAGCGCTGAGCGAAGTCATCCCAAAAAAATGGAACTCCCTTCTTCAACAATCTCATAAATCCCTTGGTAACTTCAGCATAATTTACGATAAATCTCCGAAGAAAATTAGCCTTTCCTTGTAGACTTTGAAGTTGACGAATAGAGGACGGGGGAGGCAACCGAATTATTGCCTCAACCTTGAAGGGATCTACCCTAATCCCTTCCCTAGACACTATAAATCCCAATAACCGACCGGATGTGACCGCGAAAACACACTTGTTCGGATTCAACCTAATCTTGTAGAAATGACATCGTTCAAATACTTGACAGAGGTGAGCTGGATGATCAATTCTCTTTCGAGAACGAGCAGCTAAATCATCCAAGTATGCCTCGATGATATGTTTGATGTCATGGAAGGCATATGACATGGCCCGCTAAAAGGTAGCTCCAGCATTTTTAAGACCAAAAGGCATCTTCTTGTAAGCAAAATTACCCCAGGGACAAATAAAGGCAGTCTTATGCTGATCTTCAGGATGGATAGTAATTTGATTATATCCGGAGAAACCGTCCATGAAGGAGAAAATCTCATTACCGGCACACTCGTCAATGATCTGATCAATAAATGGTGTGGGGTAATTATCTTTAGGACATGCTTTATTAAGGTCTCTGAAATCAATGCAAACTCGAATCGTTCCTTGTTTTTTATCTACGGGAACAGGGTTTGAAACCCATTCAGTCAAAGGAACAGGGAAAATGAATCCCGCCTTAAGCAGCTTCTCCAGCTCAGCTTTGATAGCTCCTGCCTTCCTAGGATTGACCAGACGAAGTTTTTGCCTCACAGGCTTATCTTTTTCGTAAGTCTTGATCTCATGCTGGACAATAGATGGATCTATACCAGGCATTTCCTCATAAGACCAAGCGAATACATCCCTATACTCTTTAAAGAGCTCGGTGTAAATCTGAATCTCTTCACGGGAACATTCAGCTCTGATGAAGACATTCTCAATAATATTGGGATCCCTGGAAATGTTCACCGGGATAGTTGGAGAAATCACAGCCATGTTCCCTTCAGCATATACATGTGCTGGTGCTAAAGGGTTCAGGACTGGGCGAACAGGACCAGGAGACGGAGGACTTTGAAAACTCGTTTCAACTTCGCTCAAATCAGGTAAAAAGTAAGACCGATGATGCAAATCATCCCACGGTCTATCTATACCAGTAATAGCTTCCAGAATGGCCTCTTCGGATGGAAGAGTGGTATCAAGGCAATCCTGGGCAGAAGAAGAACTAAGTGTCCAAGCCGGAGCCACATCTCCATCCAACTCTTCCGGTGAAAGAGGAGCTGGGATGGATTCTGCAGAGTCAACAATAGACTGATAAGCAATTTCAGCTGCAGACATTGGAAATTCCATTCCACCCACTTGACCTTCCACTAATGTGGCGGTAGGGGAAGGTAAGGTCCAAGGGTCCGAAAAATAATGAGTTCTGAAGAACTCTCTTCGAAGAGGAGCCCTGGAGGATGAAATTGCATTTATATGAACAGTAGGAGGTGGAATATCAAAAGTACCCATCAAAGAAGAATACATTCCAACCCCTAAATTCTCAATAGGCGATTTGGCATTATCCAATTTAGGGATAGTTGATTCAGTAGATGCATTCGGGTCTACCAGAGAACAGTCCAGTTGATCCACTATAACAATCCTCCCTTTTTGGGGGAAACAAATAACTCGAAATAATGAGGATGCAATGGCATCCATCTCATAAATCCAATTTCGCCACAACAGAAGGTTGTATTCCAAGCTTGCATCAACTATCTCAACCTCTATATTTACAGTTTTTCCCCCAACACAGATGGGAAAAGCTGGGATAATACCATGTGGTCTATGAGAATGACCATCAAACGCAGTCAGAAGAGTATCAGATGGAACATCTGCGGGAGATCCAATTCCCTTCCAACATGTGAGAGACATCACACATGTGGAAGCACCCTCATCAACGACCGTCCGGAAAATATTAAATTTTCGGTACGATGATTTAATATGAAAATCCATATGATGGGGGAGTCTCTTTTTAAAATTAGACATATCAAATGTAATCATAACATAGTTCTTTGGATCGACAGTTCCAATAGCAGTGAGCAAAGCACTGCGCTGAGCCGGACAAGACTGGAGCACCTCAAGAGCCGACATGGCACAAGGACTCTGTGCCAGTTCTTCCACAATAGAGTAGTTCTGGGCAGCCCTAGCATTTGGATTAATCTTCGTACGCTTAGTAGATGCTTTGGGCATCCGAGGTATAGGATCAACAGTAGGCTTCATGATGTGAAGCGGCTCAGTAGCATCGGGAGCACCCTTGGCTTTCGAAGACTCATCTTCACCATAATCACGGGATCTCATGGCGATATCCACGTAAGAACTCATCATGTATATGTTTGATGGAGTTTCCCCTTCCTGGGTGCCCCCAGAGGAAGCCCCAGTATTTTGATTCGCGCCAACAACTAGCTGTTTCCCTTGGGGAAAAGGGTTTGTCAACACAGCCTGGGAACTAGAAGAACCCTGCTGAGCTAACAAGCGCTGTGCATCCTGAATTTTAGGGCAAAGGTGAGTAAGATGGTCTCCAGCACATAACTTGCATGGAAAATTCACTTTCTTTTTATTCTTTGGACCCTCACCAACATGCTCGTTGGATTTTGCATTACCCTTCCCATTCTTGCCCTTTTTCTTATTACGTCCCTTCTTCTTCCCTTCAGAGTGTTGATTTTCTTTAGGGTTAGAAGTCTGAACGACATTCACCGAAAAAGATTGAGAAGGTGATGATTCAGCAGGCACAACCTGACCAGAAGGAGCAGATTGTAAAGACAACTGCTGCAATTGATTAAGCAGGCTAGCTACACCACTATTGATCGACCCAATAAGTCCATCACCATGAGGACCGGGTTTAGTCTTGGATAAGTCCAATTTGGAGCGAGGAGCATTAGGCAAATATTTATGAAGGACCCCAGACTGAGAATATATCAATTCAAGCTGCTGGGCCCTAAAAATGGCCTGCTCCTCGGAAAATACCCTAGAGAGGGATACATCTTTAGAAATATCTGACTACAGAGATTTCAGAAACCATTCCAAAAGGAATTCTCTTGGAATATGAGCTTTAATAAGCCTCTTCCTTCTCCTCCATTCCTGAATATGATCAGAAATGTGGGTTGCATCCTCCTGTTTAAAATTAGCTAGGAGTTCAGTCCCAGCATCATAACGGACAGGCAACTGGAAATGATTTAGAAATGTTGTAGCCAGATATCCAACTGTAGAAAAACTACCCCCAGTTAACTCAATATACCACTTGGCAGCGTTTCCAGTTAAGGTGCGTTGAAACAATCTCAACCTAATCGAATCGTCGATCAGGGAGTTAGAAGAACACCATAAATGGAAGGTGGTGATATGGTCAGCCGAGTCCTCTCCATTCTCGCCTTCAAACTTTGGAATGTCTGAAGGTAGTTTGGTGGGAACCGGAGGCCACCCCGGACTATATCGAATCGGATCATTTGTCAATTTTGACAGATCTAGCAAGTTTAACATTGCCAGAAAAGGTAAATGAGGTGGAGCCTGAGGATTCCATCCTTGATGGGATGAATTCCCTACATTCTGAAAAGAATAACCTAGATTTGATGAGGCACCAGGTTGCCAAAAAGAACTCATAGAAAATGTTGGGCCAAATGACCCAACATTTGGAGAAGGACCCCCTCCCAACGTAGAGTTACCAAACACCGGACCAGTTCCCCCCCCAAAGTAATGAATGAAGAGGAAAGCCCCTGATAGGGGTTCCAAGCATTAGAAAGAGGGGAAAAAGTCTGATAAGCACTCGATGAAGGGAGAAAATCACTCCCTTGGTGACCAGTGTAAAACTGATTCCCTGCCCTCGCTGTAGTAAATACAGGGTTCCAACCTGTAAAAGAAGTTGAACTCTGACCTCCAGACCAAGGGTTAAAACTCTAAGTCTGAGAAGTAAAATGAAAAGACCCTAAAGAAGGATTTGAACTAGGGATATGCCTAGTTCTGAAGGGGAACACTTGAAAAGAAGCTGACCCACTAGCCATGGAAGACATGGGTGTAGATGCAGCTGCATCAGCGGAAAAGGAAAAAGAAGGAATCCCACTAGTGGGCATTCCAAAACAAAAGGGACCAGATTGAGAAGCATGTGCTTGGGTGAAACCAGAGCCAAACACAGTAGTACTAGAAGCAATTGAAGATATAGCAATAGTGCCTCCTCCTTCAACAGAAGCAGGAGTCTGAATGCCTGCAGCACTCACAGCAGAAGCCGTGTTCCCAGTCGTGGCCATCGAAAGGTATGAATAATATGGAGGATCTTCTGGTCTCTCTGACTCAGGTCCGATGTATTCAACAACGAACGGATAATCAGGAGGAAGAGGAGATGGAAGTGACTCAGAGGGTTGAGGTACTTCCTCTACTTGTACTTCTTCTTCCTGCGGAAATAAGACTCTCGAGGTGAGCGGAACGCTCCTCTCGGAACCAACACCGGAGCCAATTACAAAACCTTCAATCCCTTGTGGAGGATCTCTCTCCACTGCATCAGATGCCACAGGGTGATATTCACCTGCTAAATTACTCCTACGCCTTCTTGAAAAAGGTTCGGACTCTCGGGAGATAACCCCCGGATTCTCCTCGATCGACGAGGCGCTTGATCAGCCACTTTAACAAATTTTAATTAGACTCAAAAAGTATAAAGCTAGGCAAGCTAGGAGCAAAGAGCACTCACTACAAAAAATCCCTGAGATACAATCAAGCAAACAGCCTTCAGGTATTTCCGCTCCGGGTGATTAGGACCAGACACCAAAATACAAGAAAGCGAAGTAAAGGACCTCCCGAAAGTAGTCTGGGATAATTACGGCCCAGACCTACTAGCGAAGGTAATAGAAATAGTTACGCCGACCTCCTAACAACAGCCTTTGTCGGCACAAGTACCCAAGCTTCGCAAGGGCACCCCCCAGAAGTACTGCTGGAAGTGATACGACGTCTGCCTCAGGTACCATGGGTATTCCCCCCCGTAGTCACCTATGTGGAACCTAGGAATGGAAACTATGGGCACCAATCCGTGTCAGAAGTCGGTCGGAACGGTCTTGAGGTCAGATCCAGCAAATCAGAGAGGGGGTATCTCTCTTCTCGGCCTTCACTTCCCCTTGCGCTTGACTCTCTGGAGGAGAGCTTTCCCGGTCCACCTAACGGAGTTGGATTTCGCTCAATTAATAAACTTCTATGTTTTTGTTTGAGCGGCCTTGGAGAGTTAACTCTCCACTCACCTAATCCAAGGCCCTACAACCTAGCTAGTTGGTGTATGACACTTAATAAAAAACTTGCTAGTAATTTTTAAATTATCGCGCTAATTTTAGTTGGCTATTATATTAAGTCAAAGGGATAAGGAAATGAAACTTGTGGTGTTTTACGACGCAGAAAAGAAATTAATGAAAACCAAACTACATGCAAATGCATTAATTGCCTTTCGATGAAAAGAAATTTCTACACAGGTTCTACGAGACTAAATTTTTTTTTTTTTCTTTTCAGATAACAAACTTCACACTCGCAAAAATTATGAAAAATACTAAATGCTTAAGTGCACCTAATGAAAATTACTAAGAGCATGTCAATTCTAATATGAAAAATCCACCAAAGCAAAGAGAAATTTCCAAAGAATCCTTCAGTTTTATCACTTTTCTGGTTGTCCACAAAGCTAGTTCCAAAAATAAAAAAATCTCAGTATAAAGACACCAAAATATGCTCGAAACAAGAGAAAGAAACCAATGAAAAATCCCTTCCCAAACCAAGTCAGAAACCGAAGGCAAGAAATATCAACAAAGCTTCAAAAGATGGAAAGAAACCAAAACAAAAATGAAAAACAAAAGCAAAGGCAAAACAAAATGTTTTTGAGCTTTTTGAATTTTATAAAAGAATATTTCAAAGAGACCAAGAAGAACTATCCAATTCTCAAGCCAAACAATCTCTGAATTTCAAACTAAGCTTCAACAAAAAATCTCTAAATCTTATAGTGCCCCCTAGTGGCAAGATTTATACGAGCAAAAGGAAGACAAGAAACTCAGGAACTCAGCCCAGAACAATAGCACAATCTTGCAGCAAACAAAAATTCAAAGAACCAAGAATGACTCTTCAAAAAATTGCAACAAGACCTAGTCACATGAAATCAAGAAAACCAACCAAAAGCAGAAAAAAATCCAAGTGCAAAGCAAAACATAAAGTGAGGAAAGAGTATCCGAGCAAAAGCTCTCTGTCCTGATAAAGCAGAACAACCAAGAATATCCAGAAAGAGATCTTGGTACTCGAACCAGAAATGCAAGCACTAAAAAACAAAATTTTCCTAATAAGTCAGTCTTCAACCAAACAAGAGAGAAAAATACCAGTAACCACTATCAACACAATCCAGAGACTATAAGGACACTGCCGAAACAGGTCTCTACAGGCAGACAAGACTAAAAAGTCAAGAAATCAAAAATTTCAAAATTTGCCTAGGCATACGCTACTTATCAGTTTTTCAACAGGCGTGCATACGCGACTGTGTCAAAGGAAACCCGCGTATACGCGACTTCCTTTGAAACAAACTGCGTGTATACACGACTGTGTGAAGGAAAACTCACGTATGAGAAAGCAAATAATGAAAAATAAAAAAGATCAAGCCTGGATAAAGAACCAGGTCTTTATTCTGACTGAGAAAAAGTTAACTGGACTGGAAATAATGATTAAAACTGTTGGAAACCTTTAAAACAGCTGAAACCACCCAACAGGGGAATCACAAGAATGCGATCCCCAGTGGAGTCGCCAGTTATGTTTCAGGAAATAAATCCCTAGATGTTTGTTGGGTCAAAACCTCCACAGATCAGAGCATGCTATTCAAAAAGGACTCACACAACCACACTTGTATGCTAAAAACTAGATAACATCGATAGTAGAACTCACCCGTAATCCTACGTTTGATGTAGATCCCGCGGGGTCCAGACCCCCAACAACCCTTCTTCCTCTTCAACCTAAAAACCAAGAGGAAACGTGGACGGAAAACTATTTGTACAGCATATACTTCTCCTAAATGTCAGTGTAATCCATGTGAAACATCATATAAACAATAATAAATGCTTAAATAAAGATCTTTTCACATATGCAAGCAAATATTAACACGTGAATTCGGGAACAAGATGGTTCTTCTTCATTATGAATAGCATGTACAGCAATAAAAAGTGGAGATATCACCTGAATCCTTCCACGATCTTAGAACAGACCGTTGTCCAGATCCGTCCCGCCCTTGCCTCGCTAGGATACTTTCAAGACTTGTGCACACGAGATGACATATAAACTGATGAACATCTCCAGGAAACAAGGGTTTCCTGTAAAAATATAGGAAAGTGCAGGAGGCACGGGAAATCAGAATTGAATTGGGGCTCCAACAGAGTATAATATCTATAATTTCTCTCTCCCTTAGGCCATGCATGTGAGGGGCTTTTATACTCCCTCAAAGTAGTTTCAATCTGTTGGAAACAGTTGGCCACGTGCTGGGGTGGTTGAACTACTGGAGTAACCATCAACCCAGCCCGAAAATAGGGAATTTTATATATTTTTTAATGATTTTAATGGCATACACGGAAAAGTGTGTATGGACTAGCGTATACAGGTGGAAAATTCTGGGCATACCCGCGTATGGGATTTTTAACACTGTTTTTTATGAACTTTGTTCAAGTCTGTGGGAATGGGTGCCCAAGACCAAAGAGACAATCATGAATCACATGAGGGTGAAAAATGATGCTATAACATTTACCAAAAACATTCGTTCAACCAAAGAATAGAGAAGGATACATAGACCGCATTTGATCTTCCATCTCCCGTGTATATTCGTCAGGCCCAAAGTGATTCCACTGCACTTTAACCTGCTCGATTGCTCAGATCTGGAGCATGAACATATTTCTTTGCAAAATAAACTCTGGTTCTTGTTGGAATTCTCCTTCTCGCTCCACCTGCAATATAGACCAGTCAATCACATGATCAACATATTTAACATACTTCTTAAGAAATGACACATGGAAAACATCATGGAATTTCATTGTTGAAGTAAGTGCAAGTCGATAGGATTTCAAGAATCTTGAAAGGTCCACAAAACTGAGGTGCCTGCTTGGAAAATGATATAATCCTCAAGGAGATCTTCTTTGGCTTGATGCGCAAGTACACATGCTCCCCAACCTAAAAATCCTTAGACATCATGTTCTGATCTGCATAAATTTGCTACCTGTTATGTGCTACCTTTATATTCTTCTTTATTACCTACATTTTCTATTCCATCTTCTCCAACATATCTGGTCCTGTCAACACTGTTTTCATTGGATCACTCCAAATAATGGGAATGTTACAACTCCTCCCATAGAGTGCCTCAAACAGACTCATCCTTAGTTACTCCTGGTACCCATTATTATAAGCAAACTCAACCAACAGAAGGTACTCCTCCCATCTCCTCTGCTGATGCATCACATACATCCTCAACATGTCCTCCAATATCCTATTGACCCTCTCTCTCTATCCATCTATTTGCAGATGATAAGTTGTGTTGAAGTCAAATTCTATCCCCAAACTTGCAAATAGTTCCTTCCAAAACCTGGAACTGAACTTAGCATTCTTGTATGATACAATTTTCAACGGAACACCATGTAACCTCACCACATCTCTGATGATTACCTGTTTCACATCACTAGTTGAATACGTAGACTTCATTGGAATGAAGTGTGCTACCTTTGTCAACATGTCCACCACAACCATGATAGAATCATTTTGTCTAGATGTCCTTGGAAAAAATGTAATGAAGTCTATGGAAATGACCTCCCGCTTCCACTCGGGAATCAAAGTCGGTTGTAGTAATCCACCTGGATGCTTACATTCTACTTTTACCTACTAACAATCCAAGCATATAGCCACAAACTCTTCCATGTCCTTCTTCATATTAAGCCAATAATAAAGCTTCTTCACTGTTGTCAATGTCTCCTAGTATCCTAGGTGACCTGAATACAGTTTTGCATGAAAATCTCACAAGATATTCTTCTTGAGCTCATAGTTATCTGACACATATATCATGTCCATAAATCTGATCAAACCATCTGATGTGAGATGATAGTCCACGTCCTAATCACTTGTACCCTGTTGTAATCTGTGTCTAATCTCCATGTATCTTCCATCCTGTTGTCCTACCTGTAAGATCTGATCTTGTAAGTTTGTCCCATAAGAACTCATTTCCACTATATGATTCACTTGTATCATTTTGCTAATAGCATCCACAACCCTGTTCTCTTTACCCTTAATGTACCTTATCTCAAAGTCAAACTCACTAATAGTGGCCAACCATCTAGCTTTCCTGACATTAAGATTCAGTTGATCAAATAAGTATCTCAATCCATTTTGGTCACTCATCAATACATACCTCCTCCCAAGAAGATAGTTCCTCCTCCCGAGAAGATAGTTCCTCCACATCTTCAATGCATGGATGATCATTTCCAACTTAAGATCATGTGTTGGTTAATTTTTCTTGTGCTCGTTCAATTTCCATGACTCATAAAATAATACATGTCCTTCCTGTATAAGGACTCTGCCAAGCCCTCCCTTGCAATCATTTGTACACCCTACAAACTCTTTTTCCAAATATGCAATATTTAACACGGGATACTTTGTTAACAACTTCTTCAATTGTTCAAAACATGTTGCACACTCCTCTCTCCATTCAAATTCATTACCTTTCCTCTACAATTATGTAATAGGATATGCAATCCGAGAGAAGTTCTTGATGAACCTCCTACAATATCTTGCTTGTCCCATAAATGATATTACCTCATACACATTTCTAGGGGTTTCCCACTCTATGATAGCCCTAATCTTTTATGGATCCAATGTTATGCCTTCCTTGGAAAACACATGATCCAAGTAATTTACCTTTGTCTGAAAGAAACTGCATTTACTGAGCTTAGAATACAACTGATTCTCTCTCAACAATCTCAATGTTGTTGCTAAGTGTTCTACATGTTCTTCCTCATTCTTAGAATATATCAATATGCCATCAATGAATACCATAACAAACTTTTCCAAATAAGGACGCAAAACACTATTCATCAAGCACATAAAAGTAGGTGGAGAATTAGTCAAACCGAATGGAACTACAACAAACTCATAATTCCCATACCTAGGCCAGAAATCTATCTTCTAAATTTCCTCTTCCTTGATATGTACATGATGGTATACTGATATCAAATCAATCTTCGAGAACATTGTTGCTCCCTTAAACTAATCAAACAATTCATCAATCCTCGACAATGGATACCTATTCCTGATGGTCACCTTGTTTAGCTGCCTGTAATCAATGCATAGCCTGAGAGTACCATCCTTATTCTTTACAAACAACATTGGTGCACCCCAAGAAAATACACTTGAACTAATGTATCCATTTTCAAGTATTTCCTTAAACTACAACTTCAAATCTACTAGCTCTCAAGTGCTCATCCTGTATCGTGCCTTTGATGCCGGTGTTGCCCCTGGTACCAACTCAATAGAAAAGTCCACTTCCTTGTGAGGTGAAAACTCTGAAATCTCTACTGGGAATACATCCTGAAATTTTTGTAGAACTAGGTACCTGTTCAAAACATTTGCATCATCAACGTCCTTACCTTTGTCATTGGAAATATGCATTGCAAATAATACACACCCTTTTCTGCAACTACACTTGGTCTGCATAACTATCACCATTCTAATTGGTGTTGATTTCTTCTTACCCTACAAGATCCTTTGTTCTCCATTTTCATCCTAACACTCAATATATTTTTCATAACAATCAACCTTAGTCCTGTGAAGATATAACCAATCCATACCCAAAGCATACTATATGATCCCAACGACACTACATTCAAATGTTTTGATGTAGGAAAACCATTCAACTCAAATGTACAAGCTCTTACCGAATGATGAACTCTTTTCTTCGTACCTCTAGCTAAATGCACTAACCAAGACTATGCATGCACTTATTTATTCAAACCACACGTATCCACCAAGGTAGGGTTAACATAACTATAATTATATTGAGGGTCAATCAAAATAGAAACAACTTGATCAAGAAGCTTATTGACCATCTCAATGATAGATCCCTAGTGATCTGCCTGCACGTTATCCAATGATGCATAAATACAAGGAATTCTTTTCCCAACATCCCAAAATGTTTGCACTTCCTTGCACTATAGATCTGAGGCCTGCCATCCTGATATTGAGGATAATCTCTCTTGAGATGCTACTTACCACATATCCAACACTGCAATAGTCCCATACCATCACCTCTATTTTTCTTCCCTCCAGGTTGTGACCCATGTCCCTGTCTAACTACGTTTAACTTCTTGTAAGGCACAACATTTTCTTTCTCACCTACATCCTGAAGTATCAATTTTTTTTACTGCAATTTACCTTTAGCTTTGTCTTTCCCTTTCCAACCTTGCTAAAATTTTGTCTTGCGCTTTGAACGATCATAACAATGCTTAAATTTTCCAATAACTTCCTCAAGTTACTGAGGCTCATCATACTCAATCTGATCTCTAAATGCCAATGGAATTCCACTGAAAAACCTCTGAAATTTATCCTTTTCATCCTTAATATACGTTACATACCACAATAACTCTAGGAACTTGGTTGTATACTCCTCATTTCATCAATCCCATATTTAGCTCATTGAATTCCTTGGTTTTGTTGTCATAGTACCTCTCTGACAAGTACTTATTCTTGAAAAGTCTCTTGAATTCATGCCAACTCAACTATTTTTTCCTGATGTCTCTGACCAGCTTCACATCTTCCCACCAGATGTGTGATTTCCCTTTGAGGTTGAAGATAGATATTTCGGCCTTCACATTCCCTGTGTACTCATGTAACTCAAATAATTTATTCATCCTAAGTAACCATGCCTCTGCATCTTTTGGCTTCTTCAAATCCCCATCAAATGTAGGTGGATTCACTTTCTTGAACTCATCTGGAAAATACCCCGTGTCAATCCTCGTGTAAGGATGATAATGATGACGATCATAGTGTTTGTCATAACCATAAATATAATAGAACCTGTGTCCATCACCTCTCCTATATGAAGTATCCAAGAGCCTACCATCTCTGATCATGTCATCTCGATTTGATCTTGCCCACCATGATATCTAATGCCCTATGCTCCATTAGTCCTATCCTCCTACCCATGGATGATTCGAAGTGGTCCATGTATATACAATTATGACAAAATCTGAAAGATTACTACATTGACTTCTGCTTGTTTCTCCTGTTCCTGAATGATCCTGTCATTGTCTGCCTTGCAACTTCTTATTTCTTTCTCCAGCCTTCTCAATGTGTCTACTATGTCAGGAGAGTACCTATCACCATGATTCTCATCTGATCTATAGGGAGAATATCATGAACTGTAGTCTTCCTAGTAATATTTGATATTATTTTATGCAAGTCTACCATGTCAGCTAAAACCAAAACATAAAATAATCAACATACCTCAGTACAGTTTAGGGAGGATATATCATCTACAAAATCAACTAGATTAGCACGATACATGTATAATCATAATCATAATAGTATATAAACATCATTTCAAACATTATACTATTATCAATGCATGACCATACTGACCCCATGCATGAAACTATCACCGTGTCAATGTATGCATAACAAAATGTAAAAAATAACATGCATAACCAATGCATAGTTTACATACACTCAAGATGACCACATCCAACAACAACACCATCAACTTTCACACGATGACACAACTACAACAATGAATACCACCATGCATACACAACAAGCACCTAGAACACAAGCATAAAGATAGCATATGTAACTGACATGTATGCATGACCAAGACATTGCCCATCCAATCCAAGGGGTGAACCATTCTGTGATACCACTTTGTAACACCCTCCTCCTATATTTACCCAATCTAACTATTCCATTGGGGTAAACATGTGATGAGAGACTACTATTATGTGATTCAACCTCTTAGGTTGCCTTAAGGAGGTGGAACCCACATAACACAACCAATCTGACCTCCCGCACATACTATTGAACCTTCAGGAGCCAACCAACCCTTATAGGTGGTCAACCGCTGAGACAACTCATCATTTGACTAGCCTGGACCCTCAGTCGCTCCCATGACAAGCCATACAAGTGACTGAGGCCTTCAAGTCGCTCCCACAGCAAGGCATGCCAACAACTATTGAATTTTCTATCTAGTTATGTTCCAACAACCCCAGATTCTATGCCACTTTTTAAGGGTCGGGGTGTAAAACCCTCCTCCCACATTTACCCAAGTTAATTGGTCCACTGGGGTAAACATGTGACGAGAGGCTACTATGATCTAATTCAACCTCCTCGGTCACCTTAAGGAAGCAGAACTGAAAAAAAACACAACTAAATTGATCATCCACACAACCAAAAGAACCAACAGGAGCTACCCCACATTTCCAGGTGACCAACCCCTGAGGAAAATCATCAACTCAAGCTCCTAGAGCCCCAGTTTCTCCCTTCCCAAGCCATCCAAGAAACTGTGGGTCATAGTAGCTCCCATGAGCCTGTCTGAGTGCAACTGTGGCCTTTTTCTGCCAATGTTGTTCCAGTGACTGTGAGAATTAATGTTGAATTCTTGGGATAGGACCCAATCACTGCCCAAAACTACATGGAATTTACATAAATGAAACGAAACATAGATACAATAATTCCAATGCAAATTATTGAACGAAGACTTGGCTGTACCCCTACTAGCCATGATAGGCGTTTTGTCAAACATATCATGGAGATGCACTCTACAGTTCATAATAATAGATCTGAGCACATGGGTCGTATACTTATTATAGAATCGCTAAGAAGAATTTATGCCTTATCACATTAGCTGCATTATCATCTATTAAGTCATATATTCATTGCTCATTCATTTACAAATCAAAACATGATGATAACCATACATTTTCACTGTCATGAAACACATTCATAACCAGCATATAAACAACATAACTTAATGAGGATACAACAACCATAAATTCCACATATAATCGAATATATTTACACACAAAGTACTAGGGAAAGGAACTCTTATTGATGAATGTAAAATCCAACCCGGTATGGGACTACCGCGTTCCACCCGACCATAGATTGGCTGAGCCAAATATCTCTTTAGCCAATCACCCATGTGCCATATTCCAAGAATGAATGTGGGGCTCAAACTAAAAGGACCAACCAGGGATTCTCAAGGCTAAACCACCTCACCCTCATCAATAGAAACTGACTTTACTACAATCCTCACTGTATCACTAGGCCATAAATAAGAATGGATGTCACCAGATTTCTCCATCTACACCGCGAGGAATTTTCATTTCTCCTAGTCTCTAGGCTTTACTGCAATCCAATGTCTAATCCAAGGATCACTAGACCATAATTTAGACACCGCCCTCAAGGATTTACCGTATATCCTGCCATTCACTGGCAAGGATTCCTAGGTCTAATCAAGGGCAACCACCTCTAGGATTTACCTTATATCCTGCCATTCATCGATCGAGGATTCCTAGGCTCACCGAGGCACATAATACCTAGATTTACTGCAAACCATAGTCTGGTTCAAGGGTCACTAGGCTAATGGATTTACCGCCATCCACATTCTAGTTCAGGGATCAATAGGCCATGTGTTCTTTCATTCAGAGATCCACCTCAATCAACTCTGAATCCATCTAGTAATCCAACTAAACCAAAACACAAGAACCCCATCACACCATGGCTATCCGAAAATGGAGAGGCAAGGTTGAATAACACTGTCACACCTGGAAAAACCCATGTCAATGACAGCAAGAGAACCAAGAACACTCATGCATAATCATGCATGCCAAATATAGTGAGTAAATCACACATGCAAATCGATACCTGCAAGTAAAAATGATGTAGCTGCTTGATCCTTCTCTTCCTTGCTTTTTATTTTCTTCTTTGCCTTTCTTGATCCAATGATGAAATGATCCAAGGAAACTCTATGTTTCCAAGAGTGTGAGAGAGAGAGAGAATAGAGAGAGATCTCCAAAACTGAACTGACCGAAAGCCATGAACTGGTCCTTAGAAGCCTTTTTATTAATGCAGCCTCTATTTTCTTAATGTTTCATTATTCTTCCTTCATTTTCCTCCTCACATGCAACTGGTGACCTTTCACCTTCCTTTTCTCCTCATTTCCATTATTTTCATAAATAAATTGCCAAAAACGCCATTTTTCCTTTCCAAAGCCTTTTTCATTGCCTTTTCCAATTTCCTTAGCCAAAATAAACCAAATGAACACCCACACTATGATGTTTTTCCCAACATTCAACATGGAATAAGTGTCCCATAACCATGGTTATTATTTTTCCTTAATTAACTTTAGTTACATGAAATTTTCACCAGGATTGTTACAGAACCCTCCCCCTTGGGGGAACACCATCCTCGGTGTTCAATGACACCTATAACCAACAAGACCGTTGAAGAGAAAAATCATAATGCCCATGGGGCTTTATAAATTAGCTCATTGTAGTATTTACAATGATTGACTTGTTGAGAAGCAAACCAACATGACAACCATAATGACATGAAACCCATACCGCTTATTGGAGATTTATAACACAGCTCATGGTAGTATTTACATCCATGTACATATGTACATATACCAAAACTTAATACCAAAGCATATACAAAAAAACATATGTCAAGGACATTCACTCAACCAGCGAATAAACAAGGATATATATCTCGCATTTGATCCTCCATCTCCCATGTAGCTTCATCGGGCCTAAAGTGCTTCCACTGCACTTTAAAATGCTCGAATGCTCGGTTTCGTAGCATGATCACCTTTCTCTACAATATACAATAAGGTTCCGGCTAGAATTCTCCATCTGGATCCACCTGAAATACAAACCATTCAATCACATGATCAACATATTTAACATACTTATTAAGAAATGACACATGGAAAAAATCATGGACTTTCATTATTGGAGGCAGTACAATTTGATAGGATATTGGCCCAATCCTTTCAAGAATCCTGAAATGTCCACAAAATTGAGGTGCCAAGTTGGCACACGATCCAATCTGCAAGGAGATTTTCTTTTGTTTGATGTGCAATTACACATGTTCCCCAACCTAAAACTCCTTAAACAACTTGTTCCAATCTGCATAAATTTTATGTTGGTTTTGTGTTGCCTTTGGATTCTTCTTGATCACCTGAATTTCTTGTTCCATTTCTTCTAACATGTCAAGTCCAATCAATACCCCATTCATCTGATCACTCCAACTAATGGGAGTATTACAACTTCGCCCATACAATGCCTCAAGCAGACTCATCCTCAATTATTCCTAGTAACCATTGTTGTAAGAAAAATCGACCAACGAAAGGTACTTCTCCCATATCCTCTATTGATGCATCACATACATCCTTAACATGTCCCCCAATATCCTGTTGACCCTCTCTGTATGTCCATCTATCTGTGGATGATAAGTTGTACTGAAAGCCAACTCTATACATAAACCTGCAAACAACTCCTTCTAAAACTTGGAAGTGATCTTTGCATCCCTTTCTGACACAATCTTATTTAGAATACCATGAAATCTGACCACATCTATGATGAACACTTATGCCACATCACTAGCTGAGTACATAGTCTTCACTGGAATAAAGTGTGCTACCTTAGTCAACATGTCTACCACAACCACGATGGAATTATGCTTTCTAGATGTCCTCAACAAACCTGTAATGATATCCAATGACCTCCCATTTCCACTCTAGAATAGCTATCGGATGTAGCAATCCACCAAGATTTTTACACTCTGCCTTTACTTGTTGACAATCCAAACATATAGCCACAAAATATAGCACATATTTCTTCATATTCATCCAATAATAAAGCTTATTTATTGTCGTTAGTGTCTTCTGGTAGCCTAGGTGACCTAAGTATAGTTTCGCATGAAAATCCCTCAAGATAATCTTCTTGAGCTCACTACTATCTGGTACATATACCTTGTCCCTAAATATGATCAAGCCATCTACTGAGAGATGATAGTCCACATCTTGAGCACCTATACCTATACCTATACCATTACTTGTACCTGTACTTGTACTCTGTTATAACTTATGCATGATCTCCATGTACCTGTTATCTTGCTGACTTGCCTGTAGGATATGATCCTGCAAGTTTTTCACATAAGATCTCATTGCTACTATATGATTCACTTGTATCCGCTAGCTAAGAGCATCTGCAACCCTGTTCTATTTTCCCTTGATGTACCTGATATCGAAGTCAAACTCATTGATCATGGCCAACCATCTAGTTTTTCTTGCATTCATATTTGGTTGTTCAAACAAGTATCTCAACCCATTGTGATCACTCATCAATACAAACCTCCTGCCAAGAAGATAGTGCCTCCACATCTTCAATGCATGAACGATCACTGCCAATTCAAGATTATGTGTAGGATAGTTATGCTCGTTCTCATTCAGTTTTCGTGACTCATAGCATACTACTTGTCCTTCTTGCATAAGAAATCCACCAAGGCCTATATTGCAAGCATTTGTACATACTACAAATTATTTGTGTTATTTTTCAATATTTAACACTGGAGCATTTGTCAAGAACTGCTTCAATTGTTCAAAATTGACTGCACATTCTTTTGTTTACTTAAATTTCTTACCTGTCCTCTGCAGTGACGTAATAGGATATGCAATGTGATAGAAGTTCCTGATGAACATTCCTATAGTATCCCGCTATCCCCATGAATGATCTTACATCATCGACATTTCTAGGAGCTCCCCACTCCATGATAGCCCTTATATTCTTTAGATCCACTACTATACCTTCTTTGGAAACAACATGTCCCAAGTAATGTACCTCTTTCTGAAATGAACTGCATTTACAGATCTTAGCATACAATTGATGCACTCTCAAAAGTCTCAATGCTGCTACTAAATGATCAACATGCTCTTCCTCATTCTTGGAATATATCAAAATTCCATAAATGAATACAATAACAAACTTTTCCAGATAAGGACACAACACACTATTCATCAAACACATAAAGGCAACTGGAGAATTAGTCAAACAAAATGGAACTACAACAAACTCATAATGCCCATACCTTTTCTGGCAAGTTTTCTTGCAAATATCCTCTTCCTTGATGCGGAACTGATCATATATGGATCTCAAATCAATATTTGAGAACATTGTTTCTCTGTTTAGTTGATCAAATAAGTCATCAATCCTTGGAAACAAATACTTGTTCTTGGTTGTCACCTTGTTCAACTACATGTAATCAATGCACAATCTGAGAGTACCATCCTTCTTCTTCACAAACAAGACCAGTGCACACCACAGTGATACACTCAACCTAATGTATCCCTTGTCAATCATTTCCTTCAACTGCAACTTCAAATCTACTAACTATGGAGTACTCATCTTATATGGTGCCTTTGATGATGATGCTTCCCCTGGTACCAACTCAATAGAAAAGTATACTTCCCTGTGAGGCAAAAATTCTGATATATTTTCTAGAAACACATCATGAAACTGTTGCAAGATCGAGTACATGATCAATATATCTGCATCCTCATCCTCCTTACCTTTATCACTAGAAATGTGCACTGCAAATAGCAAACATCCTTTTCTGCAACTGCACTTTTTCTGCATAGTTGTCACCATCATAACTAATGTTGATTTATTTTTCCCCTCTAATATTAACTATTCTCCATTGTCATCCAAGCACTCAATGGATTTTTCATAACAGTCCACTTTAGTCCTATGAATATATAACCAATCCATATCCAAAAGCATACTATATCACCCCAAAAATAATACATTAAGATGTGTTGATGTAGACATACCATTCAACTCAAATGAACAAGCTCTTACCCAATGATGAACTCTCTACTTGGTACCTATAGCCAACTACAACTAACCAAGATTTTTCCTTCACTTCCTATTCAAACCACACTTATCCACCAAGTCAGGGTTAAAATAACTATAATTATATCCAGGGTCAATCAAAATAGAAACAAATTGATCACAAATCTTACCATCCATCTCAATTATATATGACTGATGATATTCCTACCTTTTATCCAACGTTACATAGATACAAGGAATTTTCTGCCCAACATCCCCAACAATTTGTGCCTCTTGTGCAGTATAGATCTGAGGCCTACCACCCTGATTCTGCAGAAAATCCCTCTTAATATGCTCCTTAGCACATGTCCAACACTCCAACCGTTCTATACCATCACCTCTATTATGTTGTTGTGACCCATGTCCCTATCTAGTTGTATTGAACCTCTTATGTGGTGTAACATTCTCTTTCTCTTCTGCATTCTGAGGCCTTTTTCTTTTCGGGTACCATTTACCTTTACTTTATCTTTATCTTTTCCTTTCAATCCTTGATGAGATTCGTTTTTATGCTTTGAATGCTCATAATAGTGCTTCAGTTTCCCAATAACTTCCTCAAGTGACTGGCGCTCACCATACTCAATCTGATCTCTAAATGATAATGGAAATCCACTAACAAATCTCTGAACTTTAGCCTTCTCATATTTAAGATACAGTACATACCTCAATAACTCTAGGAACTTGGTTGTATATTCCTCATCTATCATCGATCCCATTTAAAGCCCATATAATTCCTTGGCTTTGTTTTCATAATACCTGTCAGACAAGTACTTATTTCTAAAGAGTCTCTTGAATTCATGCCAACTCAACTCCTCTGTCCTGAAGTCTCTAACCCGTTTTATATTTTCCTACCAGATATTTGCTTTCCCTTTAAAGCTGAAGATAGTTATTTTGGCCTTCATATTATATGTATACTTATGTAGCTCAAAGAAATTATTCACACTAAGTAACCAAGCCTCTACATCCTCAGGATTCTTCAACTCTCCATCAAATGTAGGTGGCTTTTTTTTCTTAAACTCATCCGGAAAGTATCCCCTCTCGCTCCTCCTATAAGGGTGATAATGATGACGATCATAGTGTTTGTTAGAACCAAAAATATAATCGTACCTGTGTCCATCACCTCTTTTATCTGAAGTATCCAAGAATCTACCATCTCTGATTGTGTCATCTCTATCTGACATGTGAACACCGTGAGACATACTTCCATATGCCCCATTAGTCCCATCCTCTTTCCCATAGCTGATCCAGAGTGGTCCTTGTCTCTACAATTCTGACAAAATATAAAGAATTACTGCATTGAGTTGTGCTAGATTATCATGTGACTGCATTATTATGTCATTATCCTCTTTGCAACTCCTTATTTCTTCCTTCAAACTCCTCAATGTGTCTTCTAAGTTAGAAGAGTGCCCAATGCCATGCTTCTCATTTGATTCATAGCGAGAATATTTGTAATATACCATCTTGATATTCATATTGAAATCCTCCTGCAAGGCATACTATGTTAGCTAAACCAAATCATAAACAAACCAATGTACCTTCGTATAATTCAAGGAGGATATATCATCTACAAGACCGACCAAATTAACACAATACATATATAAACATAATCATATAAACATTTAATCATTATCTCAACCATTATCCAGTTGCTATGTGTGATACCACACCCATAACACCAACTAGACACAATGCATGCATAATAAAATATGGGTGACATGCATGCATACACATTACATACAAACATTGACATTCATATCCAGTGCATAACTAACATAAACTTGTGATAAACACATCCAACAACAACACCATTAACTTTCACATGGAAACATCACTACAACCATAACCAAAACTATGCATACACAGCTAGTACATAGACCTTGAACACGAGTACACAAATGCAAGCGTCATGAATTCATGACCAACACACCACCCATCCAGTCCAAGGGGTGAACCATGCTCTGATACCACTCTGTAACACCCTCCTCCCACATTTACCCAAGTTAACTGGTCCACTGGTGTAAACATGTGACGAGAGGCTACTATGATATGATTTAACGTCCTAGGTCAGCTTAAGGAAGTGGAACAGAAAAAACACAACCAAATTGATCATCCACACAACCAATAAACCCAATAGTAGCTACCCCACCTTTCTAGGTGACCAACCTCTAAGGAAACTCAACAAATCAAGCTCTTAGGGCCCTAGTCACTCCCTTGACAATCCCTGCAAGTGATTGTGGGTCTCAGTCGCTCCCATGAGCATGCCTGAGTGCGACTGTGGCATTTTTATACCAGTGCCATGCCAGTGACTACGAGTATTAAGGATGAATTCAAGGGCTAGGACCCAATCACTGCCCATAATTACATGAAATTTATAGAAATGAAATAAAACATAGAGACAATAATTCGAATGCAAATTATAGAACAGAGACATGACTAGACCCCTGCTAGCCATGACATACATTTCTTCAAACATGTCACAAAGATGCATTCTATAGGTCATAATAACAGAGTTGAGAATATGGGTCTTATACTTATTTGAGAATCACTAAGAAGCGTTGATGCCTTGTCACGAATTAGCTACATTATCATATATTAGGTTATATATTCATTTCTCATTCATTTACAAATCAAAACATGATGAGAATCATACATTTTCACTGTCATGAAACACATTCATAACCAACATATAAACAACATAAATAATGAGGATACAACAACCATAAATGCCACAAATAATCCAATACATTTACACATAAAATAGCAAGGAAAGGAACTCTTATTGATTAATACAAAAGCCAACCTCGTATGGGACTGCCACATTCCACCTGACCATAGATTGTATGAGCCAAATCTCTCTTCATCCAATCATCCTTGTGCCATATTCCAAGCATGAATGTGGGAATCAAACCAAAATGAAAAACCAAGGCTTCCCAAGGCTAAACACTTCACTCTTATCAATAGAAATTGGCTTTATCGCAATCCTCACCAGATCACTAGGCCATAAACAAGCATGGATGCCACTGGATTTCTTCACCTACACCGTGAATAATTTTCCTATATCCTAGTGTCTAGGATATACCGCAATCCACAGTCTGATCCAAGGATCACTAGGCCATACTTGAGACACCACCCTTCAGGATTTACCGCATATCTCGCCATTCACCGACAAGGATTCCTAGGCTTGATCAAGGGCAACCACCTCTAGGATTTACAGTATATCCCGCCATTAATTCCTAGGCCCAACAAGGCACACAATACTTCGATTCACTGTAACCCACAATCTAGTTTAGGAGTCACTAGGCCAATGGATTTACCAAAATCCACAGTTCGGTTCAGGGATAACTAGGCCATGTGTTCTTTCATTCAGAGATCCACCTCACTCAGTTATGAATCTATTCGGAAATCCAGCTAAACCAAAATATAAGAACCCCATCACACCATGGCTATCCGGAAATGGAAAGGAAAGGCTGAAGAACATTGTCACACCTGGAAAAACCCATGCCAATGACAACAAGAGAAACAAGAACACACATGGATAACCATGTGTTACACAGTATTTTGTCACCGTCCCTACAATCCCTCGTCTCGCACATTGGAGGACTATTCCCATGACCTGTGAGCAGTAACATGTCCTGAAAACATCTTCATAACATCCCCCTGCCTAAGGATAAACATTCTCCTGAAGAACCTTTCCTCTGGAAAAACCTAAAAACAAATGTTTTAGCCTTGGCACGACTAGTCAGTTCATCCTTCGCGCCAATGGGGGAAATCCACACTAGAGGGCGCGCCAATTGGCACACTGTCCCTGTGTCTTACCCGCACCAAGCCCATCAAGGAATGTTTTTTAAAAATAAATGTTGGAAGTTTGGTTCTAACAAACTCCAGAATGAATCACCAAAGGAAGTTTAGTGGTTTGGCTCTGAATCTCCATGTATAGGAAATGGTTTTCCACCTCTCATGGAACCTTCCTATGAGATAGGGCCTATCCCATGATTATAGGGATCCCAACTTCCCTTCCTCCATCTATAAAAGCTTGCCCTCTCCATTAGCAAGCTAGCTGAATGCTTGGAAGTTGAACTTGTAGGAGGAAAACTATAGCCAGGCAACTATTGAAAGCAGAGCCAAGAAGATCCCCGTAAGAGAGAGCTTTGTCCAATTTCTCGATAGGCTTTGTTGAGACGTGCTCCGCTGCAAGCCCCGCAGAAGGAAGATCATAGCGTCAGAGAATTTGGTTGTAATCTCCCTTTTTGTCATTATTAATATAAGCAACTCTGATTTTGGTTCCATTCATGTGTTTACTCCTTTATGAAATGAAATGAATTATATCCTCTCTGACTGATATATAGTTACGTGCTTTGAGTATTACGTTGTATGTCGTCGTTTCTCTACGTGTGTACAGGTGTCCAGACGAAGCAAACATAAAGACTATGATCTGTCGAGCAAAAGATGAGGAGCACCACCTCTTCATCGACAATAGCAGTGTGGGATTCGAGGTAGGCCACTTATCGTGATCTTTGTCTTTATCGTAACTAGGAACCAACGTCATTGCGTGATTTGATCGTTGCTAGACCCGATCTAGGCTAGTGGGATCGCCTCTGTCCGCAGAGGGGATTTACCGCCTCAACATTTTGGTGACTCCACTAAGGATTAGTGGGAGTTAGTCCTCCTTCCGTTTGGGTTGTTTTTTTGGCTTTTGATTGCTTTATTTTCTCTTCTGGTTCACCTCCCTTGGTGTCAAACCTCTGTTCAGCCCCCAGAAGACCAGATCCAGTCTCTGTTTTTCCTTTTTCATTTTTTTCCCATATTAAACTCGATTGGTGCAGTTTAGCTCCTGACAGTCACGCCAACTGGCGCTTGTTGCTAGTTAGGTACCCGCGCCAATGCTTTTTTGGCGCAGATTACAACCAAACAGGCGCGCCAACTCTGTTTGGTGTTAGGGTTTGCTTACTTTTGGGCTCTATGAGCTTGAGTCTTGGTCCTGGTGTCAAATTACTGATTGATTGAATGCCTTGAAGTCATTGTTGACTGTTTTTGGCCCTTGTCCTCCGGTTGTTTTCCCTTTACTATCAGTTTTGCATTCTAGCCCTAGGGCTTCTAGGTGCTTCAGTGTGCTGAGCCTCCCGTGGGAGTTTTAGGTCCTTGCATTCCCAGTCGACTTCATTTTCACTTCTTTGCATTCATTTTGCTGGATTCCATTGTGTCATCGCATTAGTTGAGTGATTGTTTTCTCTTTCATTTAGTTTCGCTTTGTGTCGCTCCAAGCCTAGATTACACGGTTTGTGTGAGTCTTTTTCGAGATTATTCTCTGTTCTGAAGGATTTCGTCATCAGTTTGAGTCTTGCTTGTATGCGTTTGGATTGAGTGAACTTGTTTGTTTTAGCTCTCTCCTTGTCATTCCTCAAATTTATGTTTTCATTAGTTTTTTCTTTCATTTAGTGCATTTTCTCTGATATGTTGAAAAATACAAAAACAAGATCTTTTGCATTCGGTTTGGAATCATGAAAATTGAAATCTCTTTCGCATTATTAGTGTTATATAACTCTAGAGAGAAGTTTTCTACTTTCATTAGCTTTCATTAGAGACAGTAGTGGATGTTTTTGTGCTTATTTTGTTGTTATTTGAAAAGCTCTCAACTCTCCCGTAGATAGCTCTTCATTGAACAAAGTGATATTTTGTGGCATGTAGTGTGAATTTAGAGGTTTTATGAGATTCAACATTCGATAGGGCCTGAAATTGAAACGTAAATTTAAGATCAACTGTAAAATTTACTGAATTAACCTAAGGCAACATTGAAACATTAACGAAATATCTAGTAGTCTAAGGTAGAGACGTGTTCCGGTGTCTTTAAGCCTAGCAATTATCGCTCACCGTCTAGCTACAGACAGCACTAGTACAGAATTGTGCTCCCCGTACCATCGCGTATATAAGGGGATACCCCATTAGGTTGCAAATCCTTTATCCATAGGAAGTTGAGTCTGTCGCCTCTTACCCGTGATACACCGGACACAGCATTCGGGGAGATTACCTGCATGTATTTCAATTCCTTGGTTGATTTCTATTTCATTTTTACCAAGGTGTATATGGAAGTTCACGGATATCCGGTACACCCATTTACCTAGATTACCAGAGCAGTGATTTTGATATTTACTGACTCATTAAATTTGAAAATATCATCAACCGCTTGTCCTTTCATGCTTGTTTCCAAACTGAAAGTGATAGAGTCATCTTTTACTCGTTTCTAGACTCTTAAAACATGAAACAGTGATATTTTCCAATTTCAATGTCATAAAATTAATCACCCACGAAATATCCTTGGTTAGAATTTTTGTCCTTAGTTTATTTTCAGGTCGTTTCCGATGGCAACTTCTCTGGAGTTCACCAACCAAGGAATCCCCTCCGATGGGAATCTTAGTCATTTTCCTACTTTTTGAAATGTTGGTGCTCCTTATATGGCCACATTATCCCTCCTTCGGTTAACTGTTGGGTTGCATGTTTGGTTGTTTTCAACCTCTGTAGTCTCAAGTGCTCCGGCTACCGTACCATCCACTCCTCCCCCTGAGCAACTCCATGTTGATTCGAAGGTAGGCCTCTCCCCTTCTTCGCCTGTTTCTTCGTCCTCATCTTCTACTTCGCCTGGTGAAAGTTTGGATTCTAGTACCCAGGTGGCTAAGAAGAAGAAGAAGAAGTCTAAGAAGAAGAAGTCAGATAAGCGAGAGGCTAATTCTGCAGTTTTTGCTTCTAAAACACCTACTCTCGATGAACCTTCCAACCCTCCGCAGAAAGTTAAGTTCCCTTGCATGTTGTACCAGGGAAACCATCTTCTTCTAGATTTCACTGGCATTCCCAAGGTGCTCAAAGTATGTTCCAACGGTCGTCTGCCATTGCCTTTGGCTTCCGGGAGTCAGGTTGGGGGCATGTCTTCAGCTAGTGTTTGTAAAGCTCCTAAGAAGCAAGGTAAGCTTTCCAATCCCTATAAGTTGTGTGAAGAGAACCATGCCATTCACCTTTGTCCGTATATGGATGAAGCCAAGATATTTTTGGACAACTCGACTGTTTCTGCACCGTGCCTTCCAGCTAGCTACAAACAGCTCTCTTTGAGTCCTTCACCAGCTAATTCAATGATCAGTCAATAGTCATCCTTACTTGATCCTGCTCCCCCGGAAATTCACCATCATGAATCCATCCCTGACCAACCATTGGTCGTGGGATCGGTTGAGCTAGACCCGTCTGCGGTGCCCTAGGTCTTTTCTGTTGAGAGTGGGTCTCACATCCCTCGTGTTCTTCTTGTTTCTTCAGATTCCTTGGACTTGGAGAAAGATTCTCCTGTCCCTATATCTCCGGAAGCTACTCCTCTACCTCCCATGATGGAGGTCCCGGAGGATACTTCTTCTTTCTCCATGATGGAGGTGGAGGAGGATGCTCTTTCTTCTCTCATAACACCAGGGGGAGACCATCTCGGTTCAATGGTAGCCCCTCCAAGTAGTTTAGTCGCTTCCTTCGACTGGGGTCGATTCACAGGTTATCGCCTTCCTTCTTATGTGCCCTTTGAGATCATGGTACAGGCCTCCCATCTAGTCGTACCCAGCACCATTATAGATGAAGACGCATCTGTTAGTATTTTATCCTCGACTACTTGGCAAGCTTTCGGTTTGCCACCGCTTGTGCCTGTTACACAGAATCTGTTGGCGTTTAACAGAGGAACTAGTCAACCGTTAGGGATCCTTCCGAAGTTGTCTGTTACTTTGGGAGGGAAAAATGTCCATATGGACGTGATGGTTGTTCCTGGCCCCTTGGAATTTAATTTTCTCTTGGGCCATGATTATAATTATGCCATGGAAGTGCTTGTCTCCTCCCTCTTTCATGTGATGTGTTTTCCACACCAAGGTCGGATCGTGACCATCGATCAGCTTGCGTTCTTTGGTCCGAATATGGCAGCTAGTCCACCATCATCCCTGCCGGATCTTTATCCGCTGGTTGTGTCATCCCCGCCGCATGTCAATTATGTGACTACCTGTCATATGCCCATATTCCGTGATAGTGCCGTTGTGCATCATGTGTTGGGGGCATTGGGTCCAGACTTCCAAGATGTTTTCCTTCCATCGGACGGGAAACACTTGGAAGCGATGACTTCTTATTCATTATGATGAGGTCTGTTGGAGCAGAGTTCGTTTTCTTGTGTCAAGCTCCTTAAAAAATGAAACAAGCTCGTCGGAGCAGAGTTCATTTTCTTGTGTCAAGCTCCTTAAAAAATGAAACAAGCTCGGAGCAGAGTTCGTTTTCTTGTGTCAAGCTCCTTAAAAAATGAAACAAGCTCGTCAAAGCAGAGTTCGTTTTCTTGTGTCAAGCTCCTTAAAAAATGAAACAAGGTTGTCGGAGCATAGTTCGTTTTCTTGTGTCAAGCTCTTTAAAAAATGAAACAAGGTGTTCCGAGGCTAATTTGTCTTATGTATCAACCTCGTTAAAAAATGAAACAAGGTCATCTGAGGATAGTTCTTTTAATGTGTCGACCTCGTTATAACAATGAAACACTTTCCTGTTCAATTCGAGTCTTTGTTAAGATCTCATAAAATCCCAGTCGAGTCTTTCTCTTGATCTCATAATTTGAACATTCACTCCATCTGTCGTTCATATGGACTGAAGCTTGGGGGGAATGTACCTCAAATTGAGTCACCATGTTGGGGGCATGCTTACTTTTTCAAGCATAGTTTGTTTCCATTTAAAGCTTGTGTAAAAATGAAACTAGTTTCAAGCATAATTTATCTTAGTTTCAAGCTTGTGTAAAAATGAAACCAACTTCAAGAAAAGTTTCCTGATTTCAAGCTTGTGTAAAAATGAAACCATTCCCATTTTACCTCTTGTGATTGCCATTTTATCAGCCTGTTTTTCCAGATGAGCCTTGGTTTTCTCACTCCACCGTCACTATCTGCTCGGCCAATCATATGCCTTCACTTGGTTGTTTTACCCGTTCCTGAGGAACCGTTGCGATGAGTGATCTTGTTAGCCAGCCTCTTAACCTTTACTTGTTCTGAGCAGTTCCACCAGTACCGGAACCAGTTGCTACTCTTTATACCACTCGTTCCTCCAAGAGGAGTCACCTTTCAGCTCTTTTCTTACTCTAAAATTGAAAAGATCGTCGAGTCGCTTATCGTTTTGAGCTCGTTAAATTGGTTGCGAAACGATATCTACCCAATATACGTTAAAATGAATACCCTAGCCTATCGCAACTAGGAGATTCTCTCATATATAGTTTTCTACCTTTTCGGATCTGTGGGACTATCGACGAAATGGGACTGTTGGAGTTTTATTTTTCGTTGTCTTTACAAACTCTCTAAACATGAAAAGACATCGAGTTCTTCCTTTGTCAGACTCGTTAAAACCTGATGACATCAGACTCCGTCGTAATGACGTTACTCGATTTCCTCCTTCCTAGGGCTCGTTAAATGTACTAGGATGGATTTTTCCAAAGGACAAACTTATATCGCAAGCATATTCTATCCCCTTCAAGCTTGTTTTCAAAAATAATTGGGGTACTCGCCAGAGATGGTGGGGGAAAATGGAACCAGTATTGTAGTCATGTCGCTAGTATGTCGCTCTTGAACATGGCACTTGTCTGCATTCGTGTCGGGTTGGGGACATCTCATCTCGTTATCTGCTTGCCTCCGTGGGTTTGGGTAATCTCTTTTTACTGCTCATCTGCCACATCACCATGACCTCAGATCCTTTGATGTCAAATACTGCCAAATCCAATGTCGTGCTACCGATATGTTTAAGAGAATTTGGCCTCTGCAGTTTTTAACCTCCCTCTGATTCTCTGTCGATCTTGATTCACAAACATTATGTCCCTCTGTCTCGTGTCAATGATGTGGGAAACATTATGGCCCACCTTCGATCAAGGTCACTTCCTGTCGACTTCAGCTCATTATCCAGGAAGTTGGTCTAGAGACTCCCTTCAGGTACCTTGGAGCCTGCATGCCTCAATGGTAGGTTCTTCGCATTCAACGCAAGGTTTTCATTATTGACCTTCGATCGAATGATTCTGTGGGTGTTCGATGCCATCTCACTCTTCACATTCCGTGGATTGTACCTCATGTACCTTGAGGGCCATCGTCATTATTGGTGGTTTCTCTCATGTCTGTTAACGGCTTTTATTATTGGATGGTAATCAGACAATGTTCTTGCATGTTCGACTTCAACTCACATATTCACATGCTTGAACTTGTACTCTGTTTGGGTCGAGATGGATCGCAAGACCCTGGATTTTGTTTGATATACATCCACGCTGCGGATTATTTGTGGAGTATTATCATGTATTACATGACTCATTCGATTGGATGGCTGCGACCATACCTGAGTCTACTTGTTGATCCTTATTTACTGGATGGCTGCATCCATACCTTGCATCCTGGTTTTTGTACACTCTATTATGGATGGCTGCGCCCATACCACATATCATGTATCTGAGATATCAGTTGTATTTGTCTTTGTAGGTTTTCCGACGATAGTGTTTTCAGTTGGGCGCGTTCTCATAAAGCATTTCACCCCTCCCTCTCTCTTGGAACTCATGCTTTAGGGGGCATCTGTTACACATTATTTTGTCACCGTCCCTACAATCCCTCGTCCCGCACATTGGAGGACTATTCCCATGACCTGTGAGTAGTAACATGTCCTGAAAACATCTTCATAACATCCCCCTGCCTAAGGATAAACATTCTCCTGAAGAACATTTCCTCTGGAAAACCCTATAACAAGTGTTTTAGCCTTGGTGCGACTAGTCAGTTCATCCCTCGTGCCAATGGGAGAAATCCACACTAGAGGGCGCGCCAATTGGCGCACTGTCTCTGTGTCTTACTCGCGCCAAGCCCATTAAGGAATGTTTTTTAAAAATAAATGGCGGAAGTTTGGTTCTAACAAACTCTAGAATGAATCACCAAAGGAATTTTAGTGGTTTGGCTCCGGATCTCCATGTATAGGAAATGGTTTTCCACCTCTCATGGAACCTTCCTATGAGATAGGGCCTATCCCATGATTATAGGGATCCCAACTTCCCTTCCTCCATCTATAAAAGCTTGCCCTCTCCATTAGCAAGCTAGCTGAACGCTTGGAAGTTGAACTTGTAGGAGGAAAACTATAGCCGGGCAACTATTGAAAGCAGAGCCAAGGAGATCCCCGTAAGAGAGAGCTTTGTCCAAATTCCCGACAGGGTTCATTGAGACGCGCTCCGCTGCAAGCCCCATCGAAGGAAGATCATAACGTCAGAGCATTTGGTTGTAATCTGCCTTTTTGTCATCATTAATATAAGAGACTCTGATTTTGGTTCCATTCATGTGTTTAATCCTTTATGAAATGCAATGAATTATATCCTCTCTGACTGATATATAGTTACGTGCTTTGAGTATTACGTTGTATGTCATCATTTCTCTGCGTGTGTATAGGTGTCTAGACAAAGAAAACAGAAGGACTGTGATCTGTCGAGCAAGGGACGAGGAGCACCGCCTCTTCATCGACAACAACAACGTGGGATTCGAGGTAGGCCACTTATCGCGATCTTTATCTTTCTCGTAACTAGGAATCAACGTCATTGCGTGATTTGATTGTTGCTAGACCTGATCTAGGCTAGTGGGATCGCCTTTGTCCGCAGAGGGGATTTACCGCCTCAACACCATGCCTTCCAAATCTAGTGAGGAAATCACACATGCAAATCGATAACTACAAGTAAAGTCGTTGTAATTTCTTGATCCCACTCTTCCTTGCTTGAATTTTGCTTCCTATTTTCCTTCTTTTCCTTTCTTGATCCAATGCTGAAATGCTCCTAGAGTGTGATAGAGAGAGATCCAAAACTGATCTAACTAGAAGCCATGAACTGATCCTCATAAGAATTTTTATTAATGTGGCCTTTATTTTCTTCATTTTCCATTATTTTTCCTTTATTTTCCTTCTCACATGCAACCTGTGACCTTTCACCTTCCTTTTCTCCTAATTTCCATTATTTTGATAAATAAATTTCCAAAAATGTCATTTTGTCTTTCTAAAGCCTTTTTCATTTGCCAATTTCCTTAGCCATAATAAATCAAAGGAATACCCACATTAGGATATTTTTCTCAAAATTTAGCTTGGAATAAGTGTCCCATAAACGTGGTTATTATTTTTCCTTTATTAACTTTATTTACATGGAATTTTCACCAGGGTTGTTGATCAGGATCTAGATCAAGGGAAAAAATTATCTCAAAATTAAAGCGCTCAAAATTGTACCAAACCAGATTCAAAACGAACGGCCCGTCGTAAGGAATCTAACACAACTCGTTTCGTTGAAAACCAAGTTCGGATGAGGAAGTTATGGTATGTTGATCACCGTTGAGAACATGCAAATTTTTAAAATATGTAGCAGAACAAGTACAATTGATGACATGGCAGTCCAGTCAGCATGCAGAGAATCTTCTTCAATTTTTTAGTCCAATGGGATTGTGACAAGTGTCACTGCAAGATTCGCCAATTTGGTTTGTGAAGGTAAAAATTGCCAAATATCTTCTAAAGTTGAATGTAGATTCATTCATTTTTATATGATAGAAATTATTTTTAATTATATTAAAATTGGTTTAATATATTATATAAATAAATATATATTTAATATCTTCTTCTTCTTTTCTTTTCTCTTTTTTTTTAAATCCTATTTTATTTATATATATTAATTTCCAAATCTTAATATTATTAAAATTTCACATATTTTCATAAAACCCAAAGTTTGAATTTATTTTAATATGGGGGCATACATTAAACTTTGGGTTATTTTAAATGTGATGGAATATTCATTAAACGTTAGGGTGGATTTGTATATACGTTGGCACATGTTATATTTAAATGGTGGCCCGTAATCAAAGGTTGGTTTATTAAAAGGAGTTGCAAAAACCAAACATTGGAATGCGTATAAAGTTTGGGTGTTGGTTTATTAAAAGGCGTTGCAAAAATAATGTATGAGACTCTCCACTCCCAACTTTTATCAACACACCACTCGCTTATTTCTTGAAAACAAAGGCACATAAACTTTAATTAAAGGTTGTTGCGGATACCAATAGAGGAGCGGGAGGGGCCAGCGCTCCTTTGCATGAGATCTCATCATGTGATCTTGGTTGAGGGTCCAGTTAAGTATGGATTAGTGCATATTTAATGTATAGTTAACTATAGTTAAAGCCTTAATTAATATGCAGTTAAGTTGGCAGATTTTTAGCATATTTCCAATTTGGGCGAACTTGCCAAATTTGGTGGAGCTAACTTGCAATTTTCCAGATTTAGAGACAGAATCTAGGGGAAGCTTTAATGAGGCTTATCTTCGTCAATTTGCGACCAATGTTTGCTCATGGATAGTCATTCTTAGCATATTGGCATGCTCTGAATCCATTGGAATAGGTTCTAGAGGCAATGGAGCTCACCTATATGTGTTTTTGGCACGTTGAATAATTTTGAAGCCTAGGGCCACCAGGAGGGAAGGAAATACCCAGATCAACTGGAGGCCAATTTCAGTGAGTGAATAGTCAATTTTCGATGTATTTGATGCTTTGAACACAATGGTACATTTTATAAAGGCGTTGGAGCACATATGAAGGTTATTTTTTCACTTTGGAGATTAAACAAGTCCATGGCCATCGGGGATGGAAGTCAATCCCAGAGGAGTTGTGAACCAAATTCAGTGATTCAATAGTCATTTTTGGGGTATTTTAGTGTTCTGAAGCCAATGGTACAGTAAAAGAATCCATTGGATCAATACTTGTGCTTTTAATCAGACTTTTTACTCATAATCCCAAGAGGGCCTAGCTAGTTAAAGCAGATCCATGGAGATGTAGCCCAGGAGGGGGTGAACTCTGTTGTGGATGATTTTGTCACCCTCCTAGAGACAGTCCAGAGTTGCCATAGACCAGTGCCTAGGACATCTTAGTATAGCAAGTGGCTCATTATAGCTTGGGTTGTCAGTCCAAAGAGCTCACTTACTATCTCTTGTTTTGAACAAGGAAACTAGGTTTGAATGGGACCAATCTCTCTCAGAAGCTGATACAAAGATAAGAATAATGTAAGAACACAATGTAAAACTTCAGCACAAAGACATCAGACAGTTAAGAGACCGCTTACTGTAAAGAGGGCCGATTCAAATAATATATCACATAAATCAGATATCAGGAAGTGAGAGCAGTGAGGAAATATGAGAAGATATTAGCTGACATGAGACTGATACCCATATACACAACAGAACCATATAAGGGCGCACCAATTTACGAATCCTTATATGATAATGGCGTTTTAAAAGCACCCTCCTCAAGCAACCAATATAGCAGAAAATATGGAAAGAGTAAACATGGAACAGTATACCATGACTAGGCCTATTTAAAGCGCTTGACTAATTCCAGAAAGGGCACCACTTAAGATGAATCCTTACTGCAAACTAGTGAGCCACTCACATTCTAGAGCATGATACAAGAAGACAATTTGCATGAAATGGGATAATGTATTAACACATAAGAGAAATTACATACTGTGAGATACCAAAGACCAGAATCCTCAATACAGTTATAGCTCCTCCTCACTGAGACCCCACGGGCTCTGAAACTTCATACAGAAATATTACAAAATGTATACAGAAGTCTTCTCCCTGCACAATTTGCTGATAGAAATCCAGAACCCTAACAATGTCTTCCTTTTTTACTTTTATAGAGGAGATAGAAAATTCTAGAGGAGGAGGTAGATGGAAAACATTTAATGATTTATTTTGAATAGAATGGCGGAAAGCATCCGCGTCCATTCTATGAATGACTAACTATAAATGACTGTATTAAACAATCTGTCTATAGAAATAAATGCCGGGAGATAAAAATCTCCTTATATACAAGACATAAATGATAAAATATATACAATGTGCTGCCTGTAGCCGAGGGAGAATCCACTGCCGTGATAGATTTGAAATAGTCTGCGTCTCTGTATTGTACTCTTCGGCCTTTAACTCTGAATTTGAATTCTGGATCTTAAATGCAGGGCGAATTTCTCTGGAGGGTTCTGAGAATTCATATCTGTGTCTTCCTTAATGGCGGTCATTTCATGCACCTACCCTCTGCTTCTTCATTAAATTTCATCCACAGAACATTATCTTTTATGGGCTCCAAACCTTTGTGACAGCGGCAGCGAATTAAAAATGCCCTCCTTGTTATATCAAAACCTGCAAAACCCTCAAAATATTTAGAGAAACCGACACAGATAGAGGCGGGGATGATGGAGGTGGAGATGGAGGTGATGATGTGGAGACAGACCGAAAACGGGAACACTCAGGGTGGCGGAAGAAAAGAATGGAGGTTTTTACGAATGGACGAAGTGTGAAACAGTCTGGACGTGAGGAAAGAATAACGGCAAATACGAATAAAACATATAAAAACACACATATACATATATATTGGCGCGGAGAAATATCACGGATGTACGGGAGTGGATCACATAGGCGCACGAGGGACAAGTGGGAGTACGACGTGGCGGAGTCAACGAGTGAAAGGGGGTGAGAGTGACACGGTGGCGGGCCATAGAACGTGGCGGAGGCGAAATAAAAGGCGAGCAACTTCGGAGAAAATCCACCGTCAGATCAGGCTTGATAGATCCGACGGCTCCAATGAATTCCGCTGCCCATCGATCGTTCAAGCTTTAACGCGCGGGGGAAAGGCGGTTTCCCGCCCGTACCAAAGACACGCGACATCTTTTGTATGGGATCGCTGCCCCACGATAAATACCGCCGGGCTGACGAGAGTGGTGCGGGGGAGAACCGCCTGTTTTAGGCACGCGGGGTATATATGTGGGGGCCGCCATATAAGAAGGTGTCCGCTCCGTTGATCTAATTAGATCGGACGGCGGATATCGCGCCCGAAACACAATGATAAGCCCCCCTTTCTTTTGGCCTGTGGTCCTAGGGCTCGGGTCATATGACAGCAACAAGGGGAGGGGCCTAGAACTTAGGGGCTTCGGCCCGATATATTTAAATTGCGGGTTTTAATCATTTGGACAAAGTATTTGCGGAGCGGCATGGAGGTTTTCGACCACAAAATATATTGGAAACAGATTTAAACGAGATCGGTGGTTAAAATTTAAATGGGGGAGGAAATATGTACAACATCGGCTCCATCTGGGGACGGCATGGCTGTCCTCGGGCATGTCGAGAACGCGCAGACCATTCAATATTTCATTTTGCTGCTCAATTTCTTCTGCGCTTCTGCTTCAGGTAATTATTAGCATTTTTTCCTAAATAAAAACAAAACCAAAACCATCTATGTACAGTATATACAATCCAGTATTATCAGCTTGGGTCAGAATTGGAAATATGGCTTGAGGAATTGGCCATTCACAGGTGCGTCCAACAAATGACCCTGTAGATTTTCCAAAGAAAAGGTGTTGTTTCTTCCCAGCTTCACTATTTTGAATGGCTCGAACCACAATGGATCAAATTTAGCATGCTTGCCCTTTTCTGCTCTGCGAACATCCCATCTAAGAACCAGGTCTCCAATTTGAAAATTCCTATCCTTTGCGTGCTGATCAAAGACATTCTTCATTTTTTCCTGGTATTCTATCAGTCTCTGATCTACCTGGTTCCTTGTTTCCTCCAATTCTACCAGCTGATTAATTCTTCGAATCATGTCATCTGGTTCTTCTTGATTTTCCTGCATAAAATGTGCCACTGGAATTGCCAACTGCAAAGGAAACACTGCGGCCCGCCCATACACCAGCTCATAGGGTGACTTTCCTGTTGCTCTTTTACTGGTTATCCTATTTGCCCATAGAGCAAACTTCAATTGAGAGTCCCAGTTTTTCTGATTTTCAGCTATTGTCTTCTTCAGGGCTCTCACCAGGGTTTTATTAGATGACTCTGCTAGACCATTTCCCTGTGGATAGTATGTCGTAGAATGAGTCAGGATGATGTTATATCTTTGGCAAAAATTCACAAATCTGGCAGACTTGAAAGCCTGTGCATTGTCAGTTACAATTCTAGCAGGGCAGCCAAACCTGGATATGATATTATCCTCTATAAATCTCATGATTACAGCATCTGTAGCATTTCTGGTAGGTATGGCTTCCACCCATTTCGTGAAATAATCTGTGGCTGTCAATATCCATTTATGTTGGCCACTTGATGGGGGATGTATTTCTCCTATAAAGTCTAATCCCCATTTCTGAAATGGTTCATTTACGTGGATAGGGATCAAGGGCAATGCTGCTAATTTCTGTCTTTCTGCAAATCTTTGGCATTTGTCACACGCTCTGACCCAAGCAAAAGTATCTGAATACAACTTTGGCCAGTAAAAACCAGCCCTCAAAATTTTATGTGTCGTAGCCCTCCAGCTGTAATGTCCTCCACATATGCCCTCATGAAATTCTGTCATTACATTCTGCACTTCATTTTCTGTGAGGCATAACAGTAATATACCCAGAGGGTCTCTCCAATAGAGCTGTCCATTGGCAATTACATATTTCTGCGATTTCATTCTTACAGCTCTATATTTCACTTTGTCACATCCTGTAGGGCAGTTAAGTGTCAAAAGATATTCAACCATTTCCTTGTACCAAGGACTAGTTAGATATTTCACATGTATCTTTTTCAGCATATTAGTTATATGCCTAACTATCTCAGCATAGTTAGGAATGAATCTTCTTAGAAAATTAATTCGGCCTAAAAATACCTGTACCTCCTTCTTATTCCTGGGCAGAGGAATGCTATTTATTACTTCAACTCTGTTAGGGTCAATTTTCACACCCTCTTTTGTTACAATGTGCCCTAAGAGTTTTCCCTCATCTAATGCAAATAAAGACTTCTGAGGGTTGAGAGAAAGGCCATACCTTCGGCATTTTTCAAAAGTTCTCCTTAAATGTTCAATATGCTCATCATCATTCTTTGAAAACACTGTAATGTCATCGAGATATACCACCAGAAACTTGTCCTGTTCTCCAACAAAGGCTATGTCCATTGCCCTCTGAAAAGTAGCTCCTGCATTGATTAATCCAAATAGCATCCTAGCATACATAAAGGTCCCCCATGGTGTAGTGAATGCAGTTTTCTTCTGGTCTTCTGGGAATACAGCTACCTGATTATAACCAGAAAATCCATCCATCATTGACATCCTGGATGCTCCCACTACTTTCTGCAGGATGTGATCCATCTTAGGCAGTGGATAGTTATCTTTGAGAGATGCCCTATTCAGATTTCTAAAATCTACACATAGCCTTATTTCTCCATTTTTCTTCCGAACAGGAACAAGATTTGCTATCCATTCTGAGTACCTCAATGGCACAATTATCTTGGCCTTCAGTAATTTCTTGATTTCTTTTTCAATTGAGGGAAGCAGTAGAGGGTTGATCTGCCTGAGTTTCTGCTTATAGGGCTTTGCATCTCCCCTCAATGGAATCTTGTGTTGCATTATATTAACATCAAAAGTTTTTAGGTCCTGATAGGACCAAGCAAATACATCTTTATAAGATTGAAACAATTTCAAATATTTTTCCTTATATTCTTCTGGGACTCTTTTGGATAATTTAACGATTTTGGGATCAGCATGAGTACCCAGATTCAAATCTCCCACTTGATCTTCTTCTAATACTTTGTTTGGCTGCAAAGGTACATCATTCTTGTTAAATAGTCTTTCTAGAGGCACCAGCCCTCTAGGAATCACGTTTCCTTTCAGCTGCAGCACTTTATTTCCTGCTATATTCTCTTCCCATTTGTTTTCAGCATATTTTCATCTTCTTCCTCCTCATTATCATCAATCTCAGCATTAGAGAACTCTCCCACTATCTCCATGAATCTTTTCATCTGTTCATCATCTTCAAACACCTGCCAATGCTTTATATTGTTTGGAATAGATGGTCTGTACCGTACCTCCACTTCATATCTTAAAAGTGGATTCTGAGGAGGACGGAATGTACTGGCAGCTACAGCAAGAGAGTCTGCTATCCTGTTTTGCTCCCGGGGCATGAACTGTATGTTAAACGCTGAGAAGAAGTTTTCTATCATGTCCCAAACTTCGTTTTTGTATGCTCTGAGCCGAGGGTGTTTAGTCTGACATTCATTTTTAATCTGCCTCACTATCAGCTCAGAGTCTCCAAACACTTTCAAACATTGGATGCCCATGTTTTTAGCTGTCTGCAGTCCCAATAATAGTGCCTCATATTCAGCTACATTGTTTGTAGCCTCATACACCAATTTGAAAGACAGTGGCACCCATTTTCCTGCAGGGGAAATCAATAATACCCCAGCTCCATTTCCTTCCCTTGAATTTGCTCCATCAAAATGCAAAGTCCATATTTCTGATTCCTGATTTCCTTTAGGCTGCTCAGCTTGGATTTGACCAAAAAGGGGCTCACGAGCATAATTTTTATTTTCTTCCAACATTAAACATGAAAAGTCTCCCTCTTTGCTATAAACTGGGGAATTATCTGAGCAGTCAGCCTTAGTTACCATTTTAACAAATCTGGTCTCCCTGTACAACCTCCTTTCTTGACCTCCAAAGACTGGGACAATAGCATATGTTAGATCCAATTTGATTGATCCCCCAATCTTGGTACCCCATGACCTTGACAACAGCATGCCAAAGCAGGCTGGGATATCGGCAACCACAATGTCCATGACCACACTCTTTGCTGGAATTTGGGCCAAATTGACCACTAAGTCTTTAATCATTCCCAAGCATTTAACTCTTTTGGAATCAAATGAATATAAATCTTTGTATGGTCTTGTAATTTGCAGTCCTAGTTGTTCCATGACAGACAGAGGCATAAGATTATGGGAAGCCCCAGAATCTAACATACAATTGTGCAGCAGCAGGTCATGTATAACTAGGGATACGTAAAAGGGAGGAGTAGAAGGGTCTATCTCCTCGACATGTGGGCCAAAGACTACCATGGGTCTTTCTTCTTGAAGATTTAAACTATCAGTTGCAATTGGCAGTTCAGGAGGAAGTACAAAAGAGGTAACTTGAGACTGATATACAGGTTGTTTTAATAGCTCAGTCAGTGGGACAGGAATCTTAATCTTCTCAAGTTCTTTTTGCAGATTGAAAGCAGATGGGGGCTTTTCTATTACTACTTCTTTTGATTCCTTATTTTCAGATGAAGACTTAATTTCTTTTGATACTGGCTCAACACTAGGAGGACTGACTATTTTGGAAGAAGAAGGAATCTGATCATTTGACTGCAAGGGGGTATTTGAAGGATTCTTACCTTTTTCTATGTTCTTCCTTCTTGCTGATTCTTTAAGAGCAGATGCTTCTTTCTGAGGTGGCTCTTCTTCCTGATCCTGAGTTCTGGTCCTCTTCCTTGAAGATCTGAGATCATATTTGACATTGAATTGTGCTTGCATGAAATCAGCAAACTTCTTACAGTAATGATCAATCTCTGCTTCTTCATCTTCATCTTGCAACGGGAATTCCATATCATCATTATTTGAAAAAGCCAGATTTGAGTCTTCTAATCCATAGGCTGCATCTCCAGTGGAGTCATCTGCCGGTCCTTCCAGGTACAAGGGATGAGGTACCTGGTCTTGTTGTTCTCTTGATTCTCTCGGCAGTATCTGCAATGGGGGCCTTCTGTACTGAGGATTATATCCTCTATTTGGAGCATTGTAATAGTTCTTGGGAGCTATATTCTTAGCTTCCAGTTCAAGCTTGACCATTTTATCTGAATCCTTTTCTTGATTAGAGGTAGAAACCTCCTCTTTGCCTCTCCTCCTAGTATCTTGTTCAATCTTTCCCTTCAGTTTCCCAGTAGAGGCAAAGTTTGCTTCTAATTCCAGAGCATCTGACTGTGCATCATCTAAAGTGGCAGGTTTTCTTTCTCTCAATGCGAAGCCAAAATCAAACTCAAAGGCTGCTATAAAAATTATCTTGGCAGCAGCTTCATGAGGTTTCATCTCGGGAGGCAGGCTCAGATATAACTTGTTGAATCTTTTGATGAATTCTGCTACTCCTTCATTCTGTTTCTTCTTCATGGTATTGAATTCAGTGAGGCACTGACCATGGTCTTTCTTTTCTCCCCACTTCCTGAGAAAAACGTTTTCCATAACATCCCAGGTAGTCACAGAGCGATTTCCCAATGTTTTAAACCATTTTCTGGCTTCACCCTCCAAGGACTGCACAAATAATCTCAAGACCACATCCAGATGTTCAACATTTAAGTTCTCTGCAAAAGAGCAGAAGGTCTCAAGATGTTTCTGGGAATCAACTTCATTTTCTCCATTAAATCTCGGCAGAATCTTCAGATAATCTTGTGGCATATCATTCAGCACCTGAGGTAAGGCCAGAGGAGCGTATTTGTTCATCAGAAATGCAGGAACATTGGCCATTGGAGGCGGTGGGGGTTGTACAACAATCTGAGGTACAGATGAAGGGAGAGGAGTAGGGGGAAGTGGAGTATGAATGACAATGGGAATATATTGCACAGAAGCCTGAGGTGTGGATGGGAATAACTCACGATTAACAACAACTACTTCTGTGACCTCTTTAATTTCTTCAGCCTCGGAAGCAGGATAAGAATCTCCTTCAATCCAGGCACTTTCCCTACACGGAGTTTCTGAGTGAAACTCGGGATTTTCTGTTCTAACTTCTTGAGAAGAAGAAGGCGAATAATCTTCAACAGAATATTCAGGGTTTTTAGCACGGGCTGACTTCCTCTCCTTCCAAACTCTTTTATGAATGATCTTCTCTGGGTCAGACACGTAGGGTGTTTTCAGTTGAGCTGTATCTGACCTCAAATGTGGCTTTCGAGAAGCCAGGACTACCAATAAAATTTATCAAATAAAGACCAGTGGAGTCGCCAAGGTGAGAGATATGCAACTCGTCAACTCTCTGTGCTCACCTGATTAGAGAGCGAAAACAATTTGTCGAAAACCCAGGGAAACTGATATTCTTGAATTCGTTCCCCGGCAATGGCGCCAGAAAGATGTTGTGGATGATTTTGTCACCCTCCTAGAGACAGTCCAGAGTTGCCATAGACCAGTGCCTAGGACATCTTAGTATAGCAAGTGGCTCATTATAGCTTGGGTTGTCAGTCCAAAGAGATCACTTACTATCTCTTGTTTTGAACAAGGAAACTAGGTTTGAATGGGACCAATATCTCTCAGAAGCTGATACAAAGATAAGAATAATGTAAGAACACAATGTAAAACTGACACAAGACATCGAGTGGGTTAGGGGGCAAACTGCGCCAAAGAGGGCCGATTCAAATAATATATCACGAAATCGGATATCGGGAAGTGAGAAGCGGTGAGGGAAATATGAAGATGATTAGGCGACATGAGGCGTACGGATACACAACGAGAATATAGGGCGCACCAATTTACGAATCCTTATATGACAATGGCGTTTTAAAAGCACCACTCCTCGAAGCAACTAATATAGCAGAAAATATGGAAAGAGTGAACATGGAACAGTATACCATGACTAGGCCTATTTAAAGTGCTTGACTAATTCCAGAAAGGGCACCACTTAAGATGAATCCTTACTGCAAACTAGTGAGCCACTCGCATTCTAGAACATGATACAGGAAGACAATTTGCATGAAATGGGATAATCTATTAACACATAAGAAAAATTACATACTGTGAGATACCAAAGACCAGAATCCTCAATACAGTTATAACCCCTCCTCACTGAGACCCCACGGGCTCTGAAACTTCATACAGAAATGTCACAAAATGTATACATAAGTCTTCTCACTGCACAGTTTGCTGATCGAAATCTGGAACCCTAACAATGTCTTCCTTTTTCACTTTTATAGAGGAGATAGAAAATTCTAGAGGAGGAGGTAGACTGAAAACATTTAATGACTTATTTTGAATAGAATGGCGGAAAGAATTCGCGCCCATTCTATGAATGACTAACTATAAATGACTGTACTAAACAATCTGCCTATAGAAATAAATGCTGGGAGATGAAAATCTCCTTATATACAAGACATAAATGATAAAATATATACAATGTGCTGCCTGTAGCCGAGGGAGAATCCACTGCCGTGATAGATTTGAAATAGTCTGCGTCTCTGTACTGTACTCTTCGGCCTTTAACTCTGAATTTGAATTCTGGATCTTAAATGCAGGGCGAATTTCTCTGGAGGGTTTTGATAATTCATATATGTGTCTTCCTTAATGGCGGTCATTTCATGCACCTACCCTCTGCTTCTTCATTAAATTTCATCCACAGAACATTATCTTTTATGGGCTCCAAACCTTTGTGACAGCGGCAGCGAATTAAAAATTCCCTCCTTGTTATATCAAAACCTGCAAAACCCTCAAAATATTTAGAGAAACCGACACAGATAGAGGCGGGGATGATGGAGGTGGAGATGGAGGTGATGATGTGGAGACAGACCGAAAACGGGAACACTCAGGGTGGCGGAAGAAAAGAATGGAGGTTTTTACGAATGGACGAAGTGTGACACAGTCTGGATGTGAGGAAAGAATAACGGAAAATACGAATAAAACATATAAAAACACACATATACATATATATTGGCGCGGAGAAATATCACGGATGTACGGGAGTGGATCACATAGGCGCACGAGGGACAAGTGGGAGTACGACGTGGTGGAGTCAACGAGTGGAAGGGGGTGAGAGTGACACGGTGGCGGGCCATAGAACGTGGCGGAGGCGAAATAAAAGGCGAGCAACTTCGGAGAAAATCCACCGTCAGATCAGGCTTGATAGATCCGACAGCTCCAATGAATTCCGCTGCCCGTCGATCGTTCAAGCTTTAACGCGCGGGGGAAAGGCGGTTTCCCGCCCGTACCAAAGACACGCGGCATCTTTTGTATGGGATCGCTGCCCCGCAATAAATACCGTCGGGCCGACGAGAGTGGTGCAGGGGAGAACCGCCTGTTTCAGGCACGCGGGGTATATATGTGGGGGCCGCCATATAAGAAGGTGTCCGCTCCGTTGATCTAATTAGATCGGACGGCGGATATCGCGCCCGAAACACAACGATAAGCCCCCCTTTCTTTTGGCCTGTGGTCCTAGGGCTCGGGTCATATGACAGCAACAAGGGGAGGGGCCTAGAATTTAGGGGCTTCGGCCCGATATATTTAAATTGCGGGTTTTAATCATTTGGACAAAGTATTTGCGGAGCGGCATGGAGGTTTTCGACCACAAAATATATTGGAAACAGATTTAAACGGGATCGGTGGTTAAAATTTAAATGGGGGAGGAAATATGTACAACAAACTCCATCATCATCCATTGTGTTATGTGATTTCTATGAATTATTTTACTGCATTTCATTTTTTGTTTATGAGTTTTAAAAATATAATTAACTCATAATTACCTCATCAAAGACACATGAAACTTGACAATTTAACCCGTTCACAAATGGTTAAATGAGACGATCCTTAAACACATTTTTATTACTGATGAGGGAGCTTGCATAGCAATAAAAAATTTTCACATATTCAGATCAGTTGTTACACAGGACTCAGGCCACTACCCAGAACTTCATGAAAACTTTAGAAATGATAAATAACATGGGATCAAAGATACTAATGTAAACTTTGATACAACTACTTGATCTGAACCCTACTATCCATGAAAGGCATTTCGTAAAACATGTCACAAATATGTGATCTACATGTATTAACAATAGATATGAGCGTAAGGGTCTCATACTTATCTGATATTCGTAAGGAAGCATTTTTTCCTTATCACAATAACTACATTATCATCTATTAGGACATATATACTTTTTACATTCATTTTCTAATAAAAACATGATGAGAACCATGCACCAAGTCTGTCATGAAACATAATCATAACCAACATATAACCAATAGAAATAAAAAGGATATAAAAACCATAAAATACACATATAAGCCAATACATTTACACATAAAGTACCAAGGAGAAGAAGCTCTTATTAATGAATGAAAAATCCAACCAGGTTTGGGACTTCTGTAGGGTACCACTTTTGATACTTATTACCATCATATAACCTTTATTTTTGGCTTAATTTTTCATTAACATTCCTTATACTTCATCCATATTTGCTTCAAATTCATCATATTAGGTACATATGTCAATTAATTTTCTTGATTTGAACTTTGGCAAAGTTTGACATTAAAATGAAATTTTTAGGCGGAATCAGAAAAGCTCGTAATGGCTCATTTAAAGTCATGTTTGAAGGACACCTGGGCACAAATGGAAGATATATTTGGAAACTGTAGGAACCAAGGATGAATTAATACCTATTGGATCACTCCAAATCAGTTAAAACAGGATTGGTCAACGCTAGTCAAACTTGACTAGTCATCCAAGAAATCCCTTGGTTTAGGGGCAAAATTAAGATTTTTGGGATTTTTCCATATTTTTTGCAACATAAAGGATGAGTTCGGCCTATGATATGTAATAGGAATCTTTTTAGGTGGTTACAACAAATATAGTAATTCTTGTTATACTTTTAATCTATTTAATCAAGGCACTTTGTGACTATTATTTCTGAATACAAGTTGAGGCATGCCTTCTTATTTATTTTGCATACATTTTTGTGTGATGTGAATGGATATTTGTTGTAACTGGTTGTCTTAAGGTGTAACAGGCAAAGGTGTAGGGCCCCCATGCTGATCTAAGTACAATATTGTTGATTTATGTGAGTAGATGTAAATATATGTCATCATCTTAATTATGTTTGTTAAGATTGTATTCCCTGTTTTAATCATTTGTGAATATTTCTTGTATAAAATCACTTGCATTACTTGGCCATTTAGATAGTGAAAATGATATTTTTTGAATGATTAGTTTCAATAAAGAAGGAAAAACCAGATATCTAAGTTAGAGCCTCTTCTTTGTTAACTAGATAGAATTGAAATCAATGTTCACTTTTTCACATGCTTTCCTAGATTAGATTTATATGATTTATTTCTATGCTTTGGTAATTTAGATAAGTGAAAATGGTTTTGTTGAATGATTAGAAGCAACAAGGAAGGACAACCAGGACCTCTAAGACAAGATCCTCTTCCTTGTTATCTAAAGTTGAATAATATCATTGTTCACTTTTTCATATGCTTTCATAGATCAGATTTACATGCTTTCTTTATATGCTTTCCTAGAATATTCTTTCTTTCTTTGATAGAAATAACTTTGATAAAGCCTAATTTGATGAGTTTTATGAGACACTCTCATCATAACTGTGTTTTATAAAAGGTCTTTATAAGTTTAGATTTCAACAAATTATGCTTGTAGCTTTCCATTTTCAGATTGTATCATGTGTTTTTGAGTATCTGAGCAATTTCTTTCTAAACTAGCTAGATCTAAGATCCATATACTTTGGTGTGTTTCTAAGTTTACCAACCCGAATTTATATTAAAATACATGCTCTAGTTTATCCCAATAAATTAGACTTACAACTTCAATGAACCACCCGACCATAGATTGGTTGAACGAAATATATATTTCAGACAATCACCCATATTCCAAGCATGAAAGTGGGACTAACAACAAAACCTACCAGGTCTTCCTCAGGCTTTTCTGTAATCCCCACTAGATCACTAGGCTTGAACCCTCATCAATACAATTGTGCTTTACCGCAATCCTCACCATATCACTAGGCCCTAAACAAGCACAGACGCGTCCGAATCTCTCCACCTAAACCATGAGGATTTTTCCTCTCTCAAGCTATCGACTTTACCGTGTATCCCATTGTTGACGGGAAAAATTGTCCGGCTAACAGCAAGGGGATCTCCTCGGTAAAAATTTCCAACTAGACTCTAAACCGTTTGGAATGGGGATCCCGTCCGGGGTGTGGGTCTGGCTACCACTTAATCCTCCTTTCCTTGGGTCTCGGTAGTGCATTAGAAACCTGCAGACACACGCTTATTCGGACGGTACAAGATACAAAATTGATTAGTTAAATGAAGATATAACACTATGCATAGCGAGCTGAATAATGAAGCATGAGGCCAAAAGGAGATACTGTCAACAGCATACCATTAGGGTTATGCTTGTAAGTTGTTCTAACCATAGAAGAAACAATTCTTTATGGCAGAACACCCTTCACTTCCTTAAATGGTTTTGGGGAAAATATAAATGTCAGTAAACAAAGTTATTAACATTCATTGAGGAAGTAAAATAAACTTAGCACCATTAACACACATTTAGAAGACTGTAATGCATCAATGACGTAATTAGAATCACAGTTTCATTAATCAAAAGATATTAGAAACTTAAAACAAAATACTCATAGTGTTCACGCATCAAACCACATCAGATCCAAAAGGAATTTAACAAGTATCTGTATTCATATTCAACAGTGTGTAGTCCTTCTATACAATGCTTTATAACTCTTTGAGTCCCAAAAAAACGATCCTTACAATCTTCCCGAAGGAAGTTTTTATAGACCAAAACTTGCCCTTTGGGCTTCTTGACTTTTCGCCTCCCCAACTGTTGGGCTGCCCTGCGACTTGAACGAAGACTACGACCTGTGACCCAGTTGCAAAGTGCGACTTGCGACCTACTGCCAAGTGCGACCTGCAACCTACTGCCATATGATCATGGGAATGTGCGTGTGATCATGAGGTCAGGGGCATTAGCTTGTTGCTCTCTGAGAAAGTTCTGCCACGCATGATAATCTGCAGTTATTGGGGAAATCAAGGGAACTTCTTCCCTTAACCGATGTAGACACTCCAAGGCATTTGGGATCAAATTTTCTCTTTTGAGTGTGACTTGGTTGGCTAAAGAGGCCAGTTTAGTGTAGATCCAAACTGGTGTAACAATGAATTTACCCAAGTTCTCCTACGATGCTGCAAGATCAGGAGTGGCAGTGGCCTGTCTAATAGGTTGTAGAAATGTCTAAATCTCCTGATCCACCTGCCCCCATGTCTTTTCCTCGTTCAATGTACCCAGTGATGGAATGTGGTGTAGGGTGTGCATTGAGTCTATGTCACTGATCAAATTCTCATATGCACCATTACCTTTTCTAGGTCCTTGGATAGCTTATCCTTGGACTGCATTTTAATCTGAATCTGGACCTTGGAATCTTGCGTATGGATCCAGTCTTTCTTGGGAAAGCTCTCCAGAGCCTGGGGGTACTGACCTTTCTATTCTATCATTCTGTCCAGAGCAGCGGAGGCCTCCTTCAGTTGCTCGCTCCTCTGCTTAGTCTCTGCTTGGCCTCTCAGTAGGGGGGCAATTTTTTGTTTTATAGTGAACATTTCCCCATAGACCTGCCTAATGGTGACCTCCAATACATCTAGCTCTCTTCAAACGGTGAGCGGTACTTCGTTAACAGGAGCGATTTTGTCTTGGAGTTGTTGGATCTCCTCCTTTAATACCGTCTTTCCTTGCTCTGCCTTTGCCTCTCTTTGCTCCGATTCTTGTAACTTATTTTGTAGAGAGAGTGATGCAGGGGCATTAGGCCCAAGACAATATTTTGTATATAGATAGACATAGGGGGTCTTATACTTTAATTGCTCGTGTAATTATTGAATAAATTGAGTGATTTTAGTTAAATCTGGGGAGAATTGTAACTGCCCTTGAATGATTAGAGGACATGAGAAGTTGGTTAGTTGGAGTGTGAAGAGTCAGTTCAGCTATCTAGGAGTTAGGCTAAAATTAGGATTTGAGGAGTTTGTCGAATCATTGTAGGAAGATGAATCGATTGATTCCATATTTGTCTAAAAATAAACCTCTGTGGCAGAGTGCTGCAGACCTGCATTGAGCTGCATAGAGTTAGTGAGCAGGAGAGACAGAGTAGGATGATAGGAGGCCAGCAGATTGAAGATCTGGCTTGTGTAAAGGAGTTTTGTAAGTAACCTCATGCATATGTTATGGAAGAATTGGTTTCAATATGTTCTGTGCATTTGTTGATTTAAGTCGATGTGAATATATGTGTGTGTTCTTGATAATTGACTTCCTATCGCAATATGAAACCCTGTGATTCGGTTATGTGTATATAGGTTGTTTGAATTCTCTGTGGAACACGAGTTAACTATTCGAAACTTATGAGCAGTGTAAGCTCTGTGTAAATGGTGTTAATTATGATTCTGCATAGGGTTGAAATAAATTGATGTTAACTGAAAGCCGTTTATTATGCTTGGGCCATACCTGTAGAAGCCATTAGAGGGATTATTATTTGGTTTAAAGGCTGTGTGTTAGGATTTGAATTGCATGAGCAACCGCATAAAAATGTGTGAATACACTCCGTGAGGGAGGAGTTAAGAAATTGATGTAATGTCGACATTGTGATTTTGGGTCGAAGATTTTTAACTCTCCTTGAAGGACTGTGTAATAGAGGTTCTGTTGCAAGGAACAGAATGGTGAAGACTCGGGACTCGAAGCCCTCGTGGCCTTTCCCTGGAACAGAATTCGATTCATAAACTGTGAACCGAAGTCCAAAGAAGCGGTCAAATTATAAAGGAACGGAGCTGCGGAAACGAATGCATGCAAGTTAATAGAACAAGGAAAAGGTGGAACCTTGAATCGGAAGTGGAACCAAGAGATGAACAGTGAAACCGGAAGGCGAAGACCAACGGTTTTCGCGCAAGTTAAAGGGTGGTAAGTGGAATTGAGGAATTTAACGCGATATCACAAACCCAACGACGTGTGTCCATAGGTGGTTTCTAAAAACCACTTACATCGCGTGAAATTTGAGAGATAGCCTCCGTGTACTTTCATAGCGCGATATCCGTTTGTGATCGTCGGATCATCAAATTTGACCCGACGTTTTCTCGACCGTCAGATGTGAACGGGAGGTTAACAAATAGGCCCCAATTCATCGCGCAAAGTTTGAGGTTTAAAACCCGTGCCTTTAATCTACGCGATATGTTGATTGCCGTCGAATCAGTTGGATGGGGCGCGACGAGATTGCGACCGTCAGATGAAAATGGTATGTATGTTGTGGATCCAATATTGTTTTATTGTTGGCAGTTGATTTGTAATCAAGTTGGGGCTGTGTAAGAACGAATGTATATATGTGGTGTGTGAATAGTGCGCGAAGGTTCATACGATATTGTTGATTTATATCTGAATGCCTTGGTATTAAATCAACTAATCCAAACTTAGGAGAGGTGGTATATTACAGGGTTTAGTTGAACTAAAGTCAAGTTTGTAAGGTCGAATGTACAAGGTTGGTTAGTGAACGTTGCGGAAGCATGAAATAATATCGCCAATATATATATGTATCTTAAGGAAATGTGAATCCGAATAATATTCGGATTAATAAAAGTATGTTGACCATTATATTGGATATATAATGCGTGGAGTGAAAGGTTGAGTTCACTTTAATAAGGAGGGCTTATAATAGAGTTATTTGAGTTTTGCATTGGCTCACCTTTTATGAAGTAGGTTCTTCTATGGTTTGTAACCACAGAATTATTAGCAAAAGATGGCTTCCGCTTAGGTAAGAGATTGTATGGCTTCATGAATCATAATGAATGATTTTCCACAATCAAAAGAGTTTTCCAGATGGTGGATAAGGTTGGGAAGTGAATTTTGAATGCATTTTATACACATCTTGAGATTGAAATATGAATAAACCAGGACTGTGGGTTTTATCCGCCATCATAGTGGTACCAGAGCTTGAATTTAAATAGCTCTTTGAAAGTTTATTTTGAAATGCATATGTACTGAAACAGTGATGAGAAGTTTGGCTTTTAAATCTGTGTAACATAATTTGCAAATTTGATTGAGTATGCAGTGAAGATCCCCAGATGTGCAGAATCTAGAGTTGAAGACAAAGAATCTTGAAGATTGCAGTAGATAGAGATGCAGTGCAGGTGAAAGAAAAAACAAGATCATTCAGGGATCTTTGGAGGTGAGTTGATGAGCCTATTTGAACTCTGGTTTGAAGGTATTGTTTTCAGAATGCAGAGTGCAAGCAGTTGAGGAAGGAATCTCAGCAAGAAGCAGATCACAAGATTTGAGAGCAGTGATAGAAGAGTCCAACAAGGGATTTTGAGGTGAAGAAGAAAGTGTGGCAGAACCTGGAAGATTCCCAACTGAGGTTGGATGAAATAAGAACAGATGTGTTCTTGAGAGAAGTTGCAGAGTGAAGCCTAGAGAGAACAGAAGAGAGTGCTCAGAAGGTTCCAGCAGAAGGGGACCAGTACTTGCCAAAAGCCGGATCCGGGGGAAAGGATTGGTGAGGTAAGTTGCAGCAAGAGAGCTTGATGTTGCAGAGGCTTGGTGCAGCTTGTGAGTGAAGAACTCATGGAGGATAAAATGGCTACTGATAGCCATAGCAGAGATTGCAGAGGTTCTAAGAGAGGCCACAACAGAAGAGTGAGGGAAGATGCCAAAGCAAATGGCATGAGGAAGAGACTCACTGATGAAGAATATTGGAAAGAGATAGCTGAGATCAGTAAGCAGCTTTATGAACTGGAGAGGATGATAAAGGAAAAATAGAGAGTTGGTTGGCTCATGAAGAAGAAGATAAAGTGGCAGAGGCCACAAAGGAAGAAAGAGAAAATGACAAATGCTCAGTTGAAGGAGGAAATACTCGGGATGATTGAGTATCTGGAGAAGGACTTGAAGATTGAAGCTTCAAGTGGGACCAAGGGGTCCAAGAACCTTACATTTGACATATTTTGTATGTTTGCAGGAAGAACATGTGGGAAAGAACAAACTGCTGATGTTGTCACTAAGGAAGAAAATGGAGCAGCTAGATTTTTTGAGAATGTCCATGCACAGTTGGAGAAAAGATCTGCTTTCCAACATATTGGAAGCAGAGGAGATTTAAATTGTGATGATGGCCAGAAGCTGGAAGCTGGACAGCTTGAAGAAGAGACTGAAGAGAAGACCATTGAAGAATCTTTGAGATGTATAGAAGACTTGGGACAACAAGAATATTTGATGATCAATTCATCAAATGAGACCATGGGGTCTTATGTTTTTAAAACTGACCAGTTGTGTATGAATGCAGGTATTGATGAGGACAGTTCACGTGATGAAACTGTGATGAATGAAGCTGAATGTTTCCAAGTAAAGTATGATGAGTATCTTTTAGATGAAGATCAAATTGAATTATTGCAGCAGAAGGAATTCATAAATTCCTTGTTTTATGAAAGAGATTATTTCAATGAGGTTGTGTTTGATGATGATAAATTTGTTTTTAATGCTGATAATGACAAATTTCTTTTATTAAACGGCCAAATGAAGGATGATGGACAGATAATCGAATTTATTGCATGGATGGAAGATCAGAATTCTATTCTGATGAAGGCTGAAGAGATAGTGATAGCAGGAAACTGGACTTGTGAAGATTGTGAAAATGTTTCCTTAAATGAGATGCCAGGTGTTTGGTCTCAATCTAGTCTCCTAAACTGAGCTCATTTAATTGTCAACCAGGGTTGGTAAACTGCTGAAGTGAAGTGTACTGTATGTACGTAGGTGATTGTTTCTTAATGCGTTGTATGTAGTGTTTTGTGATGTTTTTGATCTTTTGTGATGATTTATGATGTTTTTGGTCTTTTGGTGGTTTTATGTTCACAAGAAAGATGACTAGAAAGCTAATGGACAGCAGCTAATGATTAAAAACAGGGTGAAACCTAATTGGTTGATGTCAAATGGTAAATGCAAATGCAATATTAAAAGCAGAATCAAATCTAAACTATGACTAAGCAAAAATAAAGCTTGATAATGACTTCTAAGGAAATGATTCAAAACATAAACTCAACTTGAGAAATGATCAACTAAGCATGCAAATTTTCCTATCTAAACAATCAAACAACTAGCTTATAATGATGCAACATTTTGTCCTTGATTAGAGATTTGAAGCACAATTGGAGAAAAACATTGATACCATCATAAGATCTTCTATCCTAGGATTAGTTCCTAAATCTATTCTGCAACTTAGTGAAATGTCACAAAACCTTACTCAAAAGTTATTGATTTATTTTCAAAGTAGTCTTTTGAAGGAGGGCTCTGTTTATGATAATGAAATTGCAGAGGTACTTCAGGCCTTAAAATGATATTGTATTCTGTTCTTATGGTTATAGATCAATTATAGATTTTAGAACAAGAAGATGTTTGTAAATAATGAAGGTTGTTTTGTTAAGTTTAACAACTGAAATAGTCTAATATGCAGTGAATGACAATTGAATATGGAGTGCAAGTGCAATGAGTTAATCTAAGAATGAACTTAATATGCCACTAATGCTAAAACAATGCTGAACTACAAGTCATTATCAAACCCAAAACAGAACAACTGAGCGTGAATTAAGTGCAATGAAACTCCGGAGTATCCTAACTATGCTATCATGCATTATTCTATGGAATTATACAGTCTGTTTGTCCATCATTATTGATATTTTGGAAGAGTTCCTTCTTTTGGAAGAGATTTTAGAACAATTCTGACTGTGTAATTGAATGCAAATGCAAGCAAAAAGACTGAAAGCAATGAAAAACTAAGATATCATAGCCATCTCCTACTCATCATTAAGATATTTTTGACAAGCGTTTAAGAGCAAGAACAACTATGGTACTTAGTGAAAACACACAACTAAAACGTTCAAGATCACAATCATGCTTAAGATAGTATAAGGATTTGTTGGAAGAGCTTCTTCTTTTGGAAGAGTGCTGAGCATAAGTATAACTGTGATGGTGAATAAAAGAGACTACAATTAAATCCTACAATACTGTAGCCAATTCCCATTCATCATTATAATCTTTTGGAAGAGCTTCTTCTTTTGGAAGAGTTTTTAGAATGAGTATAACTACAGTAGCTAATGAAAGAAACTACGAACTCAACTTTAAAAACGTAAAGGCAGCTAGAATACTTATCTAAATTACGCAAATAAATCCGTGCAAGAGGCAGGGGCCCTCTACCACCTAACGGAATCTAACTCCAAATCAAATCAACGCTTTCAAAACAACACTGTCTGCTTCATTAAAAGTGAAATAACTTGAACAGAGCACTCTGCGTCTTCAGAAATGTAGCACAGAATCTAAGCAAAATCTAGAACAAAATCTAGCCTAGCTCTCGGTTTCCCAAGTGTTTATATAACAAATGTAAATAAAAAGACTTGCAACAATTTCAGGAACATTGTCTTTCCTTATCGGAATCACATTAGGACTCTTGAAGTGGCTGCGTAAAGAGGAAAAAGACATCTGGACTGAGACAGTCCTAATAGAAGTCTGCCTTCCTAAATGTGTTCCCACGTACCAAAACCATACCCAGAATTCGTTTCTTCCTTCATGGTGAGCAACGAACAATGTAGACATGACGTGGAATATGCCCATATGTGGTTTTTCTTGAGAGGCCACCTGGAACATACTCAAACGTGAAGACAACTGCAGAATCGCCGGTTAGCTACGGAATGTCTGCATTTTGCAGCTAGTTCCGGTCAAAATGCATTATAATGACAAAAATCACAAAATTTAGCAAGTCAGTCATGTTAATCATTCTAAAAGTAATTTTAACTAAATTCATTGATCAATTGGGTCTAGGATAGCAATGGAAAAGGGAAAATGAGGTAAAGTAAGATGAAAGAAAGCACAATTTTGAAGCTCAACATACCCCCACTGCTGTCTCCTTGCATGTCCTCATGCAAATTATCCTATGAACTTAGAGGCTTCTGCAAGAACATCTAATCCTCTCCTTCTCCTTTGCCTGGAAGCTAAAGATCTTCTGGGTTTTCTGATAACAAGTTTGAACCTTAGGTTGGTAAGTGCCCTGATTAGCTTCTTGTTCTTTTTCTTCAACTTTTCATTGGTCTTTTCCACTTTGTCTATATGTAGGGATAAGGTTGAGTTCATATCAGTTTTGAGCTTGACTTGATCCTTGAGAATTTCATTCTCATTTTTGATGTGTCTATTAAGTATTTCCAACTCATACCTATCCCTTCTTAATATATCTATTTCAGACAGTGGAGGACTGGGGGTTCTCTCTCTTCTTTCTGAAGCTCTCCTTTCCAAAGTTTCCACATAGTCATAAATTTCTTGTTGAGCAGGGTCAATTTCAGGGGTTCCTTCGTTAAAATCCTCTTCAACATCTTCTTCAATGGATGTTTCCTCATCTTCTATATTAATCACCCCTGTTTGTTTGATTTGAGTTTTCTTTAGTTTTCCCTTTAGTCTGTGGCTTCTTCTTGGCTGAGAGGATCCCTCTCCTTTCTCTGTGGCAGATTTCTTGATTACCTTCTCTTTCTTAAGCTGTCTCTTGATTTGAGTCAACTTCTCTAAAATGATTTCCTCACTTCTCTCTTGGACTGTTTTGTCAATTTCAACTTTTGAAGCCCTCCATTTTCTAGTTCTCCTTGTAGGTTGTGGTTCCGGTGAGGGTTCTTTTGGCTCTTCAAAATGATTTCTTACAAAGAAATTGTCCTATGTATCATTTTTTTTGGTTAAATGATGTTCAATCAAAATTTTAACCAAACCATGATGATATAAAGTTGTCTCTAAAAATTGAACCCTTCTTTGAACATAGGAAGCCATCTTTTTCAAACTTTGAAGTAAGAAATATGGTAGGTTTAAGTCTTCCCCCAGAAAATGCATTATCAGTCTAATGTGGTAGACATAAAATGTGCCATATCTACCCTCACATGTAATAAATTTTTGCAGAAGAAGTAGTATGTTTCTCCATTTATTTTTCAATGCAGAACTGGGAATTCCTTTCTTAAATACAATGACATCCATACCTGGTGATTTTAAAATTTTCTTCCAGGATTCATTGTGGAATTCTCTATTTTTGAACCATCTCTCTCCAGTTCTGAGCAACCCTGTAGCTTCTGCAATGAAAACTTCAGTGACAGTAAATTTGACATCTCCCACTTCAACTTCAGTTCCTTGAAATGATCTTACAAATGTTTTAGTGACTTCCTTGTGGAAGCCATTAAATTTCTCCAAGAATTGAAGCCATCCTATTTGTTGCAACATTTCTTTACATTGGGGGTAGCCTTCTAAGTATTTTGAACCCACTGGTTCTGTTCTTACAATGAAACCCATAATTGCTTCTTCAATGTTCAGATTAACACTTTTCTACCCACAGAAACAATAATTTTCACCTTTGAATTGAAATGGCTTCAAGTTCTAAATGACAATGGCTTCAAATTTCGGAATGATATACCTCTGATTGACAATGAAAACAGCTTCAACTTCGAGCTGATATGCCTTTGTTTCTCAATGAAACTTTGGACTGATATGCCTCTGCTTGACAGTGACCAATGGCTTCAAATTCCCACACTGTTATACCTCTATCTCTCGGTGGCAAATAGCTTCAAATTCCCATACTGCTCTATCTCTGTCTTTTGGTAACAAATGGCTTCAAATTCTTCACTTCTATACCTTTGTCTCCTGGTGACAAATGGCTTCAAATTTTTCACTGCTATACCTCTGCGTTTACAGTGATAATGCTCAATGCTATACCTCTGCGTTTACAGTGATAATGCTCAATCTCTGCCCACGGAATCAAATGGCTTCAAATTCTCATGCTGCTATACCTCTGCGTTTACCCTTTTTCTCTGCTCTCGGTGGTAAGAATATCTCTGTTTGCGGAATGAAGTGCCGGCTACAGAATGGAGTGATGGCAGTGGTCACGGAATGAGGTAATGGAGTGAGGTGGAGGAAACGAATTAATGATTGAAGAGACGGCGGAGATTTTTACAACGGAAAAGAGAATCATCATTGAATGAATTGGTTGGGTTACATGAAGAATTCAAACACTTCGACCATTTGAACTGCTTAAATGGTGTCGGGCATGAAATTTGAAATGAGAGATTTTAATCCAAAGTTCGTGGAGGGTTTATCGGTCTTGATCAATAAAAATAATTAAAACAACCTTTTCGAACAATTCATAACTAAAACTATGCTAAACTTTATGAAATGCCATTATAATCTAAACTTGTTACCTCTGCCTTTCATTTGATTTTTGTAGTCTTTGTCTTCTTTGTTCACCTTTGGAAGAGTCTTCATAATCTTTCTTGATGCTTTTGATTCATAGATACACTGGATCATTTTGTTGCAATTCTAATGTCTGCTGATTGATGCCTTCAGGATTTGTAGCTGCGGAAAGACTGTCTGGCTGCAGAAAGTCTGATCAGCTGCAGAATGTCTGTTGAGCTACAGAATGTTCCTGTAGAGCATTTTAATCATGGAATGGAGTGTACGAAATGAAGATGGATGATGAGCCATGATATGTATGAAGTGGATGATGAAATGGAATGGATTCAGTTTATGAAATGGAGTGAAATAACATAAGAACTGCACTGCAATTCATGACATGTTTTATTCATTTACAGCAAGATATCAAATTTTAAATTTTGACATGAAAATGAGATGGATGGAGGATGGAATGAGATGAATGATATGTGGAATGAAGTGAAATATGAATGATGGAATGAAATGGAGTATGGATGAATAAGTGAATGAGGTGAAATGAAATGAGATGGATCATAAGCACTATGGATCTGAACTTATGAATTTTGTAACAGCTGCTTGTAAAAACAAAAATGGGAAAAGTTAGAGTGTCAGAGAGACTCTGATTTTCACCCTATCTTTTCTGTATAAACATGCCAATCAATGATTGGTTTTCATGTTTATACCTTTTTTCTTTTTTTTTCAAAGAGAAATACTTCAGAAAATTTAATCAAGTTGATGAAGAAGAGAAACTCTTCTTCATTAACTTCACATCATTGCTTTCTTGGAACTTCTTGACAAATTCTTCTCTTGAGAGTGGTTTGTGATATAGCTTCAATCTATGACCATTCACAAGAAAAGTGACCTTTTCTTCATCTATAGTTCTGATTTTTACTGCCCCATTATCAAAAATTTCAACAACTTCATATGGCCCAAGCCAATGTGTCTGAAATTTACCTTGAAAATCCTTGAATTTTGAATCAAACAAGAGAGCCCAGTCACCCTCTTTGAATTTCTTCTCTTTGATGTACTTGTCATGCCATCTAGCCCTTTGTTGTTGGACTAGACTTGTTTTCTGAACTGCATCTTGTCTGATCTCATCCAATTCATTAATTTGCTCCAGTCTATGCTTTTGTGCCTCCGTTAAATCAAGTCCTAGCTGAACTGCCATTTTGAAGGTTTGAATTTAGAACTCTATGGGAAACAAAACTTGCTTTCCATAAACAAGCTCATAAGGAGTATGGCCTGTTGTGTTTCTCCATGTAGTTCTATAGGCCCACAAGGCTTCAGAAAGCCTATCTACCCAATCTCTTCTATGTAAATGAACAGTCTTTGTTAGGATTCCTTCAATGACCTTATTAGTAGATTCCACTTGACCATTTTCTTGTGGATGATAGGGAGTAGTTTTTCTATGCCTGATTTTGAACCTCTCCATCATTTTCTCCACTAGCCTTGATGTAAATTGAGCTCCTTGATCTGTAACAATTTCCCTTGGGACACCAAAACGAGTAAAAATATCCTAAAAAAGAAAAGTAACTACAGATGATTCATTAGCAACAAGTAATGGTTTAGCTTCTACCCACTTAGTAACATAATCAGTGCAAACTAATATGTATTTCTTTTGTCTTGATGGGGGACTAATAGGTCCTACAAAATCCAAAGCCCATTTTTCAAAAGGTTCAATGTGTACCTGAGGTTGTAATGGCATCTCACCTGAAGGAGAAGGTTTCCCTACCCTTTGGCAACAGTCACACCTTTTGACATACTCCTTAGCATCTTTAAACAAATATGGCCAATAATATCCTAAATTAAGGATCTTATAGGCTGTCCTCTTATCTGCAAAGTGTCCACCACAAGGTTCATCATGACATGCCTTGAGAATCTCAGGCATCTCATCTTCACGAACACACCTTCTAATGATCAAATCTGGACCTGTCTTGTACAACTCATTAGCGACCCATGAATATTTTGCACTATCATTAATGATTTTTCTTTTATCCCTTGCATTCATAATCGAAGGAAATTTTCCTGAAACTAAATAATTAGCAATATCGGCAAACCATGGAGTTTGAGTAGAGATTGCAAAAAGATATTCATCAGGAAATTGATCTTCAACCGGAGTGTCATCTTTGATATTTTGGAGTCTAGATAGGAAATCAGCCACTGTGTTTTGTTTTCCAGGCCTATCTAGAATAATAATGTTGAATTCTTGTAAGAGCAACAACCATCTTATCACTCTGCCATTAGTGATTGATTTGTTCATTAAATATCTAATTGCAGAATGATCAGTGTGAACAAAAGTTTCATAGCCTATTATATAGTGTCTAAATTTGTTTATGGCATGAACAACAGCTAAAAACTCTTTTTCAGTTACAGTATAGTTTAACTCTGCAGGAGTCAAATTTTTACTGATATAATAGATGGCATAGGGAATTAAATCTTTCTGTCCCAATACTGCTCCTAGAGCTGTATAGGAAGCATCTGTCGAGATATGAAAAGGTAACTTCCAGTTAGGTCCCCTTAATATAGGTGCTTCAGAAATTTTGGTTTTCAGGGTTTCAAAAGCTAACTGGCAATCAGAAGTCCACTTGAATTCACAATCTTTGGTGAGTAATTTGAAGAGTGGAGATGCTATTTTGGTGAAGTTTTCTATAAATCTCTGATAATACCCCGTAAATCCTAGAAAACTTCTAACATCTCTTTGACAACTTGGAATGGATAGGTTAGAAATGACTTCAACTTTTGCCTCATCAACTCTAATCCCATCCCCTGAAATGTGGTGCCCTAAAACAATACCTTCGGTAAACATCATAAAACATTTTTCATGACTAAGTGAAAGGTTTGCTTCTTGACATATTTTTAAGACTTTTTCCAAGTTTTCTAAAGCCTCTTCAAATGTGTCCCCATAAACTGTGAAATCATCCATATACACCTCTACACAGTCATGTATTAGATCAGAAAAAATTCCTAATACTGCCCTTTGGAATGTTGCGGGTGCATTGCATAATCCAAATGGCAATACTTGGTAGGCATAGGTACCCCAAGGACAAGTAAATGTGGTTTTATCTTGGTCTTCAAGTGCTACTTGGATTTGATTGTAACCACTAAACCCATCTAGGAATGAAAAGTACTTTTTGCCGGCTAATGTATCTAATACTTGATCTATGAAAGGTAAAGGAAAATGGTCTTTAAGAGTAGCTTTATTCAGTTCTCGATAGTCAACACACACCCTCCATTTTCCATTTTTCTTTGGCACAATTACCAAAGGAGAAACCCACTGACTATCTGAAATAGGATAGATGAAATTAACATTTAACAATTTTTGCAATTCTTCCTTAACAATTTCCCTAAGATTTGGATTCATCCGTCTTTGAGGCTGTCTGATTGGTTTACAATTTGCCTCTATATAGATGTGATGAGTACAAGTCTTGGGGCTTATCCCTTTCATGTCAGTGTACTCCCATGCATATGCAGAAGAATGTCTCTGTAATACTTTGATTAACTCTTCTTGTTGAGATTTTTCTAGGTTCTTGTTTATGTTCAAAGTTTTGCCTGGAAAAATTTCACTTGTAGAGCTGCCAAATTTGTCCATAGAATGAAGAGACATATGCCTAGATGAAAAAAACTCAATATTGGATCCCTCTTGAAATGATTCATGTTTGTGTTCTGGAGAGGATTCAAAGTTTTCTAGAGTATTCAGAATTTGATTATCTTCACTAATTTCTGAAATTGTGAAGAGTGGTTGTAAATATTCTTCATCCTCTATCCATTGAGTGTCATCTAGTTCTGTAATTGTCCTAGCTGGAGGATATAAAGTGAATTTATTTGTTGAACTACCATCAGAAATATACATATCAACGGACCTACAACTAATAAAAGCATCGGCTGTAGCCAACCAAGGTCTTCCTAGTATAACAGGATGGCCTCCTAGATTATTCTTGGGTGTTAGGATCATGAAATCCACAGGGTACTCTCAATATTCTAGGGACACTGGAATGTCTTCTATTACCCCATCTGGTCTGATCACAGATCTATCTGCTAATTGTAATAGTGTGGGTGTAAAGAGAAGATTAGGAAGTTTCAGTTTGTCCATGATTTGTCTACTCATGATATTTATTGCTGCTCCTAAATCAATGAGTGTGTTTTGAATTTCAATTCCATTGATGTGATTTTGACAACTGGATTTCCTGGGTCAAGATACTTTGGAATAGCAATATTTCCCATCATGATGTCTGCTATTTGTCCTACTAGTTGAATTTTCTTGGTTTCTCTTATTCTTTTTCTTGTTGTTTTCATACTCAACTCCTTTATTGTTTTGGATAAAATTGGGATTTCTTTGATGGCTTGCAATAATGGAATTTTAATGCAAACATTTCTCAATTCATCTAAGAAATCATAATTAGGCACCATGATTTGTTTTTCTACACCTCTATCAATTTGTAATCTTTCCGGAAAGGGAGGCATAGAAGTAGATGTGGATGGTTGCTCTAATACAGGAGTTGAATTTATTGGATATTTTTGTTTCAGTTTTTCAATGTTTGGGTCTTGAAAGGATGTGTCTTCCTCAAGACTTTTATTCACCCGTAGAGAGTCTTCCTCAGAATTATCTTGTTCTTGTATGATCATAAAAGGTTTCCTCTTTTCAAGTATCCTTCCAAACCTAAGTTGAACATCACTAAGGTCTAGAGGAGTAATTAAATAAGTTGGAAACTGTTGACCTTCTATCATGTATGTATTCTGAGGGTTTTTATTATTGGGATTTGGTATGGGTTGAGCTGGAAATTGATTGGATTTTTGAGGGAATGGTAATGGAAGTGGTTGATTTTGATGTGGTTGGTTCTGATGATGTTGTTGAGGATTTTGTTGAAGATTTTGAGGAAAATTTTGTTGAGGATTTTGAGGATAAAAATGTGGATATGGTGGATAGGATGGTGGATACTGATAGTATGGAGAGTATCTTCCATAGGGAATTTGTGTTCCTTGTGCCCAAGATTGAGATTGATTTTGAAATTGGGGCCAAGGTTCCTGCCAAGAATTCCAAGGTGGAGGTTGATTATACATTTGATCATGGAATCCTTGTGTCTGAGGTCCCTGCCAAGGTCTTCTAGATACAAAATTGAGAGACTCTGTGGAATCTGTAGGATTTTCCTCCTGAAAGACAGCCTTGAGACAAGGAAGAGAAGGACAATTCTTGGTCTCATATTTCTCAGAACAAATGACACGGGTTTCTACAACTTTTACATCCAAAGGACACTCTCTCAAGGCATGTTTCTTTCTACATTTGGGACAAAAGATTGCCAAAGCATCAGATTCAGGCTTTTGCTTGTTTTGTATCTTAAGGGTGTCTATTTGTTCACTAAGACTCCCTAAGATGTCAGATTTAAAATCATCAAGCATGTGTCTTATTTCTGATCTACTTACTGTCCCAGAAGCAGATTTACTTGCTCTTGCAAGAGCAGGATCTCTTGGACCTTTGGCAGTTTTAGATTTCCCTCTGGAAAGGTTGATACATAACTCAGATATTTCAGGTAATGTGAGTTGTGATATATCCCATTTTCCCATCATGTTAAGAATATCCAACCATTCATCCCTAATTGTTTTCAACAAAGGAGCTTTTAAGGTGTCTTGATCTAGATTTTCCATTTTTTCCCTTTTGATGTTGTAATTAAATCTTTCCAACAAATCTTCTAAGTTTTCATCTTCTTTTTGTAACATCTTGAACACTTCTTCCTTATGATTAACCGGCATACAATAATCCAAATATCTCTCTAGAAATTCTTGTTTCATGTCTTCCCATGTTCTAATAGAACTACTGATTAGACTCATAAACCACTTCAATGCTTCTCCCTTCAAAGTTGAAGGAAATAATTTCAGTTTTTGAGCATCTTGTAAGTAGTCATAAGTCCTACACAGCACTTCAAATTCGAATAAGAAAGTTTCAGGATCTTCAGTTTTAAGTCCATAGAAGTTTGGAAGGACGGAGGGTGAAATGTTTTTCATGGTTGTATTGGTTTCTTCATCAAGTATAGGGAACCCAAAAGAGCTTCCTATTCTACCTCTTCCTCCATTTGCACCTCTACCTCCTTCTCCTCTACCTCCTTCTCCTCTACCTCTACCTCTTCCTCCAAATAGTGTGTTTTCTCCATTAAAAACTCCTCCTCCTCCTTCTTCTGCCATGGTTGACTCTCCTGTGGAAGTGGAAAGGTTTGTGTCCCTAACAGGAGTTTTTAGATCTTCTTCTATGGCAGGTTCAGCGGATGAAGTGGAAGGTTTCTCTAATGGAATATCTGATTTCAGGTCTTCTAGAAGTCCAGGATCAAGAGAGGATGGAATATGGGTATGAGTTGAAGGTGTACTAGCTCTGGATCTAGATGAAACAAGTGGTGTTCTAGAAATCAAAATTCTGCCTCTGTTGCTTATAAATCTCCCCCTTGAATCTCTCTCTCTACGCATAAAATTGTTTTTGGATGCTAAGAAACAAAGGTTACCTAGTTTTCACTTCCCCGGCAACGGCGCCAAAATGTTTGGTCTCAATCTAGTCTCCTAAACTGAGCTCATTTAATTGTCAACCAGGGTTGGTAAACTGCTAAAGTGAAGTGTACTGTATGTACCTAGGTGCTTGTTTCTTAATGCGTTGTATGTAGTGTTTTGTGATGTTTTTGGTCTTTTGTAATGATTTATGATGTTTTTGGTCTTTTGGTGGTTTTATGTTCACAAGAAAGATGACTAGAAAGCTAATGGAAAGGAGCTGGTGATTAAAAACAGAGCGAAGCCTAATTAGTTGATGACAAATGACAAATGCAATTGCAAATACTGAAGCAGAATCAAATCTAAATTATGACTAAGCAGAAATAAAGCTTGATAATGACTTCTAAGGAAATGATTCAAAACATAAACTCAACTTGAGAAATGATCAACTAAATATGCAAATCCTCCTAACTAAACAATTTAAACAACTAACTTATAATGATGCAACATTTCATCCTTGATTAGAGATTTGTTGAAGCAAATTTGGAATAAAACATTTATACCATCATAAGATCTTCTATTCTAGGACTAGTTCCTAACTCTATTCTGCAATTTAATTGAATGTCACAAAACCTTACTCAAGAGTTATTGATTTATTTTCAAAGTAGTCTTTTGAGGGAGGGCTCTGTTTATGAAATGATAAGGAAATTGCAGAGGTACTTCAGGCCTTAAAATGATGTTGTCTTCTGTTCATATGGTTATAGATCAATTGTAGATTTTAGAACAAGAAGATGTTTGTAAATAATGAAGGTTGTTTTGTTAAGTTTAACAACTAAAATAGTCTAATATGCAGTGAATGACAATTGAATATGGAGTGCAAGTGCAATGAGTTAATCTAAGAATAAACTTAAGATGCCACTAATCTAAAACAATGTTGAACTACAAGTCATTATCAAACCCAAAATAGAACAACTGAGCATGAATTAAGTGCAATGAAACTCCGGAGTATCCTAACTATGCTATCATGCATTATTCTATGGAATTATACAGTCTGTTTGTCCATCATTATTGATATTTTGGAAGAGTTCCTTCTTTTGGAAGAGATTTTAGAACAATTTTGACTGTGTAATTGAGTGCAAATGCAAATGTAAAGACTGAAAGCAATGAACAACTAAGATATCATAGCCATCTCCTACTCATCATTAAGATATTTTTGACAAGCGTTTAAGAGCAAGAACAACTATGGTACTTAGTGAAAACACACAACTAAAACATTCAAGATCACAATCATGCTTAAGACAGTATAAAGATTTCTTGGAAGAGTTTCTTCTTGTGGAAGAGTGCTTATCATAAGTATAACTGTGATGGTGAATAAAAGAGACTACAATTAAACCCTACAATACTATAGCCATTTCCCATTCATCATTATAATCTTTTGGAAGAGATTTTTCTTTTGGAAGAGTTAGAATGAGTATAACCACAGTAGCTAATGAAAACAACTACTAATTCAAATTCAAAAACGTAAAGGCAGCTAGAATACTTATCTAAATTACGCAAATAAATCCGTGCAAGAGGCAGGGGCCCTCTACCACCTGACGGAATCTAACTTCAAATCAAATCAACGCTTTCAAAACAACACTGTCTGCTTCATTAAAAGTGAAATAACTTGAACAGAGCACTCTGCGTCTTCAGAAATGTAGCACAGAATCTAAGCAAAATCTAGAACAAAATCTAGCCTAGCTCTCGGTTTCCCAAGTGTTTATATAACAAATGTAAATAACAAGACTTGCAACAATTTCGGGAACATTGTCTTTCCTTATCGGAATCACATTAGGACTCTTGAAGTGGCTGCGTAACAAGGAAATGGACATCTGGACTAAGACAGTCCTATTAGAAGTCTGTCTTCTTAAATGTGTTCCCACGTATCAAAACCATACCCAGAATTTGTTTCTTCCTCCATGATGAGCAACGAACCATGTAGACATGACGTGGATTATGCCCATATGCGGTTTTTCTTGAGAGGCCACCTGGAACATACCCAAACGTGAAGACAGCTGCAGAATCGCCGGTTAGCTACGAAATGTCTGCATTCTGCAGCTAGTTCCGGTCAAAATGCATTATAATGACAAAAATCACAAAATTTAGCAAGTTAGTCATGTTAATCATTCTAAAAGTAATTTTAACTAAATTCATTGATCAATTGGGTCTAGGATAGCAATGGACAAGGGAAAATGAGGTAAAGTAAGATGAAAGAAAGCACAATTTTGAAGCTCAACACCAGGATTGTGGCATGATCATAGGACAGAAACACAGAGAAAAGGTGTTCAGATTGTAAAGGCAAAGATGACTGAGAATGAGAAATTTCATTTTCATGAACTAGAGCAAAGAAACATATTTGAAGAGGATGATGCAGAGGAGAGACTAACTAACAATCTCAAGGATTGTTTGAAGGATTGGAATCAGCATACTGATGTGCTGATTGAGGAGAAAAGAAATTTGGGACAGCATACTGAAGTGCTAGCAGAGGAGAGAAAGGCACTGAGGCCTTATGAATTTTGCTTTAACAACTGTTTTTTGAATGCAGATATTATTGATGCTGAAGATAAATTGACACCATTGGGCAGTCAATTAAAGGGAGAAAATAATTTTGTGGGATATTTTAATCCACGGAATGGATAATTTAAGTTGCTGGAGATATTGTTGAATCTGCAGGATTCTGTGCAAAAGAGAGAACCTCAATTTCAGAATTGGGGATTGCATAATGTGAAGACACAATGGAATAAAGACAGTGAAGAATTTCTAAGTCTTGAGAGAGACTTAGAGCTACTGAAGAAAAAATTGGTGACTAGATCATCAATTGAACCCATTGGGTCTTGTGATTTAAAAATTAACAAATTGGTTATGTTGACAAGTATGGCAGAAAATAATCCATCTTTTGGAGTTGTTTTGAAGGATGATGAATTGTTGCAGAAGGGGGAAGGTGAGGCTGTCATGCCTCCTGTAAAGGAAATTGTTATTTCTACAAATGACAAGAAGGAAGAATTGGCTTGTCTGATCGACCAAGAGAAGCTTGTGGGATAGATTTTTGAAACTGCTACAACAGTGGAAGATCGGAGTTTTACTCTGATAGAAGATGAAAATGCAGTACTTGAAGAACTTGATTTGATTGACAGAATCAATCAGGAAGAAGGAAGACAATTGATGAAGATTGTTGAGGAAGAAGAAGGAGAACATGTTGAATTCAAATTGCAGCATACTAATGATGTGATACTAGTACAAAATAAGTGGTTGAATTGTTTCCAAAAAACATTTGGAAAAGAGAGTGAAATGGCAGAACAACAGCTTGGAGTGTTGTTGGAAGGAATTTTAGAGCAACAAATTGAAGTGTTGCCAGAAGAGGAGGAAGAGGCACAAAGGATTTATAATTTTGATGTTTGTTTTATGACTGCAGGTACTGAAAGAAGAACTAAGGGATGTTTATTCCAGGAGAAAAAGAGAGATGTTGACAGTGACTAGCAATTTAAATACTAGTCCAAGAGATTGCTGCAGTTAGGGGCTGAAGAAATTGTCATGTATGACAATCAGGAAGAGTTTTACTGTTGCAGAGAGCAAGAGGGTATGGATGATTGGGTGGCAGCTAGGACAGTAGTACGAACTGAAGAAATAAGAACTCAGCAAGCAGAAGCAGAAGTAGAAGTTCATAAATCAAGATGGAGCAGTATCCAGCAATCAGAAGACATATTGGATGAAGAAATTGCATTAATAAAAATATTGATGGTGAGAGTGTTTCAGAAGAAGACAACAGCACGAAAACAAAGAAGCAGCAGCAGCAAAAAGACAGAGAGAGAATATAAAGGTGCAGCAAGTGGAAATATGCAGCATAAAGTATGGAAGCCTGGAGGAGTGAAAAAGAAGAATGTTGCAGCAGATGATCATCTGCAGAACAAAGTATGAGATCCAGGTAGACAAAGATGAAAGCACATGATCAGGAGATCATGAACCATTTTAACCTGGGGAGTCTGATGCAGGGGCATTAGGCCCAAGACAATATTTTGTATATAGATAGATATAGGGGGTCTTATATTTTACTTGCTCATGTAATTATTGAATAAATTGAGAGATTTTAGTTAAATCTGGGGAGAATCGTAACTGCCCTCGAATGATTAGAGGACAGGAGAATTTGGTTAGTTGGACTATGAAGAGTCAGTTCAGTTATCTAGGAGTTCGGCTAAAATTAGGATTTGAGGAGTTTGTCAAATAATTGTAGGAATCTGAATCGATTGATTCCCTATTTGTATAAAAATAAGCCTCTGTGGCAGAGTCCTGCAGACCTGCATCGAGCTGCATAGAGTTAGTGAGCAGGAGAGATAGAGTAGGATGATAGGAGACCGGCAGATTGAATATCTGGCATGTGTAAAGAGTTTTGTAAGTAACCTCATGCATATGATATGGAAGAATTGGTTTCAATAAGATCTGTGCATTTTTTGATTTAAGTCGGTGTGAATATATGTGTGTGTTCTTGATAATTGACTTCCTGTGGCAATATGAAAACCTGTGATTGGATTATGTGTATATAGGTTGTTTGAATTCTCTGTGGAACACAAGTTAACTATTTAGAACTTATGAGCAGTGTAAGCTCTGTGTAAATGGGGTTAATTGTGATTCTGCATAGGGTTGAAATAAATTGATGTTAACTGAAAGTCGTTTATTATGCTTGGGCCATACCTGTAGAAGTCAATAGAGGGATTATTATTTGGTTTAAAGGCTGTGCGTTAGGCTTTGAATTGCATGAGAAACTGCATAAAAATGTGTGAATACACTCCGTGAGGGAGGAGTTAGGCAATCGATGTAATGTCGACATTGTGATTTTGGGTCGAAGATTTGTAACTCTCCTTGAAGGACTGTGTAATAGAGGTTCTGTTGCAAAGAATATAATGGTGAAGAATCAGGACTCGAAGCCCTTGTGGCCTTTCCCTGGAATAGAAGTCGATTCATAAACTATGAACCGACGTCCAGAGAAGCGGTTGAATTATAAAGGAACGGAGTTGTGGAAACGAATGCGTGTGAGTTAATAGAATGTGGAAAAGGCGGAACCTTGAATCAGAAGTGGAACCAAGAGATGAACAGTGAAATCGGAAGGCGAAGACCAACGGTTTTCACGCAAGTTAAGGGGCGGTAAGTGGAATTGAGGAATTTAACGCGATATCACAAACCCAATGACGCGACTCCATAGGTGGTTTCTAAAAACCACTTACATCGCGTGAAATTTGAGAGATAGCCTCCACGTACTTTCATAGCGCAATATCCCTTTGTGATTGTCGGATCACCGAAGTTGACCCGACGTTGTCTCGACCGTTAGATGTGAAAGGGAGGTTAACAACTGGGCCCCAATTCATCGCACAAAGTTTGAGGTTTAAAACCCGTGCATTTAATCTACGCGATATTCGTTGATTGCCGTCAGATCAGTTGGATGGGGCACGACGAGATTGAGACCATCGGATGAAAATGGTATGTATGCTGTGGGTCCAATATTGTTTTATTGTTGGCGGTTTATTTGTAATCAAGTCGGGGTTGTGTAAGAACGAATGTATATATGTGGTGTGTGAATAATGCGTGATGGTTCATACGATATTGTTGTTTTATATCTAAATGCCTTGGTATTAAATCAACTAATCCAAACTTAGGAGAGGTGGTATATTACGAGGTTTAGTTGAACTAAAGTCAAGTTTTTAAGGTCGAATGTACAAGGTTGGTTAGTGAACGCCGCGAAAGCGTGAAATAATATGGCCAATATATATATATGTATCTTAAGGAAATGTGAATCTGAATAATATTCGGATTAATAAAAGTATGTTGACCATTATATTGGATATATAATGTGTGGAATGAAAGGTTGAGTTCACTTTAATAAAGAGGGCTTATAATAGAGTTATTTGAGTTTTACATTGGCTCACCTTTTATGAAGTAGGTTCTTCTATGGTTTATAACCACATAATTATTAGAAAAAGAGGGCTTTCGCTTAGGTAAGAGATTGTATGGCTTCATGAATCATAATGAATGATTTTCTGCAATCAAAAGGTTGGGCAGTGAATTTTGAATGCATTTTATACACAGCTTGAGATTGAAATATGAATAAACAGGGACTATGGGTTTTATCCGCCATCAGAGAGGATCTCTCTACTCATTCGTTTTACATTTTCCTCCGTGGCTGCGGCGAAAGCAGTGCCGGCCGATGCTATCATCACCGGGTTAGTCCTAGTATCCAAGACTATATCTTTCTCTGTTGCGGCTGTGGATGGGGTGGAAGGGTTTCGTGCTAGACATCTCCTTTTCTCCTATCGGATCTTGAAGGAGAACTGATCATATGTGAGCCTTGTAAGGTTAAAAACTTCTTCCTCTTGCCCTTCGTAAGAGTTTGGCTCGGAGAGTGCAGAACGTGTATTGACTACAGGCACTTCAATGGGTTGTAGCTCAGTCTGTGATTCTGTAATTGGGGGGGATGTCTCGGTGTTCTTTAATATTCGATCCTCCTCTTCTTTTCTTTTCCTTTCTTCCTCTTCTTTCTGAAGCTGCTCTGCTTCTGCCTTTTCCTATTCTGCTTTCTGTTTGCGCTCTGCATTTTGCCGCTGCTTCCTGTTCTGCCTTCTACTTGCGTTCAGACTCTGCCACTGCTTCGTGTTTTGCTTTCCACTTTTGTTTTGATTCTGCCGCTGCTTCCTGTTCCTCTTTCTTCTTGCGTTCAGCCTCCACTTGATCTAGTTCTCTTTTGAGCTGTCGTTCCGCCTCAGCCTCAACCTCCTGCTCTTCCTTTCTTTTTCGGGCTTCTTCTTCCTGCTTCTTCTTTTTCTCTGCCTTCAGGCTCTTTTTACACTTTTCTTCATCCTCTTTTGTCTTCTTTTCAGTTTCATGCTGAGCTTTGGCCTCTTGCTCTTTCTGTTGGGAAGTAGTGTTGTGGCCTGTGCTGGTTCGAGGCTTCTTGGCCTAATAAGAAGAAGCGCCTCCTAATTCACAGATTCTTTCCTCCAACATGTGATCATTTGGATCTTCGTGATCGGTCCACGCCTCGGGGGAAAGTTGCCTATCCGCGTTATACCAGTTTCTTTTCTCATCCTCATATGGGCACTCAGTGTGTTGGTAGCTCCATTTTAACTTAGCCCGCTTACAGTGATTAGGGACTATCCTCTCTGGGTCACATGTCTGGTGATCCAATAGCCCTAGGTGAAAACTTCTCATTTCTTCTGCCTCTACGTCTACCTCTCTAAAATCCTTGACCGTGTAGGCAATGATGGTAAGAGGCAGTGTAGGCCACGTCTTCTTCTTATCTTTAGTCAAGACTTTTGAGAAGTCGGAAGTCATCTGGAAACAAACCTCCCGAAGGAGCATTTTATCCGTAACATACCGGGGCATAACGTTGGGAGTCTTGAATGAACCAAAGACTCGAATAAAGGTATATTTGGTGAGTGGGAACCAATGTGCCACCTTGACTACCATCTCCATGGCTCGCCAAGACATGCATGGAGTGTCTTGGCCGAACAATTTCCTGTAGAGTGTCGGGATGAAGATTTGCAAGATTGGCTCTATGTCTTGCTTATACCGGGAGTCCCAAAATACTTTCGTCTCTAAGTGGACTGGGTGTGCCTGCTCTAGATCCCAGTTGTGGGCCCATCCCTCAAAGTGGCACCGGGAACAAACAACATCCAACAATTAGGAAGCCATGTAGAATTCAGAGGAATATCCCTCCTCTGGTGCTAGTGCCGAGGATATGTTTGTCTGGAGAGACACCATCAGCATGTTGGCCCAGTTGAACCGAGAGCCATGCACAGTGACATAATCCATCAGGGATACCCACATGCCGCTGAAAGTGGTGGCATCGGGATGACCGTATATCCTGCAAAGCATAGCGGCCACCAGCTTATATACCTTCCTAAGACCTGCCATTGGATATTCCTAATCTTTCTTGGCTTTGAACTTTTCGGGCTCCTCCCACCATTTTTTCAGGGTATCTTTTATGGCAACTGCGTGGGTGGTGGCCCATTCTTCTGTTAAGACCTGCTCTCGTTCAGGCAGTGCATAGTAAAACTGAGCATCCGAGCCCTTGAGACTCACAAATTCTTTGCCTTCATAGTCCTGAATTACCCACTTTTTGGGGTCGATGTTTTGTATAATCCACTCAATGACCTCCGCGCATGGGAATATAGTAGGGTGGGCACCTGCATGGTGGAGCCTCGACCTTTTAACTTGTATATATGCTTGTCGGTTGGGGAGGTCTTCTGGGAATTTCGGCTGAGAAAATTCCTGGTACACTTGATACCAACGCATGTTGTCCCCCTTAGAAAATGTACACGAGGTGTCCCTGTAGATCGGGGACGGGGAAATTGGTATATCCATTTCTATGTCTTCTATTTTTGGGCTCTTGTTTTTTATGCGGGCCACCGGAGGTCCCATGTCACTGGAGTCTGAAGAGACGGGGACACACTCTAAGTCTTCTTCGATTTCACCTATCATGTTCATAAAAGAATCCCAAGATAAGAAAGATGCCATAATGATAAAAGCTTAGGCACAATTTATTAACTTTTCCTCATTGAAGACATGGGAAGGGGCGAGTTAGCGACCTGCGACTGGGTCGCCGGGTCACGAGGGTCGTGAGGTTAAAACTTTCAGGAAGAAGCGACTTTGCGACCTTGCGACCTTGCGACCAGGTCGCGAGGTCGTTGGGTCACAAACTCTTGGCAGATCGAGGAGAGTGCGACTCTGCGACTTGCAACCAGGTCGCGAGGTTGCAAGGGTCGCGAACAATCAGATTGGTGGGCGGCTGCGACCTGGTGACTCAGCGACCGGGGTCGCAGGGTTGCGAGTCGCGCTAGGGCTAGACAGGGTTTTTTAGCACGCGACGCGGTCCACTACGCTATTGCGATGTTTTTTTTCCCTCTAACTTAAAGTAAAGCAAGGCCAAGAAGGCTATCAAACAAAAGATGGGAAGCAGTTTCAGGAAAGAAACACATACAACAAGGAGGCTGGATGTGTTGTGGTTCCAAGGTTATGCAAAGGGGAGAAGTGTCAGGGTGGTTAGGGCACCTAGATTCCTAAAGGGTTGAGAGGAGGAAAGATAGATGGTTTTAAAGCCCTAGGTATATGTAACAGGGCAACAAAGTAAAAAAGGAAACAACAAGAGGAAACGACAACTTACTCGAGAAAATCGCGCTCCAGTCGGCCTGTCAGAGGCATTTTTCTCTCTCTGTCGCATGAACAAAATGTGACCTAGCAACCCTTCTATTTATAAAATGGTCACGTGTGCGAGCCATTAATGAGGTCGCTAGGTCGCACTATTTTGAGTTTTACGGGAGGTGCGACCTCGTGACCTGGGGGGTCGTGGGGTCGCGATTTTTCAAAATCTAAGAGATCTGCGACTTAGCGACTTAGTGACCCAAGCAGTCGCGGGGTCGCTAGGTCGCATATTTTGGAAAAAGAACCATTTTGCGACTCAGTGACTCTTAACCTTTCAGATTTTAAAATAGCTTTTTCGATGCTCAGGGGCTCTAAAAAATTTTAAAGGGTGGATTTTGGAGGGTGTTGTAGAGGCTACAACAAATGGAAATTCACTGGTCGGGCCTAGAACCTATACTGATGATTTTCCTTGGTGGGGGGAGGGAGGGGCCTTAGGAAGCTGTTCCTTTCACCTTAAGGTCCCCACTACCTTGCCTTTCGCACCTTGCAAGGTTGCTTTGCATGCTTGCCTGTTTAGGTGCTAGTTGACCAAGTTTCATTGCTTCTAGTTTTCGGATCGAAATGTTGGAGCACTTCAGGGATTCATAGGATCCGGTATGATTATTTCGTCCTCATTGTGTTGCTCCGCTGTCTGCGAACCTCGCAGTCCGGTGGAGTCACTGCCTAGGAGTCACAGACGTTGCTCCACTGCCAGCGAGCCTGGTCGGTACCCCGGCGGAGTCGTCGCATCGCCTCTCTGCGCAGGAAGCCTTTCTCAATACTTTACCCTTTATTGGTGTGCTATTGCACTTATTTTAAATGTGCCCGAGGCAATTATTTAGGTGTGCTCATGGCACTTATTTGAGAGAGGCAATTTTTCCTGGGCGGATGAGGGATCCCGACTTATTTTACTTGCAAGAGAGGTTTCTCCTGGTCTGTATGAGGACTTTGGGTTTTCCCGGATATCTTTATGTCGCCTGAAGTTAGCTCTGTTCCCTTCCAGTCTAGTTGCCACTTTAACCGATTTTATTTTCACATACACCCTTTCAAGCTTGCTAGGTGAGCCACCCGCGCTTAGTAGCTCAAACTAGGTCATGTATCACCTTTGGGTGTCAATCACAGGCAAGCTCCTGCCATCTTTGTGAACTTCGGAAAGACTTATCATCAGCAAAGATCTTGGTGCAGTGTGCCAATTTCATGACTTCTACAATGCCTTCCACCTTATTGAAGGACGCCTACAAAACAAAGACTAAAACATAAAACAATAAAATATGGTACAGGGGTGGGACGAACCTCCGAGGGCTATTAGGTGAAGTAATGCTTGAGGTCATGCCCATTTACCAGGAGGACCTCGATTCTTCCCTCTAGAGTTTGTAGTCTAAAGGTGTGGGTACCTAGCTTCTCCTTAATCTGGAATGGACCTATCGAAAGAGCTTGAAATTTGGAATGTTTCCCTTTGTCTTCGTGAGCTTTATCCCATTTAAGAACAAGGTCCCCTACTTCGAAAGTTTTACTCCCGGCGGATTTTTTATCAAACCATCTCTTAATCCGGTTTTGGTGGGTGGCGAATTTTTCCCGGGTTTTTTGCCTATCCTCCTCAAGTCTCAGTAATGTGTCGATTCGGGCCTGTAAAGTGGGGCATGGGGTGCCATGGCTTTCTTGGGATAGCTAGAGGACAGAAAGAGATAGGTGGGGAGGAAGGACAACCTCTTTTCCATATACCAGAAAATACGAGGAGGTGCCGAGCGAGGATTTGGGTGTGACCCGGTCAGCCCAAAGGGCATTATGGAGAGCATTATACCAGTTTCGCTGGTGGGACAACATAGTCTTTTTTATGATGCGGATAAGGTTTTTATTGGTCGACTCAGCTAACCCATTTCCTTGGGGGTAATAATTTGCAGAGTGTTTAAGTACAATACCATTTTCCAAAGCAAAATCATACAACTTGAAAGACAAAAAATAAGTTGCATTGTCAAAAACAAGTGAAGTTGGAATGCCAAACCTGGTTATGATAGAATGAGTGAAAAACTCTATTACCTCTTGATCATTGATTTGGCATAATGATATCGCTTCAACCCACCTGGTGAAATAGTCAGTAGCGGTGAGGATGTATTGGTGTTGCTTGGAGGAGTGCGGTAAGATTTCTCCAATCACGTCCAACCCCCACTATTGAAAAGGTTCCTCTACTGCCACTGACTGTAATGGAGCGGCTGGTCGTGCTTCTCGATTGGAAAACTTCTAACATTGGGTACACTTCCGGACATATGCGTGAGCATCCTTGAAGAGGGTTGGCCAATAGTAGCCTGCGCGCATTATTTTGTGAGCAGTGGTATCGCCTGCAAAATGTCCTCCGGCTAGTCCATCGTGTAGTTCTGTAAGGATGCTTTGTGCTTCGTCGTGTTCCAGGAAGTGTAGTAGAACTCCATCGTAATGTTTCTTGAAAATTTTTCCTTGTATTAATTGGTAGGATGCAGCCTTTATCCTTATTGGGCGTTTCTGCCGAGCAGTCAAGACAGGATCCATTATGTCATGGGCCAAATATTCCAGAATGTCAGAGTACCAAGAAAGGTTCCTCTGCTGAGGTGCGTGGTCACTCTGATACATGTAGATTTCTTGTTCCCAGCATTCTTCTTCAACCCTGGGTGAACTTGCAGCCTCCGCAGCCATTTGGAAAAGTCCTTGCCCTTTGACAGTATGTGCCGGTTTGAACTCCAGGTCATACTCTTGTAGACATGTCATCTAGTTTCCTCATCTCTTTCCCAGTTCTTGCTGCACGAAAAGTGAGCAAACAACTGGGTGAGGGATGAACATTGTGAAATGGTTCTTCAAGATGTATGGTTGGAAATGCTTGACCACTTTGTATACTGCGTAAGCCTGCTTGTGGATCTCGGGGTAGTTCAGTTCAGCGCCTTGCAACCCAGTACTCATGAATGATATGGGTCATTCATCATTGTTAGCATCCTTTTGTATGAGGACAGTCGCAAGTGATGAGTCTGACGTGAAGGTATACAAGATGAAACTTTTAATGAAGTCTGGACTGTGGAGAGAATGTGCTTCTGCAATGGCTTGCTTGATTTTGTTGAAAGCCTCCTTCTCCGGTGGGTTCCATTTGAAAATCACATTCTTCTTGATCATCCCCTGCAAAGGCCTGACTATTTGGGAAAAATATGATACAAATTTCCGTACGAAGTTGATTTTCCCAAGGAAAGATTGCATGGCCCTTTTGCTACTCGGAGGTGGAATTTTGGTGATGATCTTTGAACAATACCGTGCTTGGTTATGATATGGCCTAGAAAATTCCCCTCTGACACGGCAAAAACACTTTTCTTTGGGTTGAGTGAGATCCCATACTTCCTGCATCTTTCGAAAATCTTCCTGAGGTGGCGTAAGTGATCGCCCCGGTGTTTCGAAAACATGGTGAGGTCGTCCAAATATACCACCACGCTTTGTCCTATTAGACCAAGGAAAGCTATATCCATGGCCCATTGGAAAATTTCCCCAGCATTTATCAATCTGAAGGGCATGCCCCTGAAGCTATAGCCCCATCATTTATCAATTTGAAGGGCATGCACCTGAAGCTATAGCCCCATCATTTATCAATCGAGACGTCCCCCCCAATCACAGAATCACAGACTGAGCTACAACCCATTGAAGTGCCTGTAGTCAATACACATTCTACACTCTTCGAGACGAGCTCTTACGAAGGGCAAGAGGAAGAATTTTTTAACCTTACAAGGCTCACATATGATCAGTTCTCCTTCAAGATCCGACAGGAGAAAAGGATATGTCTGGCACAAAACCCTTCCGCCCCATCCACAGCCACAACAGAGAAAGATATAGTCCTGGATACTAGGAATAACCCGGTGATGATAGCATCGGTCGGCACTGCTTTTGTCGCAGCCATAGAGTAAAATGTAAATCGAATGAGTAGAGATATCCTCTCTCTATAAAATAAGTTACAAGAATCAGAGAAAAGAGAGGCAAGGGCAGAGCAAGAAAAGACAGCGTTAAAGGAGGAGATCCAACAGCTCCAAGACAAAATCGCTCTTGTTAACGAAGTACCGCTCATTGTCCGAAGAGAGCTAGATGTATTGGAGGTCACCATGAGGCAGGTCTATGGGGAAATGTTCACTATAAAACAAACAGTTGCCCCCCTAATGAGAGCCCAAGCAGAGACTAAGCAGAGGAGCGAGCAACTGAAGGAGGCTTTTGCCGCTCTAGACAGAATGATAGAATGGATAGGTCGGTACCCCCAGGTCTGGAGAAATTTCCCAAGAAATACTGGATCCATACCAAAGATGCCAAGGTCCAGATTCGGATTAAAATGCAGTCCAAGGATAAGATATCCAAGGACCTAGAAAAGGTAATGGCGGCATACGAGCATTTGATCAGCGGCATCGACTCAATGCACACCCTACACCACATTCCTTCGCTGGGTACATTGAATGAGGAAAATACATAGGGGCAGGTGGATTAGGAGATTCATACATTTCTACAACCTATTAGATAGGCCGCCACCACTCCTGATCTTGCAGCATCGCAAGAGAACTTGGGTAAATTCATTGTTACACCAGTTTGGATATACACTAAACTGACCTCTTTAGCCAACCAAGTCACACTCAAAAGAGAAACTCTGATCCCAAATGCCTTGGAGTGTCTGCATCGGTTAAGGGAAGAAGTTCCCTTGATTTCCCCAATAGCTGCAGATTATCGTGTGTGGCAAAACTTTCTCAGAGAGCAACAAGCTGATGCCCCTGACCTCACGATCACACACACATTTCCATGATCAAATGGCAGTAGGTCGCAGGTCACACTTGGCAGTAGGTTGCAAGTCGCACTTTGCAACTGGGTCGCAGGTCGCAGCCTTCGTTCAGGTCGCAGGGCAGCCCAACAGTTGGAGAGGCGAAAAGTCAGGAAGCCCAAAGGGCAAGTTTTGGTCTATAAAAACTTCCTTCTGGAAGATTGTAAGGATCTTTTTTTTAGGACTCAAAGAGTTAGAAATCATTCTATAGAAGGACTACACAATGTTGAATACGAATACAGATACTTGTTAAATTCCTTTTGGATCTGATGTGGTTTGATGCGTGAGCACTATGAGTATTTTGTTTTCAGTTTCTAATATCTTTTGATTAATGAAACTGTGATTCTAATTACATCATTGATGCATTACAGTTTTCTAAATGTGTGTTAATGGTGCTAAGTTTATTTTTCTTCCTCAATGAATGTTAATAACTTTGTTTACTGACATTTATATTTTCCCCAAAACCATTTAAGGAAGTGAAGGGTGTTCTGCCATAAAGAATTGTTTCTTCTGTGGTTAGAAAAACGTACAAGCATGACCCTAATGATATGTTGTTGACAGTATCTCCTTTTGGCCTCATGCTTCATTATTCAGCTCGCTACGCATAGTGTTATATCTTCATTTAACTAATCAATCATGTATCTTGTACCGTCCGAATAATTGTGTGTCCGCAGGTTTCTAAAGCAATAATGAGACCCAAGGAAAGGAGGATTAAGTGGTAGCCGGACCCACACCCCGGACGGGATCCCCATTCCAAACGGTTTAGAGTCTAGTTGGGACTTTTTGCCGGGGAAATCCCCTTGCTGTTGGCTGGACAGTTTTTCCTGTCAACAAAATTGGCGCTAGAAGGAGGGCATGTCTCGATGTTCTTTAATATTCGATCCTCCTCTTCTTTTATTTTCCTTTCTTCCTCTTCTTTTTGAAGCCACTCTTCTTTTGCCTTTTCCTGTTCTTCTTTTTGCTTGCGCTCTACTTTTGCCGCTGCTTCCTATTCTGCCTTCCGCTTGCATTCAGCCTATGCCACTGCTTCCTGTTCTACTTTCCGCTTGCGTTCTGCTTCTGTCACTGCTTCATGTTCCTCTTTCTTCTTGCGTTCGGCCTCCACTTGATCTAGTTCTCTTTTGAGCTGTCGTTCTGCCTTAGCCTCTGCCTCCTCCTCTTCCTTTCTTTTTCGGGCTTCTTCTGCCTGCTTCTTATTTTTCTTTGCCTTCAGGCTCTTTTTACACTTTTCTTCATCCTCTTTTGTCTTCTTTTCAGTTTCGTGCTGAGCTTTGGCCTCTTTCTCTTTCTATTGGGCAGTAGTGTTGTGGCCTGTGCTGGTTCGAGGCTTCTTGGCCTGAGAAGAAGAAGCACCTCCTAATTCACGAATTCTTTCCTCCAATATGTGATCATCTGGATCTTCCTGATCGGACCACGCCCCAGGGGAAAGTTGCCTATCCGCATTATACCAATTTCTTTTCTCATCCTCATATGGGCACTCAGTGTGTTGGTAGCTCCATTTGAACTTAGCCCGCTTACAGTGATCAGGGACTATCCTCTCTGGGTCACATGTCCGGTGATCCAACGGCCCTAGGTGAAAACTTCTCATTTCTTCTGCCTCTGCCTCTACCTCTCTGAAATCCTTGACCATGTAGGCACCGATGGTAAGAGGCATTGTAGGCCACGACTTCTTCTTACCTTTAGTCAGGACTTTTGAGAACCCGGAAGTCATCTGGAAACAAACATCCTGAAGGAGCATTTTATCCATAACATACCGGGGCATAGCGTGGGGAGTCTTGAATGAACCAAAGACTCGAATAAAGGTATATTAGGTGAGTGGGAACCAATGTGCCACCATGACTACCGTATCCATGGCTCGCCAAGACATGCATGGAGTGTCTTGGCCGAACAATTTCCTGTAGAGTGTCGGGATGAAGATTTGAGAGATTGGCTCTATGTCTTGCTTATACCTGGAGTCCAAAAATACTTTTGTCTCTAAGTGGACTGGGCGTGCCTGCTCTGGATCCCAGTTGTGGGCCCATCCCTCAAGGTGGCACCCGGAACAAAAAACATCCAACAAGTAGGAAGCCATGTAGAATTAAGAGGAATATCCCTCCTCTGGTGCTAGTGTCGAGGATATGTTTGTCTGGAGAGACAACATCAGCATGTTGGTCTAGTTGAACTAAGTGTCGTTCACAGTGACATACTCCATCAGGGATACCCACGTGCTGCTGAAAGTGGTGGCATCGGGACGATCATATATCCTGCAAAGCATAGCGGCCACTAGCTTATATACCTTCCTAAGACCTGCCACTGGATATTCCTAATCTTTCTTGGCTTTGAACTTTTCGGGCTCCTCCCAACATTTTTTCAGTGTATCTGTTATGGCGACTACGTGGGTGGTGGCCCATTCTTCTGTGAAGACCTGCTCTCGTTCAGACAATGCGTAGTAAAATTGAGCATCTGAGCCCTTGAGAGTCGCAAATGCTTTGCCTTCATAGTCCCGAATTACCTACTTTTTGGGGTCGATGCTTTGTATAACCCACTCAATGACCTCCGTGCATGGGAATATAGTAGGGTGGGCACCTACATGGTGGAACCTCGACCTTTTAACTTGTATATATGCTTGTCAGTCGGGGAGGTCTTCTAGGAATTCCGGCCGAGAAAATTCCTGGTACACTTGATACCAACACATGTTGTCCCCCTTAGCAAATGTACACGAGGTGTCCTTGTAGATCGGGGGTGGGGACATTGGTATATCCATTTCTATGTCTTCTATTTCTGGGCTCTTGTTTTTTATGCGGGCCACCGGAGGTCCCATGTCACTAGAGTCTAAAGAGACGGGGACACACTCCAAGTCTGCTTCGATTTCACCTGTCATGTTCATGAAAGAATACCAGGATAAGAAATATGCCATAATGATAAAAGCCTAGGCATAGTTTATTAACTTTTCCCCACTGAAGACATGGGAAGGGGCGAGTTAGCGACCTGCGACTAGGTCGTTGGGTCGCGAGTTTAAAACTTTCAGGAAGAAGCAAATTTGCGACCTTGCAACCAGGTTGCTGGGTCGTAAACTCTTGGCAGATCGAGGAGAGTGCGACTCTACAACTTGCGACCGGATCGCAGGGTCGCGAGGTCGCAAGGGTCGTGAACAATCAGATTTGCGGATGGCTACGACTTGGTGACTCAGCGACCGGGGTTGCAGGGTCGCAAGGTCTTGAGTCGCGCTAGGCCTGGTCGGGGTTTTTTAGCACGTGACGCGGTCAGCTACACTATTGCGATGTTTTTTTTCTTTTTAACTTAAAGTAAAGCAAGGCCAAGAGAGATATCAAACAAAAGAGGGGAAGCAGTTTCAGGAAAGAAACACATATAACAAGGAGGCTGGATGAGTTGTGGTTCCAAGGTTATGCAAAGGGGAGAAGTGTCAGGGTGGTTAGGGCACCTCAAGTCCTAAAGGGTTGAGAGGAGGAAAGATAGATGGTTTTAAAGGCCTAGGTAGATGTAACAGGGCAACAAAGTAAAAAAGGAAACAACAAGAGGAAACGGAAACTTACCCGGGAAAATCGCGCTCTAGTTGGCCTGTCAGAGGCATTTTTTTCTCTCTGTCGCATGAACAAAATGCGACCTAGTGACCCTTCTATTTATAAAATGGTCGCATGTGCGAGCCATTAATGAGGTCGCTAGGTCGCACTATTCTGAGTTTTACGGGAGGTGCGACCTCGCGACCTGGGGGTTCACGGGGTCGTGATTTTTCAAAATCCAAGAGATCTGCGACTTAGCGACCCAAGGGGTTGCAGGGTCACTAGGTTGCAGATTTGGGAAAAAGAACCATTTTGTGACTCAATGACTCTTAATCTTTCAGATTTTAACTTAGCTTTTTCGATGCTCAGGGGGCTCCAAAAAATTTTAGAGGGTGGATTTTAGAGGGTGTTTTAGAGGCTACAACACCCGTCATTATAGTTCAAGGGATCACTATGCCTACGAGGTCTCCACCCTCTAGGATTTACCATGTAACACACCATTACTGGTCAAGGGATTCCTAGGCCCAATCAAGGGTACTCACCACTAATATTTACCGTGTATCCCTCCATTCACCGGTCGAGGATTCTTGGGTGAGGTTTTCACATCTAGTCTTTACCGTGTATCCCATATCGAGATTCCTAGGCCTTGTGAATAATCCCAAGAACACCCCACTAAGATTCAAGTCCATCCCGCAATCCAGCTAAACCAAACATGAGAACCCCATCACACCATGGCTATTCGGAAATTGCAAGGAAAGGATGAATAACATTGTCACACTTGGAAAAACCCATGATAATGGCATGAAGAGAACCAATAACACACATGCATGTACCATGCATGCCACATCTAGCAAGGAAATCAAACATCCAATTCGATACCTGCAAATAATCTCATTGTAGTTGCTTGATGTTGCTCTTCCTCGCTTGATCTTTGCTTCATTTTTCCTTCATGGTCTTTATTCTGGTTTCCTTGAATCAAGGCTATAATTGTCCAAGAAAACTCCAAGTTTCCAAGAGTGTGATAGAGAAAGGATAGAGAGAGAGGTCCTAATATGAACTGACAAAAGGTACCAACTGATCCTCATAATCCCTTTGATTAATGAGGCTTATATTTTCTTCAATTTTCCTTTCCTTAATTTTCCTCCTCACATGCAACCTGTGACCTTTCACCTTCCTTTTCTCTTAATTTCCATTATTCCATAAATAAAATTCCAATTAATTCCACTTTGCCTTTTTAAAGCCTTTGTCATTGCCTTTTCCAATTTTCTTAGCCATAATAAACCAAATGAACACCCACACTAGGATTTTTTTCCCAACATTTAGCTTGGAATAAGTGTCCCATGACCTTGGTTATTATTTTTCCTTTAGTAACTTTATTTACATGAATTTTTGACCGGGGTTGTTATAGCTATATCAAATGTTCAATAGATGAATATCGATAAGAATATTGGACAATAAAGAGAATAAGAAAACGAGTGATAAATTGTGAGGATATAGATGGAGAAGGTGAATGACAAAATGTTTGATATTGTTATCCCATTGATGCTAGTCATGATGGTTAAATATCTCACAACGTAGGATTCCACTAATGAATCCAAAACATAATGAAATTTATTATATATGATAACAAACTTAAATTTTATCAACATAAAATGCATCCAATATAATAACAATGTCTCCAAGACCCAACATGTTGATCATAGCCACTCGAGCATGTTTGACATTTGATCCAAAATCTTTTGCTTGAAATGCATGAAAGAATTACATGTGAAAATTGTAGCTTTAAATAAGAAACTTTAAAGGCATACACAAAAAAAGAGAGAATCAATTAACATCATGCATGAAGACACAGAGTTGATATCAGAGTTCGTCTAGGAGGGACTACATCTCTAGGCCCTACTCAAATAGTGGGGAGGCCCTACTTTCATTAAATGGAAAAAAATGAAAGTATAAGTACAAAAGGAGGAATTACACCCTTATACCTGCCCAATCTGAAATTGGCCGAAAATTGCAGACCTCTGATGACGAAATGGGAAGCACTGTTAGATTATTGGTGTCAAGTAGTGCAGAATCCATATAAAACTTGTCCCAATTTGAAAAAGTGAAAATCTTACCCCTCTGGAAAAATGGCTCAGATCATGGTTCTGCCCCCTCCTGCACACCGCTTAGGGTTCCACTACCTCGTTTTTTGTGCCCGCTCCTGTCTGTCCTTGGGCGCACTATAGAATGAAGTCTTAAGTAATGAATCGTTGGCAGAGTTTACAAACAATTCGTTTGGAGAGTTGGTTTAGGATCCGAATGTTTAGGAGGAGGTCAGGTGGTCAAACCCCGACCCCTCCACTTAAAGGCCGAAATCTGTTTTTTTTAATCCACATGCATTCTTCATTTTTTTAACAATTGTATTTAAATCCGCATTACAACTTTTTGATGTGGTTGGGGTTCGAGCTCGCATTGGGCAGCTCGCCCCCTTATCTCTCCGCCGTCAGTTCCGCTTTACGATAAGGATGGTGAGCGGTGGGTTCAACAACCAGCACCACCATAGTCCGTATATGGTTCTCATGGAGTGGCTCCATAAGGCAGTTGAGGGGTCTGGCGGGGTCATGGCCATTGACCCCTATATTTACTTATTTTTTTTGGTGACATGCGGAGGGGTCGATGGGGTTGGCCACCAGTCACCCCTTTTTTTATATATTTTTCGTTTAAAATAACAACAATGGCGTTTTTGAAAATTTGTTAATTTGACCGAAGGAGTCAAATTAACGACCCCACAATTTTTCCCGGAATCCTGCTAGGTTGGCCGGATTTCTTCCAAATTGTCGCCTCCTTAAGCTGCCACATCACCAAGTCAACCCTCAAACTTTGACTGCTCCTAACTTCTTCATACAGACTCAGAATTGAGTGTCGTCTGCGTTGTTGGAATCAGAATGAAGAGATATACAACCTGAACCTGGTTTGAAAGACCTTTGAACACTTTGATTTTTGATCCTCGTACTTAAGCCATTGGTACTTGTACCTGTTTAATCCACCTGGATCATAGCTCCACACTAAAGAGATTTTGGACCCCAAAAGCCTCATCAATCAATAGGAAAGTGAGGGAATTTCTCCCTCACCTTCTCCTTTTCAAGCCATTTATCTTTACTTGGGTGCATCCCTTTGAAACCAACACGAATATACTCCACATCTCCTTGTCGTGAATTCCTTGTTCTTCGATAGAGAATGATGTCCTCTGGCAGTTCATCGAGATATTCTGGTGCAAATTCATCCACTGTAGGAACTGATCCTACCTCCTCGATGTCCATAATCAACGGTGGTTCATAAAGCTTCAGGTTTTCGACATTCACGACTGAGTACATCTGCATGTATACAATCAAGTCGAGTTAGAAATAATTATTCCTAATCTTCTCCAATATGGTAAATGGACCATACTAGATTGGTCGCAATTTCTTGCCTTCCCCCTTCATTCGATCCTTGCTGATGTGGAACCACACTTTGTCACCAACTTGAAATTTATGGTCAAATCGGTGCTTATCGTGTCCGGCCTTATATCGGGCCTGACTCTTCTCCAACTGCTCTTGCACTGTTTGGTGAATTTTCTATAATCGTTGGATGAACGGCTATGCTTTGTCCCTGTCATCACGTCCACTGGCATCTTCATCCCTTCCATAAATCATGTCGAAAGGGTAATTTGGTAAGTAACCAAAGCATGTCTCAAAAGGTGAACACTGCATAGAGGAATGCACTGCTCGGTTGTAAGCGTGTTGCACATATGGAAGATGCTCATCCCACAACTTGGGATGTTTGCTGCAATAGCCCCGCTACAATTGTACCACGGTATGGTTGACAACCTCTTTCTGTCTATCGGTTTGTGGATGGAATGATGTGCTTCTCTTTAACTTGGTGTCCATCATATGCCACAAGTTGGTCCAAAACTCTCCAAGGAAACGAGAGTCTCGATCTGACACAATCGACGTGGGAAACCCAAAGTGGACCCAAACATACTAAAAGAAAAGACAAGAAGTCTGCTCAATAGTGACCTACTTTTTATAATGCATCAATATGCACATTGTACTAAAGTGGTCGACGACAACATACAAATAGTCGTGACCCTTTCCAGACATAGGCAAACCTCCTACAAAGTCCATCGACACACTTTCCCATGAATGACCCGGGATAGGGAGTGGTGTGTAGAGCCTAAGTTTTCTATTAGAGGGCTTTGAAACATAACACATCACAAGTCCCTTTACAAAACGGGTTACAATATTTTTCATATGCAGCCAAAAACAAAACCTTTGAAAATGACATAGGGTTTTTTCGACACCAAAGTGACCAGACACAAGAGAGGTATGCGCCTCTTGAATTACATGTACCCATTATGTTGCGTATATGCACAATTTTCCAAGGTGATACAATAGCTTCCACTGCAAATGATAGTTTTCCACCTGTGAACCATGATTTAGTTTTGCATAAATTGCTTTAAAGTCATCATCGTTAGCGTATTGTTCAGCATGACTTTGAAAAGACAATGACGCATTATGCAAAATAATAGAAGCAACAATAGGAGGGTGAGAGAGCATATCTGCTACTTTGTTACTAGTGCCCTTTTTATACTTTATTACCAGATGAAATTGTTGTAGAAACCCCATCCACCTGAAATGACGAGACTGTTGTAGCTTGGTCTATGACTGAAGGTATTACAAGGGCAGATGATCTGTATGGATGATGGTCTCCTTGCCGATCAGGTAGTATTTCCACTTTTTCACACTTTGGACCAAGGCATACAGTTCCTTGTCGTGATTGGGGTAGCTGATTACAGCCTGGGAGAACTTCTCTGAATGGTAACATATCAGCTTCTTCTGTTGCAAAAGTACAGCTCCCATGGCGTACCCATTGGCATCGGTTTCGGTCTCAAAAGGTTGTTGGAGATCAGGTAAAGCCAGGACTGGTGCGGTGCTAATTTTATCTTTCATTGCTTTGAAGGACATCTGCTACTTTCCTCCCCACTGAAAGGTTCAAATGGAAAATCTTAATGTGCCATCATATTTGTGGCGTCGAATAGTGAAAAATCGATTGTCCATTTTCTGAATTCTGATAAAGTGAAAATCTGGGGCAAAAAGGAATATTTTAGATTCCCCCTAGATTCCTCCAAGATGTTGCTCCATGGGTGGAATGGAAATCTGCAACTCAAAAGGTGAATTCGACCTCGCCATTGCATTCCCTGCAAAAAATCGTGAAAAATGATTATAAACTTGACTATATTCTGACATGGAAAAAAATTACCTCCCTGGGAAAATTTCAAGGCTCATGGTTCCGCCCCCTATTTCTGAGCTCGATCCGCGTGTGCGCTCCTGCTCTGGTCTGCCTGGGCGCACTTGCAAATGACTGGGTTTATATTAAAAATTGCAGGCAGATTTTCCAACGACGTTGTTGGTGCAATTGGTTTGGATCCAAATTATGAGGGAGCTATTGTCATACTGATAGGAGTCCTTTATATGCATGAGATTTCTACAGTGGAACATCTCGTAGAGAGGTCTAGCCACTCCTGCATGAGGTAATTTTCCTTATATGTCAGAGAAACACATCCATGTACATCTTCTTCTTACAGCACTTAGTGCAGTGGCCTGCACCATCTTGACACCGAGCCCGGAGATGTAGTCCCTCCTAGACGAACTCCGTTATCAAATGACGTGTTCTTATGATTCCTAATCTTGACATGTTATGTTCCTCTTCTTTATAGCAAGTCGTTGTTCATTTATGTTCATTAATGCTTTAATTAAATGCAATTCTAATTTATCAGCTGAAGTAAAAGGTCTTGGTTAAGGATATTGAAATTTTACCCTGGATCAACATTGGTCATGAGTATTGCTACAAGGATTTGAAATTTCATAATGATCTTCAAATATTTTCAAGAGCTTTTATTTTTTGAGACTAGTGCCAAAATCCATTGGGTATGGAGTATAATGTACCACACTTAACCACATCACTCGTTCTTTATGAAGGAGAAACCATAATAAATAGTTCATGATCGCATACAATTAAAATTGCAATGAGATGAGCAAAGAAATCTTATTAAAGATAATTTTACAACATAACACATCATTTAAGATGAGAAATCAACATAGACAAAATATCAACATGAAACTATGGAAATCTATAGAAGAATAAACATTTGGATCAATTTATCTTATTAGTGGTGAATCTAACTATCACCGGCCCCTTTTCAATTTATATTCAACATATAAATAGAGAAACAACACATATGCATCCAACCATTTAGAGATGACATTGTAAATGATGATCTATTATCCTTAGAGGGGTAGCTACATTATCAATTTCCAAAATCCATCATGTATTTCTTCAATAAAACCAAAAGGAGTCCCCATGAATCTTTCTTCCATGAACTAATAAGATTTTTTTCTTTAATCAAGATCCATGATCAAATAAATAGATTGACTATCAATATTTTATAGCTCCATATTTGGTCATTTTCACCAATGGGATTGAACTAATCCCTTTCCATTTAGAAAATTAGCAAGTTGCAAACCCTTTGGAAAATTTTGAAGTAATTTTTCTCATGTCCATGCCATATTGAAGTCCAACCCATATGCAACACACTTTCTATTATTTACCAACATATGTACACTCTAAAAATAACTCCTAAAAAAATGTGAAATGCATAGGCCTCAAGAAAAAATCAAGTAAGATGTACATGTGTAGCCCAAATTTCTTGCCCCCAACTAACGGAACCACCTTTTAAATGTACAAAAAATAATCCATGGTTTAGAACCTACTTGAATTGTAGTAGTTCGGGGAGCGGAAATCAAGACCCTGGATCTAGTTTCCACCATCCAGGCTGCGAGGAGTTTTTATTATTCATTGTGCAGTAGACTATTCATAAACAGATGGTTGCATCCATACTGTGTCTTCTATTGATGCAATATTAGAATCATTTCTATAGCAGAACATTTTAGTTAAAGATTTGATTTAGTTAGTTTTTACTCTGAGTATGGGAATGCCTACCTCAACGATGATATTTTTATATATATTTTTTGCATTGAGTGTTTTTACAGGATTCCGACTGGGGTGTCCACAAGCTAATCCTCGAAATGATAAAGCACATCACTCTTCGAATACTCTCAGACTTCGCACTTTAGGGGGCAATCTGTTACACTAAAATTGTCACCATGACATTTTACTGTCTATATGGGCTCATCATTACTCATACAATACTCCCTTAGAAGTCTACAAACATCAAGTTCCTAAAACCAAGCCTTGAAATTGAGAGAAAAGCTTATAAAAGTCATAAAATACTTGTACTGCACTTTCTCTTAGTATTACCTGTGGTGCCGCATCTGTTTGCTCTAGAACATGCGGAACCGGCCGCACTTTTTCTTCATTAAAAGTGTGGACTCCTGTAAAAGGTAAAGTGAAGGTGGAAGTAAAATTTGGAAGCCCAGTTGGTTGAATCTGGAAGCTTCTGGAAGCAATTATTCGGTGGAAAGTTCACTCCTTTCATGTACACTCATCCCTCCATTAAAGGAGCCTACCCCTTGGTATGTGGAACTTAATCCCTTAAAAGAGGATTCTATCCCCTCTTATTTGGAGCTGCAACCTCTTCTCTTTTGCTATAAATTGAGACCATAGTTCAGCCTCAAAGGGAGTTAGGCTTTGAGATTTTTTGAGGAGAATTGCTGGAGAAACTCAGACTTTCTTAACTGATTATCATATGGGCATGATTACACACTCATGTGTATGTTAGTCGAGAAAGTGCAAAGGCTTGTCAAAGTAGAGGAAACGCTTGTTCCGGACCCCAGAAGGACCTGTATGACATCAAGGAAAACACTGTTGTAAGGCTCCTTCTTTCATCAAAGATAATACAAATGGATCCTGTTTTCTCAATGAGTTGTTTATTTAAATGGCTTATTTCTTGAATTCCTTGATCATAAAGATAGGTTTATGGTTTATGAATTGATCTATATTATGCAGGTTCTTCTGATTCTTTCATGTTTTTTATTGCAGATCCCTAAAGGAGACTTATTCAAAGTGACAGGAAAGAAGACTACGATCAATGCTAGACTACAGGTAAGTCCTAAATCCTTCATTATAGATAATTCTAGATCAAATATAATCTAGAGAAAGTATTTTACATTTGTCTATTTGTTGCTAGTTATCATAAGATACTAGGGAGATTTGTCTTGTCCGCAAGAACGATTTATCCGTCCAACAAAATGGCAATCAAAAACATGAAAGAATCAGAAGCACCTGCATAATATAGATCAATTCATAAACCATAAACCTATCTTGATGATCAAGGAATTCAAGAAATAAGGCATTTAAATAAACAAATCATTTAGAAAACAGGATCCATTTGTATTATCTTTGATGAAAGAAGGAGCCTTACAACCGTGTTCGCCTTGATGTCGTACAGGTCCTTCTGGGGCCCGGAACAAGCGTTTCCTCTACTTTGAAAAGCCTTTGCACTCTCTCGACTAACATACACATGAGTGTGTAATCATTCCCATATGATAATCTGTTAAGAGAGTCTGAGTTTCTCTAGCAATTCTCCTCAAAAAATCTCAAAGCCTAACTCCCCTTGAGGCCGAACTATGGCCTATATTTATAGCAAAAGAGAAGAGGTTGCAGCTCCAAATAAGAGGGGATAGAATCCTCTTTCAAGGGATTAAGTTCCACATACCAAGGGGTAGGCTCCTTTAATGGAGGGATGAATGTACATGAAAGGAGCGAACTTTCCACCAAATAATTACTTCCACAAGCTTCCAGATTCAACCAGTTGGGCTTCCAAATTTTACTTCCGCCTTCACTTTACCTTTTACAGGAGTCTGCACCTTTAATGAAGAAAAAGTGTGGCTGGTTCCGCATGTTCTAGAGCAAACAGATGTGGCACCGCAGGTAATACTAAGAGAAAGTGCGGTACAAGTATTTTTATGACTTTTATAAGCTTTTCTCTCAATTTCAAGGCTTGGTTTTAGGAACTTGATGTTTGTAGACTTCTAAGGGAGTATTGTATGAGTAATGATGAACCCATACAGACAGTAAAACGTCATGGTGACAATTTTTAGGTAACATATAACATGCTCATCAAAAATGTATAACATAGTCATTGAGCTAACTACAAGTTAACATATTCATCAATGAAATATAACATAATCATCAAGTTAATGCCATGCTTGACTAACCAACACATGTATATATGATCACACTAATTAACTATCATCTATCATGTATGTAACCATAACATCAATAGAATGACAGACATACACATAACCATAGTAATAATAGAATGACAAATATATAAGTAACCCTAATGCTTACAAAAACCATGAATCACATACCGACATGCCAAGCTTACAACTTGTATGATGATCTGCTCTTGCCTCGAGGTCCAATGTTGCAACTTCACTTGATGATCTGCATCTCCTACTCTATCTCATCCAACACATTAGCATCATAACATACCAATATCATCATGATGGCCTAATTGCGTACAATGGCCTTATGCACAACAACCTCAACCAAACTAATGAAAACTTGACCATATGCACCCACTCGACATGTATAACCAATCATGAATGACTAATGCATGTTTAACATATAACCTCACACAAGCAAGCATACATGGACAACATGCAAACATGACCAATATGTGACCTAGCATAAACAAGAAATGCATGTACAATATGTACAAACATGTAAGCAAGCATGCACATATAATACATAAGTGAGAACAACGCACAACCAGACATACATTCATGACAATATATTGACGACAACACCAAAAGCACTTCCATGGTGACATCACAGCCACCATGGTCAACACAACATGGATGCATCAACCACATACAACATGAGTATGAAACACATTAGAAATAAACATAAAAGCATGACCAACACACCGCCCATCCAGTCTAAGGGTTGAATCATGCTCTGATACCACTGTGGTATCAGATATCACACAAGGAGAATAAAAACCAAGCACCACCATCATGCATACACAACAAGCACTTAGAACATAAGCATGAGGAACATATATGCAATTGACATGTATGCATGACAAACACACACAGCCCAAGGAGAGTGCAACCACGCTCTGATACCACTCTGTAACACTCTCTTCCCACATCTACCCAAGTAACTAGCCAACCTGGGTAAACATGCGACGAGAGGCTAATAATATGAGATTCAACCTCCTAGATGACCTTAAGGAAGTGGGACCGATGGAAACACCAAAAACACACCTTACACTGCATCATTGACATCCGCAGGGGGTAACCTAACTTTCTAGGGCCATGTTCCCTGAGGGGGGATTGATTTTTAGCCCCTTTGAGATTGATTCGTAGGCATATAAGGGCAAGGGAGCGACTCTAGGGTCTAGAGCCACGGGCTAGCCTTAGAAAGGTAGCGGATTAGGCCCAAACAATGAATTTTCCACCTATAACTCCGAGATTTGTGCCACATTTTCAGCCCCTGAGCCTAGGTCACTGCCCAAAACTTCCTGTAACTTCAGGAGAGGGTAAATAACATTGAAACAAACATATGGAAGCAATCACATCATCAGGAACTCATCTGACCCCGCCCGGCCATGACATACATTTCGTCAAACATGTCACAAACATAGAATCTACAGGTATAAATATCAGATTTAAACAAAGGGGTCTCTTTCTTATCTGAGAATGGCTAAGAAGAATTTCTCCCCTACATTATAAGCTATAATTTAATCAATTTAACCATAGATATGATGTGCATTCATTTACAAGTAAAAACATGGAGAAATCCATACCTCATCACTATCAAAATACATGCTTATAACCAGTGTAATACCAATAGAAAAACCATGGATACATCAACAATAGCATCTATATATAGACCAGTGCATATAAACATAAAATACCAAGGCAATGAACCTTTCATTAATGAAAGTAAAAGCCAACCCGGAATGGTACTTCCACGTTCCACCTGACCATAGACATGGTTGAGCCAAATATCACTTCAGCCAGTCACCCCCATGCCATATTCCAAGCATGAACGTGGGACTTTATCAAACACATCAATCAACACTAAACCAGGGCTCCAGAGATCACACCGTCTCAACCCCAAACCAATGATTCCACCTCATGGTCAGAAATCTCTAACCATCATGGATTAGTCTCTATCCAAGCTGCTCCAGGGCTCTAGAGTGTTTGTTCAAACCAAGGATTCAAGGACTAGTAACTCAACCCCAACTGTTCTCAGGCTCCAAAGCGTTTGTCCAACCAAGGTTCCAGGACTAGTAACTCAACCCACCTAGG